>CAHIKZ030000896.1:570000-687500 GCA_903632075.3 Acanthosepion pharaonis | reverse complement strand
TTGAAAATAACAAAACGAACTAACAAAATCTTAAATGCATTAGCATTGATTAATGTATTTTTCTTTCAAGTCCTAAAATGTAAGTACGTAAAAAAAGTTACTTGAACTACTGACTTCACCTTCGTTTTGGAAAAAAAGAGAAGAAAAAACAATTATAAATTGTAGGAAATATATTTGTAAAAAGTGATTCTGTCATGTGCATAAATTTTTTAGATTCCAACTTTCATCAAGAAGTATTTTTGTCAAAAATGCAAATGCTACTTGACATTGAATAATTATTTTATGACAGGTAATGCTTACCCTGTGCACTTATCTTGGTAAAAAAAAGCTCAGTATTTAAATCAATAAACTTAGTTTCTTATTTGATGAAAAAAAAACTATATTTCAAAAGATGCTCAAGTCTACAAACACAGCTTTTTCAAAGAGAAATTACATTTATGATAATCTACAGAAACTGAATTAACTCCAATTGATTATTTTTATTCATCTAAACATTAGGTTTAAGAACAACAGCCTAATATGCAAGCTATGAACTTGTGATGTCAAAATCAAGCAAGTATGGACATTTACTATCTGGGGAGTGTTATAACAAATGATGGAAAATGTGATAAAGAAAGTTACACTGGAATGGTGAGAGTTGTCTTTCAAAAGCTAAAAAATATATTAAGAAACAAGAGCATTCCATCAGAAATAAAGAAACAAATGCTTAACTTCTATATAATATCAATTTTCCTATATGACAGTGAATGATGGACAATTTCCTCACAGATGAAAAGGTGATGGAAGACAACAGAGATCTAGTTCTACAGAAGAATGCTGAAAATATCATGGATGGAGCATGTGTGAAACAAGGAGGTTTTACGAAAAATGCAAACAAAAAGGCCACTTAGAATTAGTAAGGAAATTGCCTAGCATTCACTGCCATATAGAAGGAATGATTTTACTAAGCCGTTTAACAGTTTTTCCTTTATTTTTAATTAATTTTTTTTTCTTTGTTTAGTTTTGGAAGGCATTTTTGCTATTCTACTATGCCTACATCATATTTACATCATCTGTTAACCCCTCCCCAGTGTAGACATGTTTATATGTTTTTACCGAAAGTGTATATTTCAGATATGAACAAATGAACAAACATAATGTTCAAAAGCCAGCTACAGATATGTGTATACATTGATCTTGATTCTTTTTATGCCCTTCCTAGCTTGAAACGAGTTCAATTGTCAACTCCTATGTCTGGTAGAGTTGTTTGCCACTGCTCAGGTACTTCAAGGTGCCTTAGTTTCTTAGTTACTATATTAAAAACAAATAAAAAAAATGTCTGAAAATGAAATATTTTTCACAAAATAATTGGTAAGGATGAGGTTAAAACATTTATCAGATATTTAAACTTGTTTGAATTTGACATTTCCAACTCAAAGCTTCCATCTTGGACTTTTTTTCTTACTGTCAACCATAGATTCTATCTTTTTACAATTTATATTTAGTCTTTTCTTCACACTCTCCTTTATTACCTTATATACGAGCTCTTTCTGTTTTATTTCTGTATCTGCCATTAATATAGTGTCATTTGTTTATCTTATGTTGTTAAGATTGTGCTGACCAATATTAAATCCTGACAAGAGTCCTCTACTTTGCTGTATATCAAGGGTCAGCAACCTTTTGCTAACTATGTGTCAACTTAGGGTTTTGAAATCATTCAGTGTGCCAACAGCATATATATTTTTATACAAGTCAAGCTTAATATACCCATTCTACAATACATTTTATATAGTAATATATAACATATATACTTTAATATATACTAAAATTGAAACAGCTAAATATCTTCTTTGCATTGTAGTAGTTATTGGTTTGTACTTTGTAAT
This sequence comes from Acanthosepion pharaonis, assembly GCA_903632075.3. Lineage (NCBI taxonomy): Eukaryota > Metazoa > Mollusca > Cephalopoda > Sepiida > Sepiidae > Acanthosepion > Acanthosepion pharaonis. Next base: position 685,635 of record CAHIKZ030000896.1, on the reverse strand, counting down.
GTCATTTGCAGCAGTGTGCCATTAGAAATTGCTTAGTGTAGCATGCGTGCCATTGGTTGCTGACCCCTGCTGTATAGATTAAATAGATGAGAAGATGCATCCTTGTCTTTCACCCCTTTCTATTTTGGTGTACTTACACAATTCACTTTCTATCTGTATGCAGGCAGTTTGTTCCCAATATATATTCTGGATTATTCTAATATCTTCGGTCTCCATAATGTCAAGAGATTAAAATGCAAAATAAGTGCACTAAAATAGAGCTTGTTACTTTTTCATTCGACTTTATCTACAAAAGTCTGGAAAATTCTAAATTTGGTATTTGCTTGTCTTGAAAGAAACTGCCATCTCATAGAATACAGTGTATTAATGTTTCTTCTGACATGAAGTGATCATGATGCTTACGACAGAAAAATATACTTCGGTGATAGCAAAGCTGAGTAGAAGAGAGATCAATAGGTTAAGAGAAAGATTTTACTTTTGGTTGCTCTTTCACATGCCAGGAAATGATTATCTATTGCCGCCGTTGGACGTTGGTCAATTGGAAAGTCCATTTTTAGGATATACCGCTTATTTTCACAGTGTTTAAGTTTCAGCTATAAATGTGGTGATGTAAGTTTTGGCGATGCATAAAATGACTTGCAATTAGGCCTAAATAAGTAAGATTTGACAGCAAGTGACCTTCTGCTTGAGTCTTGGAAGTGTCTATGTCCATTAATGCAACGCTGATTATTTAATAGGTTCTTGCTTGCATTTCTCTTTTGGTCAGTGTTATGAGGAGACAACACATTGACATAAAACGCATGGGGAAACGTAATGTCAGGTTACAAATCAGGTTTAATGTTTCTGATTTGAGATCTACTTAGAGAATCACTGCAACTGTCAGGGTTATTTTTCTTTCAGATTTTTGTTTTCATCTCTTATTAAATTAATATCTATCTATCTATCTATCTATCTATATATATATATATATATATATATATATATATTTAAATAATCATGTTTATTTGTGGGTACCGCAATATAAAAAACATCATTTTCTGATTGTCCGCTCTTCTTTTTGTCTGTTTGCTTTATCCTGAAATTTTCCATTTGCGCTGAAATATTTGTTCTAAAACAATTTTGTATATTTGAAGTGAAGTTTGGAAATCCCAGGGCTATTTCTTTGAGAAAACCCTTTTAAGTTCTTTTTCGTCTGTTTTAAATTGATAAACATTAAACCCATTTAGAGATACACACAAATACATGTGTGTGCATATATGTAGCAACTCAGATGACAGAGATAATAAATAATTTAAATATTCTTTTCCCCTGTTTCTCTTGTAGGCCTTCTTCCTTCCAAATGATCATGCAGTAAACACCTTTTTCTATGTACCATATCTTTTCAGGACATTGGCAATTATGGCTTTTCACAATTTCCTGTCCTTTTTAGATCTTAATAATTTTTGTCATTTCTCGTTAACCCTGTTCCACCATCGTTATCTTGTTACGAAGGCTATATGCTGTTTTTCTCTACATCTCTTGCTTTCAATCTGTTCTGTCAGTATCAAATTTTCTAAGCCCACTTTCTTCCATGCTCTGAAAATTTCAACCTTTTTCTTTCCATTTTCTCTAAAACTGTCTTGTTATTCACCTATTCCAGTTACAATATTCTCAGTATCCTTCTGTAGAGCCACATACTATTGCCTCAAGTCTCTTCTTTATCTGTGAAGAGATTGTCCAGCTTTCACTGCCATATATGCGGACTGATATTAAACAAGTTATAATAAATACCCTTTTCTTTTTTCTAAAGACATTTTCCTGTTTCTTAATACATTACTTAGCTTTGGGAAGGCATTTTTTGCTATCCAAATGCGCCTTTATATTTAAATGTTGCACTTTCCATACCTGGTTAAATTACTTCCTATATATTTAAAATTTTATACTTGCTTGATTTTGATATCTCCAATTTGTAATTTTCATGTTGGGCTGTTTCTTCTATCTTTTTGCAATTGATATTTAGTCCTTTCTTCTCACTTTCCTTCACAACCTTCTGTAGGAGTTCTTGTAGATTCCTTTCTGTACCTGCTATCAGCACTTTCATCTGCATATTTAATATTGTTAAGATTGTGGCTGCCAATCCTAATGAATCCTACATCATAAAAGAGCCATGAAATTATCAGGCAAAATAACACACTCATTACAATCAGCATCTGGTAAAATGTACAAGACCCAGACAGCAGTTTGTAATGGAGATGATCATATATTCCTTTCTGCAATAGTTGGTTAAGCAAAATTTAAAGAAAATTGGCAGCAAACTTGACTTTGGTAGACAGAGATTGTGAGTAAAATATAAAATATATGAAAGAGTTTCAATATGTTTACATCCTGACATTGAGTCAGCTGAATTTTAATATGAAATCTTTACTCTATAATATTCAATTTATCTGATTAATATTCACCTGTGAATTAAGTACACTTGTGGATTATCTCACTTGATTTTGCCAAAACGTCTGTTAGGGGGTACTCTCTAAATATATAAAAAAGGTAACTGCATTCTCTCTCTTTCTCTTTAGCTCTTTTAAACTCTTGCTTCTAGATGTAGTTGCACATAGATAAGGAATGTTCCTGACAAGGTGCATTTTCTTCTTGGTCCTCTGATGACTTTTGAACTATTTCATACACTCACATACACACACACATGTCTATCACACATGATTGTTTCACATACACACAAACAAACACATTCTTCTTATAGTTATAATTGTATATACATGTAATACCTTTTGTTAATAACATGCATTGTCATATGTTTTGTATTCATTATCTTGTTGTAACTTATTTTTACCCAGACTCATATTGAGTCTGCCAATATTGTTTGCAAGATAAATGTTCCAGGAGCCCATTAATATTTAACATAAAATGTTTCACAATATAATGGTCACTTATTTCTATCCAAACATACTAGAATCCTGCAACACACTGATCAGGAAGGAAATTATGTTGAAAAATATTTGTGTGAAATAAATGATGTTTTTATCATTTGACTGTGGATATTGTGATGTGACAATGCATATAGATATACAAGGAAAGGGAGAATATTATTTTTTAATCTAAATTAAATCTGATATAAAACTGATATGTCCCAGAAAGGGATATATTTGTTCGAAGTAGCTAAGTGGTTTTGGCTACTGTAACCGGGTAGGACAATCTAGCAGGTAACCATAATGGACTGGTCCTCGTCGTAGTGGTAGGCAATAGGCATAGATCATGTACCTCCACATCAGTCTGTATTTATGACTGACACCAGCCAATCATATTACTGTGAGGGGGGAACCCAGGTGTATGCATATTCATTACATCAAAAACTTTATCTAAAAGAATACCAAGTTCAAATTAACAGTATTTGGCTTCTAAGACTAGCACTTTATAACCATTTCTCTACAATGAACATTAAGCAAACATTTCTGATATGTAAGCCATATTATCGCTTAAGCTCATTAAAAAAAAAAAAAAAAACAAAAACAAACTTCTCATTTCTGTTCAGAATTTATTTATCTCATGGTCCTGGCTATGATGACAAACTTCATCTGGCAGCAAGGTTTCTGACCAGGAGATTGGAGGTTTTAAAGAACGTGGAATCACATTTTAATTGCTGTTGTTCCCAGGTCTACCCTGAACCAAGGGTGGTAGCACCTGTTAGGGTCCCAGCAATGGGCAAATAGTGAATCCCTCCCAAACAAAAACAAAACACTATGAGAGTATAAAAATAAATTTTGATAGCAAAAATACTAGCAATACATGTTTATATAAAAAGAAATGACCAATGATACATTTTATCTGTAGTTGAATGCTTACAATTGCATTCAAAATATATTTAGCTGAAGCCATAAAATTGTGTTTAAAATATTTAGATTTCAGCTTTAAATAACCCATAATTGATATGCTCCTAAAAAATTGACCAATCAACCATTTTCTCATAATATTCTCATAATTTTCTTTTAGTAGCAGACAAAGTTTAATAAATAAAATAAAAATATTTCTTACATCCCCTGAAATGTATCACCTACATATCTCCTTAATGCTGGAATTCTTAAGGACAGGCCAATCTTTGTTTCTGAAACCAGATACTTAGGTAAGCAAAACAAAAGATCAAAGAATCTGTACCAAAGCAAAAGACAATTCTACTTGCACTTACCACCCTCCCCAACCACTTACCAACTTCAATATAATCTCAGGAAAAAAGGGCTTTGAGGTCATCTTTCTCTAACCAGAAAGTGGGAACAGGCTGATCCACTTCTCTAACCAACAAAGAATTAATCAGGTCAACTACCTACTACAAAAAAGGAGAAGTCTTTACTTGCTCTCTCCTTCTCTGTCCCAACATAGTGAAAGTAACAAACTCTGTTGCACAAGGATACAATGTGTGTTCATAAAAAGAAAACCTTCCAAAACAATGTTCACTTAGCTTTCATTCATTCTGTGCCAACCTTCACATTCTCATTATTTAAGCTGATTATTTCAAACAATTCTTACTAAGTATCCAAAACCACAGACAAAACCTTTCTTATATGCATTCAACTCAGTTAAATAAATAGTAAAAGCAGATAACATATGAAATAGAATAAGAAACAAGTAAATATACAATAGGATAAGTAGTTTTAAACATCATATCATAGAACTAGGTTTAGATATATAAATAAATACAATTAAATACAGTATTATTTGTAAATATAATTTTTTTCACTTCTTCATACAAGCTATGTGACTGAAAGAATTCAGAATCATAGAATTTTAGTTATTGTCACATTTTATGTTTCATACATAAAAGACATTTAAGTATAAAACAATCACAAAAATTTATCAATTTCAAGATTAATATCTTGGCTCTAAAATCCCAGGAGATTTGTTTCATTTCACTTTTTATAAAAAATAGTTTTAATTAACATTAATAAGAGTTATGTATAAAGAGAATACTTTGTGCATTTTACAAAGATTGGAGATGATTTGTCTTTATCATAAATTATTCATAACTTTCACTTGAGAATTTGTTTTATTTGATTTTATAGTGTTCTCCAATAATTGGTATACAAACATTTTCTTTTTATCAATTACATGACACACAAAGCTGCATGATAAACCTTTCAAGAAAGAAGAAGAACAGATTAATAAAATAAAGGATCTAATTAGAATCAGTAAAAGTTGGTGGTAGAAGAAAGCAAATAAATTTTATGACTATGAAAAGGGAGACATTAAATCTATTTTATCTTTAATGACTCAAGGAGAGAACCCTAGATGAAGTACCCTCAGAATGTTTCATGATTCCCTAATAGTCTTTATATAAGGAATAGTGGACTTCTCAAGCTCTTTAATCAGTTATATGTCTCTATGTAGGTTGATGTTAGCAGAAAAAAATTTTCATTTAGTTTATTATATAGGGATGAACAAAAGTTCAATTTAGTCAAATATTATTTTATGCCTTCTAGAAGCTAAACAAAGTATTACAAAAGAGTAAAATTTCATTAGAAATAAAGACAAGAATACTAAACTGTTATGTAATATCAATGATCGTATATAAAACTTTCTTGTTGCTGTCATAATCTATTCATGGTATTCTTTTCTGGGAAACCACATTTCTGTTGCATCAAGTCTCCTCTTTATCTGTGAAGAAATTGTCCAGCCAACTTGAGGCAATAAAAATATGGTTTCCCAGGAGAATGAAAAGAATGCCATGAACGAAGCATGAGAGCAGCAAGGAAGTTTTAAGGAAAATGGAAGCAGAAAAAATGCTTAGAAAAAATTAAAACTATCTGTCATTTCCTGCCTTGGTCTTGAAATCTTGATAGCAAAACGTGAAACTGGGATCATGATTTTCTCAGAATACAGGGACTGCTATGATCGTGTGATATTATAAAGCAGATTAACCAATTTAAAACAGAATAATATGAGGAATAGAAAGGGACTGGTATTTAGAATTACAATAATATGTTATACAATCAAAATATAAAATGGAAATGGTAGATTTCAAACCAAGGATACAAGTTGGAACAGAATTAAGATGATATCTGCTTTATCTGAGAAGACTAAGAAAAATTTTGTTTATTCTCAAGAATATCTACTACTGTATGGAATCAAATTTAAAAATGAATTATCTCAACACCTACAGAAAGAGTTAACAATGCATTAGTAATAATAGGAAATTTGTTTGAAGGATTCAAGGAAACTAGAATGAATTAATTAACAGGAAGATAATTTGCTGCTTGAAATTGATTTGTAATTAAAAACAAAAGCAGAAAATAAAACAAGTACCACCTCTGGATCTTCCACCTCAATTTGTTCAGTTTTCATGTTTTCTGGCAGTTCTCTTAACTATAAAATGCTGTAATTGGACCTTGAGTAGTAATGGCAGGATATTTCAAATCTGATTATTTTCACAGCCAATGCACTTATTTTCTTTCATTGTCTTCTTTCTTTTACTAATATTTTTAAATAATATGCAAACCTGTTAATAATAATAATATCCTTATATTTCATTATGAAATTTTACATTTTTCCTGTGGTTTATAATAAAATTGTACAATAAGAATAAATATTTAGAATAACTCATGTTTCTAAAAATTCAAGTTTCATAAGCAAATTTTCCTTTTTCTGAAAATGTAAAATCATTTGCAACTGATGTTCCTTTGCCGTACATCTTCACTACACTTTTATATATATTGATCAGTTTGTAAGAACGTTATCAATTTCAGAATATGATTTTCTGTAGAAAGGGTTCAAAGATTTTTCATATCATGATGTCTGGCTTTTATGGGCTATAACAAAAAACAGCTATAAATTTATGTAACAATGACGATCATTCTCATTACCTTGTGTAGAGATTAGATTTGTATTTTGAAAGAGTTTGATAAGATTTAGTTATCTCATTTATAGATTAAATAATTCTATGTTCTTTATACTTCTTCGTCTGTATTCTGTGCTCTCCTTTTTTTTTAATAAAGCTTTAAATTTCTATTTCTCTTTCATTCTACACTACTTCAAACCAAAGGCAAGGAAGGAAACCCCCATCAATACTTGAAAGAGCAATAACAGCTACTGAACTTGAGAAGAGAAAATAATGATATGATCAAAATGTTGACATTCTAAACTACTTCAAACAAAAGGCTAGGAAGGAAACCCCCATCAATACTGGAAAGAGCAATAACAGCTACTGAACTTGAGAAGAGAAAATAATGATATGATCAAAATGTTGACATTCTACACTACTTCAAACCAAAGGCAAGGAAGGAAACCCCCATCAATACTGGAAAGTGCAATAACAGTTACTTAACTTGAGTAACCTATTTTCTAGGAAATTGGTTTAAGAGAAAGATTTTATAAATTTAAACCATAAGTAGCACTGCTCAGTCAATAAATGCCAAATGTTTCCTTATAAGGAAATGGCTAATCTTATCATTATCATTTCTAAGTGTCATGTCCCTTTAGAATATGGTTCTCCATAGCTTTTTGTTTTCTTGCTCTCTGTAATGTTTGTTACTTTCTGATTCTTCTTTAACCTTATGCTTCTTGTTCCACCATATATTTGCTCAAACTTGTCAAATAGGTTACTGACAGCTTCGTCAGCTTTTCTTGTTTTTGATTTTCATGGAACATGTTCAGATCAACTACATTCCTTAGTTCCACGGGTACTTACCTTCATAGCTAATACCTACTATGACATGCACATTGCAATGAACAACCATCATTCTCTTCATATTGAAGACATGAATGTTTCATTTGAACAGTTTCTTTCCAAGAACTACTATTTTGTGGAACCAATTCCCATGATGCTTCCACAATCACTACAATCTTAACCTGTTCAAGTCTAGGGTTAACCATTATATTCCCACATATCCACATAAACTGTGCCTCTTACTGTTTAATAGGAGTAGATAGGTTTGCCTACCCACCTCTTGGGTGTTTTGAACAGGAGTAGGGGTTTATTCTCTGTTTCCTGTTTAGGATTGGGTTTCTGGCTCATCCTAAAGTCTATTTTAAGTGTATACACCTAACATATCTGCCTGAACACTGACATTTTATTTGCTAATTAAATTTTGTCTTATTCAAGTCTATAATTAGGTGTCTATCTTTCCTGTTATCTTGTCGTTTCTAATGCTAATATAACATCACATAGTAACCCACTATCTTGAGTAGCCCTTGGGTCTTGTACAAGGTGAACATTATTGTAAAAAAATGTTTTTGTTATTGGTTTTAATCCACTTGAGAATGACTACAAAACACTGATTTATAGGTCAGAGCATACAAATGCATGCTGGGATTTCTTCCTAGCAAATAAAATAAGCCAGTTCTCAGTCTCATCTGACTCAGTCCTGGTCTGTCTTGCCTTGCAGTTAGAACGCTATATTTGTTTATTTGAATTTATTCTTGTATGTCAACACCAATTCTTAGTTTGTTAACTTTTTGCCATATTACTGTTGCTTTGCCTTATTACTGTTAATTTGTCTTGCATATATTCATTGCTTGCTTTATATTATTTTTTGCCCTGTTCTCTTCTTTTCTTGTTATTGGTTATTGCAAACTTTTTCAAATCAGAATTGTTGAAGAACAATTCTGTCATTTATTTTATGTTTAAATATGGCTACTCACTCTACAATAGTGCTGTTAAATACTCCTAGCCTTCTTTCTACATTATGTGCTAAAAATTCACCTATTGCTTTCTCACTGATTGAAACAGTTTTCTTGTATACCACATTTCCTTTAAACCTTCTTCCTTTGTCACAGTTTTGCCCATGTTGTTCTCAACTTTTAATGTTAGAACCACATTTTGATCATTACATGTCTTTTTGGTATTTGGCATTTACTGTAACATAAGTCCAGCCCTTTTTACTTTATTTTTGTTATTTTTCATTCCTTTAATACCTTACTCTCCCTATTCCTATATACCTTCAAATGTCTGTCTCAAACTTTTCACATCTTCCTGACATTTCCTGCCTTGGTCCTGAAAATCACCGTACAGAACTGGGATCATTATAAGCATTGAACATAACCAAGATAATTTCAGGATACTAACATCACCAATACATCTCACATTTTAGGTTATACCTTTTACTTATCACTATACAGAGATCCTTCCCTGCCCTCCATTAGAATGTCTGGCACTCAAGTTCTCGAGAGCACCTCTCTGTGGCTGCTCGGTCTCATGTTGACTGCTGACCTGAGATGGAACAAATACATTGAGTAAATTGCTTCATCCACCACAAGGAAAGTTGGCTCCCTGTGCCATGCCAGGAAATTCTTCTCCCCAAAATTGATCCTCCAGATCTACAAATCAACAATTCGCCCTTGCATGGAGTATTGCTGCCATATATGGTCTGGAGCCACTTCTGTTTGCCTCGGGGTTCTTGATAGGCTCCAAAGGCGGATATGCAATATAATTGGCCCTGTTTGGCATCTCGTCTACAGTCACTCTCTCACAGATGTGCCATCACCTCTCTCTGTCTTTTTTACAAATACTTTCATGGCAATTGCTCCGAGGAGCTGCATTCGCTGGTTCCCAGACTTCATGAGTTCAAGCACCTTATGAGGCTGGCATCTTGCTCTCATCCTTTCACTGTCGAAACTACTAAATGTAGCCATCTCTTCTACTCCAATAGCTTCATGTCTCGCACCTCTCGCCTGTGGAACTCCCTTCTCTATTCCAGTTTCCCTGAGAGCTATAATCTCTAGCTATTCAAATGTAATGTCAATCGACATCTCCAGTTGCCTTGACCTATCCACTATCCTTCTCCTCATCCTTTCCTCTATCACTCCTATCTGATCTTGCTCCAAATCTTCTGTAACCCCTTGCGTCCTAGTGGCTTTCTTCCCTGCTTGGGGTGAAACGCTTAAAAAAAAAAAAATTAATGATCAGTCCTTTTTTCTAGCTTTCTTCAACTACCTTAATATCTCTTTCAATTTCCCTTATGTATCTTCCATCGACTCTATGCCATCTTCATAGCACATGATAAGGTTATATCCACAAATTGTATTGCTTAGTAGGACTTCTAAATCTCTTAGAATAATCTTGTTGCACAGGTTAAATAAATCTACCAAGAAAACACATCCTTCTCATCCTGTTCATTCTATTCTAGTGTATTCTGTGTTTTCTACATTTACATGTAAGCTGTTTGTCCCCAAAACAGATTGTGGATTATTCATATCTTGTTTCTGAGTTGAAAGAGGTTTTTTGTGTTGTACTTTATTTAATACCTATGCATTATCTAGGAAATACAGGTAGAAATATGCATATTTTGTATGTCTTTTGCTTGTTCTAGAAGCACATTAACCATGAAAATTGCATTTTTATTCAGGTATCTTGAATTAAGCCATATTGTCTTTTTTCCTATTTCAAATCTAATTCTGTTGTGAGATCTCTTTATTAGAATTCAAATTGTTAATTTTGTTATGTGGCTCACCAAGCTGATTGTCTGATTAAGTTCACATTTATGGTTTCTTGAACTGAGATGCTCCCAAATTCTATTTTCTGGGGAGAGCTTCTTTTGCTGCTGTTTATTTCCTTGAAAGTTTTTCACTTCAAATGCCTGAACTGTTCTACGGCTTTATGTTTGGTTTTAAATATGAATGCATCTGTCTAAAAATGGCGACACTGGAGATTTTTTTTTATATTGAAGTTTAGACATTGCTTTGGGCTTCTTTAATCTTACTTTTTAATCTCTTCTCCTTTTGAATGTAACTGGAAAGTCATCACTCTTACAGACATTACTTGAGTATGTTGTTTTTTGTGCAAAATTGCATTTCTAAATCATTTATAGATCAAGCTGTCTATCTGGTTCTTGGTATCTCCTCCTGAATTTTTCCAAGTTCACAAGTCTCTTTGATATTCTTTAGACCAAATACTGATTATTACTTACCTGATTGCTGTACTCCAAAATTCTCTGTATTTTAACAATTTCAATACTTTTGGATTAAGTTTCATTCCCACTGTAATAGTGATTTCTTTTGACTTGCTCTGAGATTTGGGGTTTTCTAGTAGGTTATAAAAGTTATCTATCTGTTTTTCTAGAAGGTTATAAAAGTTATCTATCTGTTTTTCTAATAGGTTATAAAAGTTATCTATCTGATTTCCTAGTAGGCTATAAAAGTTATCTATCTGATTTCCTAGTAGGTTATAAAAGTTATCTTCTGTTGTAGATTTTATTTATCATTCTTGTGTGTTATTTGTTCTATATTTTATTTCTGATTCTTCTCTCCTTCTGAATAGATATGTTGGCTGCTTTTCTAATTCCCATTCTTCTTCCATCTTGGTTTGCATACTCATATATTTGTTAATCTTTTGCCATTTGTTTCACATTTACTAACTTTAGTCATTAATACAATTTTCTAACCTTAAAAATCCAAGTTGCTGTCCTAACTTTGTTGCTGACAGTCACTGGGTAATGGCTAGTTGACATCTGTCACACATATCTCTCTTTACTTGACAGGGATGCATTTCCAAGGGTGCTGGCTACTTCATGCCATTATCTGTTATTTGTGAATGGTAGCTAATCATGATTATTCTTGGGATGGATAGTGAAATGTTTTGCTTCTGCCTTTTCCACAGATGCTTTTTTTTCCCAAAAGGAAAGCATCTCAAGTGACTGCTGACTCTTGGAATTCATCCTTCTTTTGATAGGTTTGATTTTCATATTTGTTAGGTTTTATTTTTGTTTTCTGCTGATTGCTAACCACCCTTGTCATCTCCAACAAAGTGGGATCAGATAGTCAGTTTAGTTACTGAGCATTCAACCAAAATTGATTGTGGCTTGATTTTGTGAAGGATAATTTTGGTATATTTTTCCACAAATGCTTCAGGCTCTTACATATTGATTATAGGAGACATGTAAAGTAGGTCCTAGGTGGGACTAGTGAAGTGAACTATAATGTTTCCATTACTGACTTTACATTTAGACCAAGGGTTTGTGTGCCATTGCCAAGCGGGGTGAGATACAGATAGTAAGAGCCAGAGTTCATAGGTTATCTGTTAAGAGTTTTCTTCTTGGCAGATGTCTGAGCTGACTAGAGTTTTATGCCTCTTTGAAGGAATAACTTGAAACATGGCTCACCTGAGTAGATAAAGGTTCTGTTCCAGTCTCATCTTAAATATTGGTAATTTTTTATACAACATTAGTATTAATTCCAACAGTCCCTTTAATTTCTTAGCCTTTCATTTCTTTTTCCACTTTCCACCATTAAGTGATTTTTGCTAATTTATAGATGGAACAGGAAGATAGCTTGTGAGTTAGTTCAAAGGTGACCTAGTTTAGAAAAATGTGAAGTACTGTATATACTTGTGTATAAGCCTACTTCATGTATAGTGCAACCCCTGAAAATTTTTGTGAAAAACCTGATCTTTTTTCCATATAGTTTGTGTATAATGTGACTATACCTCTCCTCTACCAAGCTTCTGAGCAATACTAGTTGACCTAAAATAGTCAAATATTGCAGTATTATATATTGCAGTACTGGGCATCATCCTGGACATATTTTATAGCAAATAAATGATCTCCATTTTTTTTTTTGGAAAGCTAACCTAAAATGGTGAGATAAACCAGTTACCATAAAATAGCTGGTACAAAGATTTAGATATGTTACTTTTGTTTTTGCTCCTGCCTGGCTATGTTAGTTACTTTGCCTTGGGCCTGTCTCTGATGTAACCTAAATTTATTTTCCTTTTGTCACTATATCAAGAGAAAAAAAACCTCAATTTGCTCCTGTATAATTAATAAATGTTCAAGAAAAGAAGTTTTCTTTGGTTTATCATAAATAATTTCTTCCTGTAGTGTGTATCATAATAGTTTATGTATAATTTATATATGAATAGTGGGATATGCTTTGTATAATGCTACTCAGTTTTGTTGGTCCCTATTGATAATATTACTGTATACTGTAAATAAAGTTACTAGAATTAAAATTCATTTGATATTTCACCCATGGCAACAATCATTTACTGTATATTGCAGTTCATTTTGACAAAATATTTTAAGAATATGTGACAGAGAATTATAATTATAATGTTTGAAGCCTACCCAGTAGGTTATTTTCACCAAAAATGCATGAATTCTAACCCCTCCAGAAAGAAAATTTACCCGTGTACAGTGCAATTGATAACAGAAAATTTAATTTTTAATCTCTTCAAAAAAATTTCTTGGATATAGCGGGACCCCTTATTTTTTGTGAAAAAAATCATAGAAACTCACCCTATACTCCAGTATATAATGTATGCCTTTTAAATCGTTTCTCTGAAATTAAAAGGACAGGAGATTGTGGAGAGCCATGATCAGCAATGGGAACATGGCATGTAGAAAAGAAGTAGTCAGTTATTAATATTAAATATCTGTAGGTAAAACAGTAAAAATAATTTTTGGTTATATAACAAATTATTTTGAAAGGTGAAACTAGATCCTTCAGTTTCTTTGAGGTGAAATAAAGCAGTCAGATTATTATTGTCATTAGTAAAATCTATTTTAAATTGTGACATCTGCAAGGAAACACAGAAAGTATTAGAAAAATGTGCAGATAAAAAAAACCAAATTTCTTATGTAATCTTGACATGGTATCATAAAGATCAAGCAGTCTAAAAAAAAAAAAAACAGTAGCAAAGAGGAAGTAATGGCAAGCATTCTTCAAAATCTCAGAGGAACTGAACATATCCCAAAAGAAATTCTATCTACTATCAAAGAAAAATCATGAAAGTTTATGGGCAAATACATATTATATATATATATATATATATATATATATATATACGTATGTATGTATGTATATCAAAATATTACCAAAATATAAATCTGTACACTGAATTTTTTCAAATATCTCCCTTCCTGAAAGAATTACTACTCTCCCAAACCAACATTCATGACTATAAAAATCTTAAAATTTAAGAGAAAATGATTAAATTCACAATCTCATGCTATTTAAAGATATATAACACATAAACTAATTCCAAACAAAAATAATCTAAATATTATTTTGCATAAAGAATTTCAAGAACATCTTTTACTCACTTTCATTTAGACATTATATTATATTGCTTAGCACCTTCCATAACTTAAACTTTTATCTAACCTGATGAGTATTTAAGAACAATTTTTTAAATTTAAAAATTTTGAAGAGTAATGTTTTTACTTTTCTCTATAAATCCTTTTACAAAATAAAATCATTGCATTTTCCTTGATAAAGTCCCTCAGAGGATCAAACATGTCAGCTAATATGAGATTACCTTTTGTCTTTATTCACATATACATATTTAAACAGAAATTTTGTACTGCATAATTCAAATATGCCTTTGAATATGATGGAACACATTCTTTTGAAGGGACCTTTTTTTGTCTATCATTTCTTCAGAAAGATTAATTGGAATGACAATAATCAAAATGCTGAAACTGAAAAAAAGGTAGATATGGGGGGGGCCATAAGTAAGGCATCGCAGGTAAAATAAATTTATTACTAAAAAAGAAACAAATCAGTGTAAATAAGCCCCTAGTGATTACAAAGCATAAAAAAAGAATAAGTGACGACCGCACCACCCCCATGAGATACAGAGAATGAAGAAAGTTCTCTTTCTGCCTGCACAAAGTCAGTCAATGAAGCTTGATGTAAACAGCTTCTAAAAACTGTAAATGTTTAACCAACTGAGACGCAAGCAGCACCCTAAATGCTCCGTCAACATATTTGGAAATGCAACCTAAGTTATTAATCAAATCATGTCCAATCACTGACTCACAAACTGACTGAGTCAAGAGATTACTGTCACTAGTCCCTCCCTGTCTTATATAGGCAGGTATATGTTCTCCAAACTGGGTCTCCAACTGCAAGTTGGTTCATCTCATATAGTCAGCCTCACACCAACATTTAAATTGATAAATGATGGTACTACTTTGCAAGTAGGACATACCGTCCCTAGTGAAAGATGAGAACACCAGAATAACATTAAATATAATATTTTATATATATATATATATATATATATATATATATATATTATAATTATTTTTTAAAATTATAATTATTTTTTTAAAAAATATGATTCCTATGCTACATAAGAGTTCTCATGTTTCAAAAACGAGAGCCGAAACCATCAATATAATTATAATAACCTGAATTTTCACTTGAGGATGAAACAGGGCTTGTTACTTTAATTTAATTTAATTTTAATAATTATATTGATGGCTTCGGCTCTCGTTTTTGAAACATGAGAACTCTTATGTAGTGTAGGAATCATTTTTTAAAAAATAATTATAATCTAAGCTCTACTCCTGTATGGAGCACTGTTTTTTTAAAATAAAAAATATACTAAAGAACCCTGGATTATTTACCTAACGTGTTCTTTCCTATATATATATATATATATATATGTGTGTGTGTGTGTGTGTGTGTGTGTGTGTGTGTGTGTGTGTGTGTGTGGGAGGGGTGCTGATATTTAAGATAAAGTCAAATCTACAAATGTGTATTAAAATTAAGAAACATATTTATAATATCTATGATATTGTTATGGGAACTTACCTATAACAATAATGGAATACTGCACCTCTCAAGAGGTATAATGAATGAATGGTGTAACGAGCACCAGGTCATGACTGTTGAACTCTCTGCTTTGGCAGAGGAACCTGACGAAAAATTACCCGAAGGGCAATGTTTAGTCCGGGAGAAGACAGGCTAGGCGGGTTCAAAGGGTATATTTTTGGCCGAGCGTATGGGCTTGGGAAACCTACGTTAAACTCGGCCTTGTGCCACATGCAACCCACGTGGGGGGGTAGATACCGAATGAATGGTGTAATGAGTCGGGACAATATTAGTTCACTCTAAACCAGATGGACAGTCATTACTAACACATTCAACTTCTTGTACTATATTTCTGTTGTAATATATCTTTGTTATTCTACTCTTGTGTTCGTGTTGTTCTTCGTTGGTTCTAATCTTGGACCATAACAGATATAAAATAACTTTTTATTCTCTTATTAAAGAACTGAGAAAGGAGTATTTACATTCTAAACCTTTATAAACAAAGTTCTATAGTAATGATAAGCAAAGCATGGGAACATAACCAGAAACTAAACAAATGTCCAAACAGCTTCCACAGTATTTATGAATCATAAGATACTGAGTTTGATAAATCAAAATAAAGTTAGAATTAACAATTATGAAATAACTTCATATAATGTATATGCTAGATTACTTATATTTGATTGACTGAGTGACTGATTCATTTTCTATGGTTTATCAACCCTTTGCAGGTTATTTAAAGCCAGAAAATATATGGGTATATTACTCTCATTCCACTGTCCATATCTAGGGATATCAGTGCTAAATAAGTATTAAATGAGATACCCCTACATATGGGAATTGCAATGAAAACAATAAAACCCCTGTAGATTAAATAAATGGTTTAGTTCAAAATTCCCTGTAGTTTATCTGGATGAACATACACTTGATCAAGACTGGAGGGCACAACAGCCAAAATATTGTGATAACAACAACAAAAATGAGGATAATAGTCTACATGTAAATAATAATAACGCATCCCAGAAATTCAAAGAGAAAATAAAGTTCCAATCAGGGCTTGTGCAATGGTCTTGACCCCCCACTACACCCATTCTATTACATCTCAACTTTCATAAGGTAGTATTTATATAAAATACAAATTCTGTTGTAAACTAATTATGTACAATAATGGATCTTATATGAAATATAGGTGAACAATTCAAATAGAAAAATTGAAAATGAATACAATGTATTTCTATACAAATCAGAGATATGTCATAATAGATCATTTCATTTTAAATAAATCAACAATATTTACCAGCAATTTTTAACATCATCTTGAGATTTTTCTTGTTAAAAAGTTGAATAATTTAAAAGATTCAACATTATGGATAGAAAAATAGTGAATTTTATTTAGAGTTCTTTTGAGACTAAGCATGAGCAAAACAAATTCATGGAATTGGACAAAAAAATGACATCAAAATCTGCAAAATTTTTTCATTTTTTAATAGTTAGTTATACTTCATTTAATTTGTGACATATATCAATGTAGGCAGAAGGCAAATATTGGTAAGATAGTGAGGGTCACAGAGCACTGCTTGGGCCTCCAGTTAGGCTTGGTCCCCACCCCTCAGTCAGATGGTTTAGGGCTGGTTCCAGTATATTCTATGAGATTTTATGAATATTTTAAAAAAGATTTTACATATTTTTATATTTGAAATGGTAACAATTTTCATTCTCAAAGACTAAAGGTAAACCCAACAAAAAAGACTATAAAATTATCAATGTGAAGATCAATATAAACACAAAACGTAATCTCTCATACATAAAATTCTTATTTATTTACCTTCTGACTCATTAGTATTGGTGTTAAGGTGTGTGGCTTTTCTTTAAACTTGGATTTTCTAAAGATGTAATGTTATCATTGTAAAGACCAATAAGAACACAAGCTGACATCTCTCATATGTAAAATTATTGTTTATTGTATGATGGACCTCATCAGTTAATATCAGTTTGGTGGGGGGGGGTCTTTGAACATGAAAATCACTGGGTCGCTTTTATAATTTCCTGATATCTGTTTGATCCACCTGTCCACATTTTAAGCTTAGCTGGTTTGACCACCTGTTTACATTTTGGGGAATTTTATTTGATTTGTTTTTTGGGTTTGAAGGCATATCAACCTTTGCTGGGTCACACATGTTTGGGGAAGCCATTGATATTCTTTGAGGTGTAACTCTACACCAGTTAGATATAAAGTCATCTTTCAGATCAACCCTCTGATGCACTTGGCTTCTCTAATGTTCTAGTGCGAAAGTGAGAGCAATGTCTAGTTTGGCATTACTAAATTAATAACAATACATATTTGAGGTTCATCACAGATTAACTTCTCATAGAAGACAGGTTCCATGTTAACGTTAAATTCAATTAAGACCCATTGGTATTTCTTGGCAGTAATCATATACTGCAATATCTTTACATATAAAAAAAATAATAAAGAAGAAAGCAAAATGAATTTTCTTAATATTTTGGATAAAATTTTAACATGACTGATATTGCTTTTTATTTACATCAATGTTAACACAATATTTTCATATATATTGTAGGGTTTGAGGTAGAAATTTTCCCACCTCATGAGCAGATAAGGCAAGGTGAGTAAATACCCTTGAAACAGTAAGGACAATTGAGATGAATTGGGGCCCTTGATGCAATTAGTATCAGTCCAGTCCTGGGAAGGTGTTGTACATGCGTCACAACTGACATCTCGACTCACACCATGAGGAATGAAGATATATACTTGTTTTAAGACATTTTTTATGTTTATATGTTCTTTTTATAGATACAAATATTTAAGTAAATGCTCTGTTTATAATAAACAGTATTAATGACATTTACCAGACTGAACATCCAAGAAATTTTCATAGAAAATATGCGTCTTCCGACAGGAACCAAACCTGTATCCGATACGGAACCATCATTTAGCCTGACGTGCTTTTACCGATTGAACCACAGAGGAGTGTTTCAGTTAGCAACGTTGATTTTCCTTTTTTTAAACTACAATTCTCCATGATTTTCTCTCATACATTCATATCTTCTCAATGCATATCCAAATGTAAACAAATGATGTCATACATTATGAAATAGACAAAGTCTGACAATTATTTTAAGACATTTTTATGTTTATACATTCTTTTTATAGATAGAAAAATATTTAGAGTAAATGCTCTGTTTATAATAAACAGTATTAATGACATTTACCGACCTGAATGTCTGAGAAATTTTCATAGAAAATATGTGTCCTCCGACAGGAATCAAACCTGTATCCTATACAGAACTGTTATATAGCCTGAAATATTTATATAAATATATATATATATATTTAAAAAGAATGTATAAACATAAAAAATGTCTTAAAATAATTGTCGGACTTTGTCCATTTCATTATATATACTTGTAGCTAACAACCCCACCTCACCTTAGCTCAAAGGTAGTAAACTTACTGAATGTAAACCTCTATTGTAAGTACCATGTTTATGTTATTTTGTATTGTTGTTTTACATTGTTGAATGCATTAAAAATGGTAAAAAGTATTTTGGCACCCATCTGTCCATTTGTCCTTTTCAGTACCTCATATTTATTCTTGTTTGGGTGTTCCTTGGAGGAACTTTATAAAATAAGCTGCCAACAATATAATAAAAATATAATAAAATTATAAATATATGTAATTTTTTTTAATCAATACACCCCAAGAAAGGTGATAATGCCACTAAGACGTAAGTATGAGAATACTTTAGAAGGAACTAGAAACAAGGAATAAACCTCTATTCCTGCGCAAAAAAAAAAATGGTAAGGGATGTAAACCGGACAATAGATGAACCTATCTAGTCCAATTGAGGAGGAAAAAAAAAAAAAAGTAAAAAAGTAGATCAAATTCCAGAGTTTAGGCAGAGACATTAGAAGTATAGAGCTGAAGAAGACTTTAATTGACTTTGTTAAGTGATAGTCTCTAGCTATGATTTAAAAATCAAATTTTTCTCTGATGAGATTGTGGAACTGAATATTACCTGTCAGAAATTAAACCAGAATGTCCAATACTGTAAAGAAAGAAATAACAGAATATGTATCGTTGTTATTGAACTTCATATCTAATAAGACATTTGAGAATCACAACCAGTGAATATCTCATATAAGTGGAGGTTTTATAAAAGGAGATGGACATTCAGATATTGAGGTTTATTGCAAATTTAAATGGCAAAAGCATTTGACAATCTTTTGCATCTAACATAAGTTGATAGCCTCATTTGTAAGCTTTGGACTTGTCTCTGTGTTATCTGTTGACTTTGATTTGCTATTCAATATTCATTGTTCAGGAAATTCTCAGATTAGTTTTCCAATCCAACAGCTAAAGACGAGCAACCTATGATTCTGCTTTGACATGTGCTTCTATACATGTACTTATTTTTTCAGACATACACACACACACATATATATATATATATATATATATATATATATATATATATATATATATATATATATATATATTTATATGTATGTATGTATGTACACCCAGACACACACAAATATACATACATTTTATAAAAATAAAATAGCACACATATGAGAGGGTACAGAAAAGTTCTCAGGTAAACCAATCACTACTAAACAAATATTTGATCTTTGGTGATTTGGGTTGATATTACAAACTAGGCCAGGCCAAGAAATTTTCAGCACCAGCTTGTTTTCATGAATATCTGAGAATATGATTTTAGTGATATCTTGATTAAAATATCTGTGATACCCAGCCTATATACTGAGTAGAAAGACAAATGGCTTAGGACTTCATAATAATGACATTGCTGATGGAAAAAAAACTTAACCCTGATTTCATGGATGCACAGATAAAAGCATTTGTAGCTAAAATGAAGACTGTGGAATTAATGGACAGCAAAGATTCCAGGAGAGAGAAACCCTGAAAACAAAATGACAGGAAGAAGTACATGAAAAACAATGGGGTACAAAACCCCATCATTAAAGGGAGATATAGTGATATATAGATTAACTAATTAACATATCCAGAATGCCCAGCCTATATAACTATGCATGGACACTGAGTAGAAAAATGAAGGACTGAGGACTTCGCAACAATAAGTAAATGCATTGGTGTATCTATACATATGCAAGTACAAAATTGTGTTGAAACATTTTTTGGCTCGATCCACTCACCAAATTAATCAGGGTTTTGTTTTTAACCCCACCCCTAGTTGGGCTGATACTTTCTCAACACCATAAATATTACATTAAGAGTTATTATAGTGGGTACTTGAATTTGAAATAGACGCACCATTTTTATTTTAAATTTAAAATGCATCTATTAAAAAATAAAAATGGAGGTTTACAGCTGTATCACATTGAAACACTGGTTCTGAAGTTAAGCAACATTGTGATGGTTAGGGTTAGGCATATATATGACCAAAAGGTTGGAATGCTCCCCTACCACCACCACCACAGCATTTTTGTGCCATTTCCTATATACCTTGAAATGAATCTAATCACTGATATACCATGATGAAAAATCTATGACAGAGCACTTGGAAAAAAACATTCTGTCACTTGCCTAGTCACCATTATCAGTGTTCAATATGTGTATGTATGCATGTACTACAAACACACACACTTACATACATACATACAAACAAACACTTACATACATACATACATACAAACAGAGTATCTCAGGGAATAGAGAATAAATTATAAAGAAAAACAAAGACAGAAAAAAATCTGCAGGTTTTCTACATTCAGCTTAGAAAAACAGAAAAATATTTTTTATTAAACCTGCCCTCGCCCTTGAGGACAACCTTGATATGTCTTTGGAAACAACTACATACCCATATCAGATTTATAATGGCAATCACATCCATTAGTGTAGTTCTCAATAAGTCTTTGGTTGGTTTGTCATCATATAGTAGACTGGGGAATATTTTATAAGTATTTATTCATCCATGCATTGAATATTACTATCACATCTGGTCTGGTGCTTCTGCTTTGTATTTCAATATCTTACTTATTATAAAACGCAGGTTGTGTGTGTGTGTGTGTGTGTGTGTGTGTGTCTGTAACGTTTATATGTTGGATCGAATTTCCTACATTTTTTAGCCGATTTCAACAAAACTTCACAGGACTACATAAAATTGCCTTTTGGTGGTTCTAACGGCGCCAAAAATGGGAAAAACAGTTGTTTTTTTAAGAAAATCAATTTGAAAACACGATTAAGACACATCGTGAGAATGAAAGGGGGAGAACTCACCCACGAAAATGTAAACAAAAGAGCATAGCATGATGAAAAAGACGCCGAACTTGACGAAAACAAAATTTTATCGTCTAATGTTCATATTATTATTAAAGAGGAAAGATCAAAGTATTTTTGGAGTATTTTTTTTACATTTTTTAATCGTTCCTAGCACGTCTGAAATTTTCGTTAAAAATATTGTTTTTTTTTTTGTTAAAAAAAATGGACAGATAATCAATCATTTTTCATTTTTTTCGATTTGATAAAAAAGATTAAAATCTTACTTTGATATTCTTTTAAAAATCAATTATTTTTTCAAAACTGATTTTAATAAAAACAGATATTATACTGTTTATTTAAAATATTTTGAACCAAGCTTAACTTAGCTTCTGTGCCGAAAAAAATGTAATTTGAAAATAAAACAAAGCAGGTCATAACCTTTCGCGTCGCTTGACGAAAGGCACATTCATGACGTTTAGATAACTTACGGGAGGGTAATTCTTTCTACAGATGAAAGGAAGTGAAATTATTTAAGTGAACAAATTATTTACCTCGTTACTTTTAAGGAAAACTTTTAGCGCTCTAATTTTTTTTTTTTTTTTTTTGTACTTAGCTTTCATTTTTACGTTTATGATGCTTTATGGAAAATATAAAGAAATTAAAAAATAAGACTGTTAATAGTGAGATTAAATTTCATAAGAAAAAGGTATCTAATTAATTTAGGTACCTTTTTTATGAAATTTTATCAGAAGTGTACATAAAATACTATAATTTTATGTACATTTACTGTGTTATTTGTATTTCCATTCATTTTATTATTAATTTTGATATTTCATTTATGGAAAAATGTCATAACTGAGATTAATATAAAAATAAGATCATATAAATTAAAGTTTAGCAGTAGTTAAATTTCATAAGATGATACTGTTACTTGTAGGTACCCTTCTCAGTTGAAATTGAAAACTCAAATTAACTTCTCCATACGTGTTTCGCAAAAGTAAAGGGCTTAACAGCGGAGAACAATGCCGAACTCAAATAATGCAACTAAATTGTATTCTGGTTGGTCTTCCATACTTGATAATTACTGTCCGACTATAAACACAAAAATTACATTTCTTAATTACCATGGCTAATCTGATTGGTCCAAATTATACAATTTTCAAAGCGCTAGACAATGACAATCTCACACGGACATTTTGAAAGGTTGATGTTGCTTTTAACTAATGTTAAAATATTTTTAAAATTCAATTTAAAATTTTTTAAAATCTTTTTAAAATTAAAGAAATAAGAAATAATTGTATTAAAAATTCAATTTTCATTGAAAAAAAATTTTTTGCTTTCAGAAAATATTGTCCATATTCATAAAACAAATTAAAACAAATAAAAGCATTTGAAACTAAATAATATTTGTTTTATTGAGTTTTGTAAATTACAATTCACAGCTGATTTTCAGGTACGTTGGCCAAAAAAAAAAGAACAACAAAAAAAACATGATTTGCATTCTTCAAAGCCTTGTGCTTTTAACTATTGTAATCACTAAAACTGATGGTCTCGAATTTCTAGAGTTTTTCATAAAATTAGTTATGGGGGTGTTAATAAATATAAAAAAAAATATTTCTGCCATGACTTTAATAAAAAAAACATTTATAATAATTTCGATCATCTGTGAATAGTTTCTGAAAGTTTCATTAACATCTGACAATTATTTTTATTTTTGCAAGATTTTCCAAATTAATGTGTGTAAATACAAAAAAACGCGCTAAAAATTATCTATGTTATTTACTACCCCTTGTTGCAACAAAGAGAAACAAGGTTTTTTAAATCGAATTTTAGAATATTCTAAAAAGATGGAAAAAATTTTAAAAATAATTAAAAAAAACATTTAGTCTATCCTCTTCATAATAACATAAGCATTTTGATGATAAAATTTTGTTTTCATAAACTTTGGCGTCTTTTTCATCAGACTATGCTCTATGTTTTAGCGATTCCGTGGAGTGACTTAGGTAAAAAAACCCAGGTTGTTTTTTTTGTGTGTGTGTGTTCCTTTTATATATGGGATCGGATTTCTTACATTTTTCAGCCGATAAAACAAACATCCATTTTTTTTTTTTGCAGGTAGTATTTTTATTGTCTTGCACACTTTTTTTTTATTTACATTCAGAATGCTTTAAAAATTCCATTTACAAGACAATTGTTTATAATAAAATACTATTCACCAATCGATAGACTCATAACGATTGTAAACAATGTTTTTGTTTGAGTTTGGGTTTTATTTGTAAAAAAAAAAAACTAATTAAGACATGCGTGTCCGTCAACCTTAAACAATAATCTTTGTCAATTTTATTTTTCAGTCTTTATGATGGTCGATACTTGATCTATCTCTTACTGTTGCAACGCCGGGCTCTACTGCTAGTTCTTGATAAAATCAAAAAAAGCATCTGCAATGTTATCATTCCTGACTTGGCATCTACACTTTAATAAGTCCCACCATTATAATGTAACTTTTCTTTAAATATTTTCATGATAATTGTTCCCTTATCTGATGAACTTTCCTCTTTGGTACCTCGGTTATATGAATTTAAATGCAGGACTATTATTGGGATCTAGATCTCATCATTGTTAGATGTAATCAAAGTTCTATGTTTACCATTTCTTCAAATCACACTTCTTGCTAGTAAAACTCTCTTCCAGCTTCTTGCTTTCATAGCAGCTTTGATCTTTAAGGATTTAAATGCAATGTCGATCATCATCTCCTTGAATCCTATTCTTTTATTCTCCTCTTTCCTTAATAATGATTTTTCTCATTCTCTTTCATTCTCAGTAACCACTTGGCATCTTAGTGGCTTTATTGCCTTACTTGAACTGAAATGATTAAAAGCAAACTCAAATCAGGATAGCTAAGAATCTAGATGTTAGTGTGACATAATCATGAAAATTCAGTCAGCCACTCAGAAATCATGTAGTCCATGTGAGAGCGAGTAGAGACCTATTGGAACATTCATAACTATCAATTTAATCAATGGCATTACCACTGTACCAAGCAAATTGATGTAGGTGGTGGTACTGACCCTGTGGACTTGTTGGAAGACAAGAGATAGTACAATATGGCCCTAATGTCTCATGAACTGCAGAACTAGCTTACTGTACTGAGAGGTCCAGTGTATGCAGTGAGAAACAAAGAATTTTCCTAAAAAACATACATCTCAATTACATTTCACTCAACATGTTTATTTTGAAGTTTTTGAAGGGTTAGAAGAATCTGTTGCAGTTTGGAGTAGTGCCAGATATCTTTGGTATTTATTTACTGCAAACTTTGGAATAAAATGGACAGACTCAAGAGTATAAAATAAATAATATATATTTATTTATTTTATTTAGATTAGAACAAGTCCTTTGATATTTGGGTCAACAAAATGAACTTGGAAACAGTTGAAGGAGAAAGTTCATTTTGGTTCAGTATTTGACAATTTAGAAATCAGAACGTGATCGTAGTAATCATCTTAGAAATAAGTCAACATCAATCTATGCTGTGTTTCTTGGCCCTAAGAAGGGTAGAAATATCATTGACCTGCTAACTACTTCATGCATGGCTGGTTTCTCCAGCAGTCGCATCTCTTGTTCCATGGTTTCTCTCGCCATCACTTTCTACTCATCTAGCTCAGAGCTGTCAGTCTATGTCCTTTTGACCAGGCTCCCAGACACTAATATGAACCTTGGTTTCAGTTAACAGCGGAGTTTCTTTGTGGCAATATTTTTGATTGTTGAAAATTATTTTATTTTCCAGCATTTCTTGCTTTTTCATTTTTTTATGTTCCAGAAAAAAAGTTTGAAGTATATTTCCTGCAATGGTGATATCATCTTACAAAGTGCATGACATTACAAGTTGAGGGTAATTTGACGGTGACAGTAGCCAACTATGACTAAATAGTTATCATCATTTTTAGTGGATAACCATATTTGAATAGATGCTCTGTTTATTTATTAAATAGTATATTTATTTATTTTCATCTACTGGCCTGAATATTCAAGAAAACTTGATAAAGAAAAGCTGTACCTTCTGGCAGGATTTGAACCTAAATCCCACTTAAAAGTGGAAACCACCATTGTGTAGAATATATCAGTGAAGTTTTAGAATAGGCATTGTGACTAGAAATATTTTTCATATTACTATAAATTAAACACTCACTATTATGAATATCTAAATTTATTTTAATTAAGATTTATAAAAATTATATATGGGTCATATTTACTATTTAAATTTATTATAAATTGGTCGACCTTCAGAAGTTAAGAAAAAATGTAATATATGAAAAAAATGTGAAAAATAAATGTAATATATGAAAAAAATGTGAAAAATAAATGATTAAAAGCTATTTCACAGGTTCTTGGAATCCAGCAGTATGAGCATATTTTGTTTTGTCTTTTCTTTTTTTAGGCAAATTACCCCAAACAAGGCGGGAAGCCACTAACATGCAAGGGGTTACAGAGAGTTGGAGCAAGAGCAAATAGGAGTGATGAAGGAATGGATGAAGAGAAGGTTAGGCGATAGATCAGGGTATCTGGAGACGTCAATTGACATTACATTTGAATAGTTGGAAATTTTAGCTATCAGAAAAACAAGAAATGGGGAGGGAGTTCCACAGGCGAAAGGTGTGTGGCATGAAGCTATTGAAGTAGAAGAGACGGCTATATTTAACAGTTTCGACAGTGAAAGGGTGAGAGAGAGATGCCAGCCTAGTAGAACGCTTAAATTCATGATGTCTGGGAACCAGCAAAAGCAGCTCATTAGAGCAGTTACCGTGAAAGTATTTGTAAAAAAGATAGAGGGAGGCAATGTCACGTCAGTGAGAGAGCAACTGCAGATGAGATGCCAAATCAGGGTCAATTACATTGTATATCCGTCTTTGGATTTTATCAAGGACCTTGAGACAAACATAAGGAGCTCCAGACCATATCTGGCAGCAATACCTCATGCAAGGGTGAATGGTTGATTTGTAGATTTGATGGATTGACACTGGTGAGAAAATTTTCCTGGTGTGGCAAAGGGAGCCAACTTTTCTTTTGGTGGACGAAGCTATTGACTCTCTGTAATTGATTCATCTCAGGTCAGCAGACAATGTGAGACTGAGTAGTCACAAAGAGGTGCTCCCGTGGAGTTGACTATCAGACGTTCTAATAGGGGGCAGGGTTGGTTTTCTGTGGTGAGTAATAGAGAGCAGTTTTGTTTTTGAGGCATTAATGTTAACCAGCCAATTCCTGTCCCAGTCCACAACTGATTGGAGGTCCTTTTTGAGACAAATGGCCAGGTTAGTTTAGTCAGGAGAGAGACTAATTTACAATGAATTTACAATGCAAACTGGATCATATATGAAAGCATTATTCTAAGCATGGATGAATGCTTAATCTCAGCAAGTATTCTGTATATACTAATTGGAGGAATACCATTGCCAAACTGTGTTCATGAGGAGTGTGTTTTACACTTTGGTGGACAAGTGACACATTAATCTATAAAATAAAATAATGACCAATCAGCTCAGGCACAAAAATTCATAGATGACATGAACTTCATTCGATATTAATTTTTGATGATAGGAATTATTAGAAAAGATAAGATTACACATTTGCATTTTTTGTAGTAAATTTCTAATCTTATGAGAGTGTATCAATAAATCTTAAATCTTACGTTTTCATTAGCTAAATTTTTACTTGAAATTTCCATTGTATCTTGTTTGATTGATGCAATATTCACTATTGAATATTAATTTCCTGTAAAATTCCCCATTGACCCTGAATACACATGATAATTTCATTCTCCATAAGTTCTGAATCTATTGGTATAATCTTCATATTTTTTATCATATCAACCTTTTTTTTATTTCTCTGGTAAATCCATTTATACTAATGACACTTATATTTTTATTTCATTTTTTATTCATTTCACTTTAAGAAAGACCATAAGGCCAATAAGACACAAGCGGTTACTGAGTGTGAAAGAATAAAAAAATGCATTATTAAGGAGCGAGAACAATAAAAGAAGAGGAATCAAGAAGACATTAGAAAACAATATTGCATTTAAATTTTGTACTTCAAAGTTGGCTGGAAAGCAAAGTTCTGGAAGAGAGGTATGAGAAAAGAAACTGTTAGCAAAGAACTTACAGTTACATTTAGCCAATTCAGCTTTAATATGATGAAACCTTATTGCCAATCTAGTACTGCACATAAATTCATAAAGTTTAGATATCATAGAGGAAAGATCATCAGAAGAATTACCATGAAAGTATTTATAGTAAAGACACAGGGAAACTAGATTACAACAGTAGGAAAGTGACTGAAGCCGGGATGCCAGATTAGTACCCATAAAATTTCAGATTATTCTTAGGATTTTATCAAGAATCTGTAAATATATAGCAGGAGCACAAGACCATATGTGGCAGCAATATTCAAAGCTTAGACTTATCAATATGTAAGATAGATTCTGGAGAGAAAATTGTCTAGCATGATACAGGGAAAATAACATTCCTAGCAGCAGCCCTAGTAATGGTTTCAATATAAACTTTCCACTTCATATCAGTAGATACTATTAGCCTGAGGTGCAAAGAGTCAATCTCCTGGAGATTAGCATCAGCCATGTTGATGGAGGCCAGAAAGAGTTCTCTGAGAGGATTAATAGAAAGCAGTTTTGTTATGCTAAAATTAAGCAGTCATTTCTTGCTCCAGCAGATTTTAGTTCACTTTTGAGATCAACTGCCAATTTGTGCTTATTGAACTGATCAGATTTGACTTGAGATCATTTAAAAGAATATTTCATCAATATTTCCACAATTTTTGAAGATTTTAATCTAATGTTATCATCATACTTTACAAATGAAAGCACAAGATATTATTTTTATAGCTATATTAATGTTTGGAAAATGCAATTTGAGGTCAAATTAAAACAATTCTATGGTCTTTATTATCCCATTTTCCAGAATTTCTTATCTGTTCTAATTCTCTCTCAACTCATGTAAATATTGTTTCTAGAATTATCAAATAAAAAAACAAATTCCCTATATATAGCTTTTGTAGCTTCAGCAGTAATCATTTTTGAATTTGAGACATTGAAAGTGTATAATGTCTGTGTATTTCCAAGGAAAAAAAAAAAAAAAAATGGCAATCATTTTAAGAACACAAAGTAGGGACAGATAATTTGAATGAATATAAAGAAAATCTTTGGTCAGGATTTGAAAAACATATATTGCATATCTCTGAAAGTTAACGACAAATTATGAACAGTTGTATCTCAATATTGCCATGGAAAATAGTTAAAACTAAAAAAAGGAATGAAAGTATAACATAATTCATGAGTGAATGTGCAAAACAAACTTGAACAGATTACCAAAGAAAATATACAACAATTGCACAATGATAATACATTAGAACTGTGCATGATTTAATCTGGATTGAAAAGAAAATTGGCTCAAATGACACGTACTAAAAGTACTGGAATTTAATGAGACAGTTATAGTCAGGGATTCCAACACGTTATAAAAACAAATTGCGGAGACAAAAATGAAGATATTATTCTCAAAGAAAAAGAAAAAAATAACGATATGAGAGTAGATTCAAATTTATCATTGATATTACCAGGAGACTGTAAGAAAAAAAAAGTAGAAAGTTATGATATCCTATATATGAAGTGGAAATTGAAGGATTAGCAAAAAGGATTGAGGTCAAGGAACTGATTTAAATCAATGTCAGGAACATTACTCAAAAACGTTAAAATAAAGGAATACATTTAAAAAATTAATTTATGAAAATCAGACTAATTAGTAGATACTAATATCAAAACTAAGATTGTACTGGGTAAGACGTTAAACTACATCCATATCCTGGGTAAGACAATAAACTACGTCCAGCAGCAAGGCCTCTGATCAGGAGGTTTTGAGGAATGTGGAATCATCTCTTAATTGCTGGTGTTCTCAGGTCCACCCTGACCTGGGGTGGTAGTACCTGTTAGGATCCCGGCTGTGGGCAAACAGTTAACAATTACCAGCAATACTTTTTTGAAAAAAATTATTACCAGCAATATAATTTTGAAGGAAAAATATTACCAGAAACAGATTTTTGACAAAACAAAATATTACCAGCCATAAAAACTTTTGTTGGCATTAAATAACCCATTGAAGTTGATATGTCGTAAAACAAAATAAACCAAACCAATCTAAACCAAAGAATACATATTCTATTCATATGAATCAATCCTAAAAATGTTGTCAGCATTAAATAACCCATTGAGGTTGATATGCCGTAAAGCAAAATAAACCAAACCAAACCAAAACTAAGAAAAATGCAAGAAAAACTAACTAGTCTCAGTGAAGAAGAAATGAATTCAAAACTAGCCTAAGATAGGATTGACTACCAAGTCAAACCCACAACTTACATGGTCACAGTACATTTGGTACATCTATCACCCTAATGAATTACAAAATTTGTGAACCATGGAAAAAGAAAGAAGCTTCAAATATCATTAAAAACTATTTATACTTCAAATTGTGTTCTGAAAAAAAAAAAAAAGAAATAAAAGTAAGGAATTAATATGATTTGAAGTAATTCAGTGAGTTATGTGCCATGCATGATACACACTTAAGCAATTATGTATCTTTCAATACATGACTGATGAGGCAAATTTTTTCCCCCACAGTAGGTTGCCATTTCTTTCTGAAGTAGACAAGTTGCCATCCAAGGCTATAGAATCCAGTCTGTCCTGTTATTTACCCATAGCTAGAGGGAGAAGAAGAGGATTCATACCTTTCCCAAGGGTATTAGCACGTAAGTGAATGTAATGGATTCAACTGGAATTCGAACTTGGCTCTTTGATTCCTCAAACCGAGCCGCTGTTGAAATAATTAGTAAATACTAAAATCAAAACTATAATAGCCAAATATAAACTAATTTTACTGAATTAGCAAAAAAGAAAGAAAAGATAACTTAATACCAATACTTATAAAAACTTTAATGCAAAAATTATTTTTCAGTCTAATAAAATTTTAAAATTATCCCTTTCTTGATAAGCACTTGCAGTTTAATAGCACTCTGTAGGTGACTATTTTCATCAAGCAAAATATTAGTCCTGCCAATGAAAGCTGAATTTGAATTTCTTAGTTGTGTAGTCATATCCTTCTATGGCAACACCTAAAACACTCTTGAATGAAATTGAGAGCCAGACTACTGCAATTTCAAATATATAGAACTGATATATAAAACACTATATTTTGAGGGAATTCCATACAGTAAAAGGCAAAGTAATATTTATAAATGATGCAGAATGATAAATATTAAAGGCAGATCTTTTTAATTTTCAGAAAAAAATTGTTTCATAATTTCTTTACCAACAGTGATGTGTTGATTAGTAAACAATTTATTAAGCTCAAAATTGACTTGACTCTTAAGGATGAATAACTGATAAATTAAAACCTAAACACCGAATTTTCATCATGAAACCACTGACAACTTTAGAAAAAGTTTTCTTCAATAGTTTTTTTTTTAAATGGTATCACCCCACACAAGGCAGTAAAGCCTCTAAGACACAAGGAGGTTACATGGTGTGGCAGGATTAGGAAAAGAGACATTAATAATGAACAGGAAAAGGAAAGAGTAATCAGGACAGTAGATAGTGATTGACATTGCATTTAAATTTTTGCAGATTAAAGTTGGTTGGAAAGCATGGAGCCAGAAGGGAGTTCCACAAGCGAGAAAAGAAACTGTTAGTATAGAATTTATTGTTACATCTAGCCAGTTCAGCAGTAAATTGATGAGATTTCAGTCTAGTACAGCACTCAAATGCAAAAAATCTAGGTATTCTCCTCAAGAGCACATCCAAACAATTATCATGAATGTATTTTCTATTATTAGTCAGAGGCAGTCTGAAACAGAGTTGTGTTCAGACAATTACTACTAAACCTGATTGTTTGTACTAACAATTTCTACTTCTCTGTATATGTTCCTGTTTGTAATATATCTGTGTTATTCCATATTTGTGTTCGAGTTCTTCTTTATTGGTTCTACCTTGGGCTATCACCGGGGTACAAGGAACTGTACCATAACACAATTTCAAACTCCACACAAGCTTTGTTACTTTCATTTACACACAAACCTCTGTTGGGAATGCCTCTATCTCTTCTCCTTCCAGCTATGGGTTAAATAATAGAGTAGACTGAGCTCTCCAGCCTTGTCTTTATCCACTGTGCCATGTGTTCTTGAGGATAAAGGTGTTAGTTAGATCCAGTGACAGGACCCAAAGAGTCTGAGTTCAATACTCAGTTATGGCAGTGGAGAACTTTCAGAGGGAAATTAACAGGAGATAACTGATAACTGACATCCTTTAAACATGGCACGTGGAACTAGAACAGTCTACCCCAGTGAGCGAAATAAAGGGTTCAGTTCAACATTCCCACCACCTGAAGAAGGCCGAAGCATACAACGGCTGAAACGTAATAAATGTGGTGACAAAGATGAGGACAATTGTCTGAATAATGTAAATAATGTTCATAATATCTCATCTCAGAAATATAGACAGATATTTTTTTTTTAAATTACGAAAAATGCAACATTAATGCACTGTGATAAGCAAATTTCAAAATCATCTGCCTTTTTAAAGGTCCAAAAAATACTTCACTCATTTCTTTATGGATAGTGGCTTAATTCATAATTAATTGGTCAATCAAGTGCTACTACCATATTGTGGTTGTTAGTTCAATCCTTGGACCAGGTAATAAAAACCACTATACTCTGTTTCAGATAAGTAAAAATGAGAAATGTTATTCCAGATACAAAAAAATATGAAATAATCAATATATACAAATTATTTCTTCTCCCTGCCAAGCCAGTTTAGAAGAATGGCAACTCTGAATTCAAGATTATATGTAGTCCTGACTATAACTCCCAAAAAAGGTCATATAATAAGTCAGGATCATGACTATAATTCCCAACTGAGATTGTTTAATCTATCGATCATACACAATCATTAGTAAGTGATTGATAACATCCTCATCTTCATGAATCCTTTAACAGGAAATGGTCTTAGGGTTACTGTGCAGCTGAGCACCTGACCATTTCCTTCCAAATTTCTGTGTTGAAAGCTGAAGAGGTAATCAGTCATAGGTAGCATATCTTTGGCAAGTTGACCTGGGAGAGCCCATATCTGTTCAGGTCAAACCCTAGCTCATATTCTCCAGCTTAAAAGCTCACTTTGGTCATGGACACATGACCAGTGATTCCATTGAAGAGAGTCTTACACTTTGGCTGTTAACTTCAGTTGAGGAAGCCCTCCAGCCAATGATGCCTTTTCATCATATACTGACCATGTACATACCTACAGAACACAGTTGCCCAATTGCACTAGATCATTGTTGACCTTAGCAGAAGGTTTCATTCACCCTTTGTCAGGTGTCTAAACACTCTCTTCATGAGTAGAACCTGATAGGGAAACTGTTTCAATTGCTGATGTCTCAATCATGCAACAGGTAGTACTGAATTACATGGTATCAGTACTTGTAGAGTGATCTGACATAAAGATGTTAATGATTGTCATTAATATTCAGATAGCTATAACAGATCTTTGGTTTCACAGATTTCTCATAACAATATATACAAAGGCATGAATATATTAACATAATTTGAGACAAGATGTTGTCATCATTAAATCTTATCCCAGTCATTTGAACTGAAGAATTTAAAAATATATACTACTTTAGCATACTTCCACCTTAATATTGATTGGTTCACTTGTAAGTTTTCCCTTAATAGTAAAAAAACATTTTTCAAAATTTTTAGAATTTGTTTTGAAATGCTACGATGAAGCTGCCAACCATTATTTTTTTTATAATTTCATGAGTGGAAACATTTCAAGTTAATTCAAAATCAATCATTAACCACATTTTAAACTTTTCATCTGATAAAAAAAGAAAAAGTTTTAAATTGCTAACTTTAAAATTTTACTTTTCAAGTCGACACTTCTTCACCCTACTGTTAAGGTTAAATGCTCAAAAAGACATTCGCTTGAATCTTACTCATAATGTCAACAGGTTTGCAGATCTAATCTTCCCAAAAGACTTGTCCTTTGTCCACAGCTCATCTATCAAACCTGGATAAATGTGACTTTGCTGCAAAAGGCTATGACAACTTTACTTCCCAAAGGATGAAGTCTGTTATCTCAAGTTGACACCTTCACCTAAAATGAATGAGCAGCATTCTTGTGTTCTTATGAAATGACAAATTCTCACACTACTTGGCTTAACAGAATATCATAGTAATCTTGCAATGTGCATCCCATGCTGAATTTCTATAATGACATCTTTCTACATGATGTTCTCAGGATGTTAATCAGACCACAAACTGCATTCATAATTCAATAACAGGATTTTGC
Source organism: Acanthosepion pharaonis (assembly GCA_903632075.3). Taxonomy (NCBI): domain Eukaryota; kingdom Metazoa; phylum Mollusca; class Cephalopoda; order Sepiida; family Sepiidae; genus Acanthosepion; species Acanthosepion pharaonis. The sequence goes on along the minus strand of CAHIKZ030000896.1, from coordinate 651,451 downwards.
ATTCCGTCCTTTTAAGCAAATCCATCTCAAAATAAATGCACAACCTTGAAACTAAATATACTTATATGGCATTTTTTTAATGTTATACACATACTTATCAATAACTGGATTTCAGTTCCACACTTCACACCATTTTTTTAGTCTTCCAGGAGAACAGGTGGAAGCATAGCTGTTGAAATAAAACAATATAACAAAGTCATGGAGAACTTGAATTTTGGTTTGGAATCTTTAGAAATATCAAGAATTGCTTCAAACCTATAATAAACAACATTCTTTATGTATTTTGGAGTTCTGATAAAATGATAAATTCTGATGCTACTTGACTTAGTAGAATATCATCGTAATCTTGAAATGGGCATGAATAGATACTAATTCTTCTTCATGATCAGCCACAAGACCTTGTGCTAGGTCCTGTGGGTGATCATGGCATTTCATATCTTCCTATCTTTAGTTCTTAGCTATATTTGTTTTCTTACTATTCCTCCCACTCCCTGTTCTGCCATTCATTCAAACAAGTTTGTTAGGGGTAGGTTACTTGCTCTTTTCTCCTCTCTCCTGTGAGTGTCAAATCTTGCCAAGCCCTTTTCCGTGATTATGTGTCCCAGATATTTCAACGTCCTCTTTCTCATTCTACATATTAGTATCCTCTTCCTTTACATCTTCCTTAAAACTTCCTCGTTGCTCAATATTGGTAATCTCAATATTCTTCTTCTGAAGAACATCTCTGTTGCCTCAAGTCTCTCGTTCATCTGTGAAGAAATTGTCCAACATTCACTGCCATAGAGAATGATTGATCCAACATTCTTTTCTTTGTTTCTAATGAAATGTTCTAAATTTTAACATTTGGAAGGCATTTTTTGCAACTCTAATTTTCTAAAAGATTCTTTAAAGAGATTTGTAAATGCAGTGTATTCTACAATTATGTACTAAGCTTAGCATAGTTCTGACAAGTTCACAACTATGGAACACCTAGTAAGGATCAAACTCAGTACATAGCAGTGTAGTATTCACCTTTTTTCTTTTTTTCTTTTGTTTAAAAGCATATTAACTACTTATGGGATATTTAATGCTGAAATTTAATTTTCTTGGGAGCTAGAGTAATTTTTTCTTTTTACAAAAACATGTTGCTGGTAATTTTTTATTAATCTCTTGCTAATATATTTTTTTACTATGAAAATGTATTTTTATACTTTCACTTTTTCTCCCCGATTTGGAGGTTCCCTATTTACCCATAGCTAGGACCCTAACAGTTGCGACCACCCCAGGTCAGAGTTCACCAGGGAACAACATCAATTAAAGAGGTTCCACACTTGTCAAAACCTCCCAATCAGAGACCTGTTTTCATAATACTATTTGCTATTATTATAAAAACCCTATCTGTTATTGATCTTGACTGAGTTCAGCTTAATAAAGTGCACATTAAGGATACATGGCACAGTGGATAAAAGGTGTTAGTTAGATCCTGTGACAAGACCCAAAGAGTGTGAGTTCAATACCTAGTTTAGGCAGTGGAGAACTCGGAGAAGGGAATTAACAGGAGATAACTGACATCCATTAGACATGGCATGTGGAACTAGAGCAGTCTACCCCAGCGAGTGAAAAAAAGGGTTCAGTTCAATATTCCAACCACTGAAGAAGAAGGCCGGAGTGTACAATGGCTGAATTGCTGTGATAAATATGGCAACAAAGATGATGACAATAGTCTAAATTATGTAAATAGTGTACATAATACCTCATCTCAGAAATATAGACAGATACTGAAGAAGGCCGGAGCATACAATGGCTGAAATGTTATGATAAATATAGCAACAAAGATGATGACAATAGTCTAAATAATGTAAATAGTGTACATAATACATCATCTCAGAAATATAGACAGTGCACATCTTTTATCTGTCAATTTGTAATTACAACTTCTGCGTAATAATTAAAATAAGCAGTTGTATTCAACTGCATTTTATTTGAACATTTTTGCTTTTATCAAAGAAATGGCATGTAAAATTTCACTTCCATCCTACAAAGGTGATAATAGCACAGGTGTATGTGTAGTTGTTGATGAACGAAAAAGCAGGATTGTGGATTTCTAGTTCTTTAATGGACATAGGTGGTGAATAAAGTTACTGAACTATTTGAAGGCAGTAGAAATAAAATTGCTATAAAGGAAATGGAAATCTTATTGGAAATAGAGGGAAAAATTAAGAAAATTTTAAACTTCTGCATGGTTTACCTTTTTCACTCTGATCACTTTCACTCCAAGATGGCTTTGTTTGATGTGATGTTATATATATATATATATATATATATATATATATATATATGTAAATAAAGAAATATAGTTTTAAGATATGCTATATATATGGGAAAAGTGCTTAATATCAGGGATAGAGCCTATGTAAATATAAAAGTGAACATTGATGTCAACACTCAGGGGCGACAGACTGTTTCATGCTAGACGCAATTGTCAGACTACACACACACATATATATATTATGAAATAGACAAAGTCTGACAATTATTTTAAGACATTTTCATGTTTATACATTCTTTTTATAGATACAAATATTTAAGTAAATGTTCTGTTTATAATAAACAGGCCGGTAAATGTTGTTTAATACTGTTTATTATAAACAGAGCATTTACTTAAATATTTGTATCTATAAAAAGAATGTATAAGCATAAAAATGTCTTTATATATATATATATATATATATATATATATATGCGGCTAGCTTAGTGATTACCCAATAATAATCCATGCAAATAACTTAGCAGTGCTACCTGTGTAGATCTACCTTTTCCAAACTGCCATTTTGCCAAGGGAAATTAATTCAACAGAAAATTTAAAAAATGAAATATGAACAAGCTAATCAGTTTTATAGAAGAGTGTGTTTTCAGCTTGATTAATGATGTTTAATTATTTGTTTAGGTTTTAGATTAATCACATGAAGGTTGGTAATGAATGATAATTCTTAGGACAAGAAAAACACATAGAAGGAGTAGTCAACTGCTAGAAATGAGTCAAGTGAATTACACAATGAATCTCCAACTGTAGGATATCTACCAATCTCCCCACGCAGTCAGGTGTGGCATAAGGCCAAATTTAATATGGGCTATTCGAACCTGTAGGCTCGGTCAAAAATTCCCTATTGACCCCCATATAAAATGGGGACAGATAGCTGTTTTCCTGCCCTTTGACATAGCCTCGTCTGGGAATGCTCTCTGCCCGGAAGTAGAGAGTTTGACCAGCCCAGCTGGAGACGAATCTGCAACTACAGACCAACATGCAGTATTTACTACTGTATTTATATGAATGTGGACATGCCCATTATTGTCTGTAGGTGTGCTACTGTTTTTGGAAGTGGGTCATGCTAAGAAATTTTCAGTACCCACCTCATATTTAATTTTCTAATTAATAATAAAAGATATTCTTATACAGTGTAATTTTATTATTTTTCAGTTGACCAAAATATGTAAATTCCAGTTTTTGTTTTAGTTATTGATACACAATTGAGCATATGATTTTATCTCTTAATTCTTGCTGGAACATTAATAATAAAAGCTACAATCTTCACAAACAGTTATTTTTGATTTTTAGATAATGGACAGGTTATATGAAAGTTTTTTTCTGTTGTGAGTTGAATAAGTTTCATGGAATTGTAAAGTTTGTGACAAAATTTAAAAATATATCTACAAAGGTGATTCTGGAATGTTCCAAAATCAGATGTTTTAACAAGGGCCTCTTGGTTGAGCTCAGAAAATTTTAGCCTTTACATCTCATATTTCATATCATTCATTTCACATCAGGTTGGACTTGTAAGCCACTGATATATATATATATATATATATATAGACTTTGTGTCTTACCAGGTGTTGCAGTTTTGCATGAGACATTTTTTAAGTTAATCATGAATTTACAATGCTGATTCTTTTGTTGTATCTACCTACCCATAGCCCAAATACATCTGCTTGTCAGACATTTTCAGAGAAAAGAGGTATTTAGTCAAGTGAAAGCAAGGAGCTGAACATCTGCTATAATTCAAGGTTTTTTTTCCTTGTACAAAGTACAGTACTAACAGAATATCTTTTTTTATATATATATATATATATATATATATATATATATATATAGAGAGAGAGAGAGAGAGAGAGATATTTTATTAAATTAGAAAGAAAGTTTAACAAAAAAAAAAACATTTCATCTCCTATTTATGGACAGAGAAAAGAGTTAGCTTTCCATGAAAAAATATGTTGCTGCATTCAGAAGAAAAATCTTTTATCCAAGAACCTCAAATTCATTCTTCATTTCTGATAGAAGCAAGCAAAGCTGCAATTCTTATGCAAGATATGCATAGAAGAGAAGCTATCAGTATTAAAAGAATACTTATTTTGTGCACCATCATTATGAAACAAAGTAATTTAGAAAATATTCTACTGTGGTATATTCTATATAATACAAAATATGCTAAAACATTGTATAAAGAAAGACTTGATCTCCTCTTACATTGTCACTTGCTTTCTTATACTCAGGTACAAATTATCACTTAAGTCTATTTTGGATGACATCTAATCTTACAAATGTTCAGCCTTCTCAAGCAGAAATATGTGTTGTTTTAGCAATAGCATTGAGATATATCTATTTTGTTAAAGTGATTTGATCTGCAGAAGAGGAATAGATATTTTTTCAAGCCAATATGCCACAGTCAGATTGACATGAAAACTTGTACAAAAAATTTCTCTCAACACGTAAAAAAATGTTGAGCTTTTTGCTTTTCAGTCTGACATTGTTTTCCAAATAAACAAAACAAAGTTAAAGTCTGGGAATTTTCAATTAATTTCTTTGTTTATACAAAACAGTGTGTGAACGTCTTTGTTAATTCTCAAACAGCAAAAGAACTAAATAAATTACTATTTTTTCAGAAGAGAGTAGAGATGGATAAACTATAAAAAGTGTTTTTTTTTAAGTTAGTGTAGACTTTTTATCATTAGGATATTTACAATTTGTTTTTGACATCATTCAATCAGTTTTTCATTAAATTAACAAAACCAAACATGTTATGACTTAACAGGAAAAGGTCAAAAAAAGCAATAATTTAGATTCTTGATGTAAAACTAACTTGACTCTTGTTCTTTGATTAGTGCATTTATTCCATTATAAAGCAATTGCCAGTTAATTTCTCTTATTAACTAAATGAACAAACCTCTGGATTTTAATTTATCATATTTGGATTTCTATATTTTTTGAAAGTCAGATTCTCTCTCATTTAAACTCACCTACAGTAATTAGCCTCATTCTAATGCTGTCAGAGCAAGCAATACAAATACAGGACTTATACTTATATTTCATAGAATATGTAAAAGTCTATGACAAAGTATGACACGAGGATGGATTTGAAGTGTTGGGAAAACTTATTCAAGAAAGATATTAGGATAATTCAGAACATTTACAGGGCACAAACCACCTTTGTATGTCTTCTCATCAGATTTATTTAACCTTTACAGTTAGGCAATCTTAAGAGAGGTGGAGGTTCTGAAAGGACAAACTATTAATTACAAGAAGACAGGATGTACAGCCATTAGCAAGAGGGAGAGCCCAAGAGGGAGAGCTCAATAGGGAGAGCAACAAGAGGAAAAGCCCAAGAGGCAAGCTACAAATTGGAGATATCAAAATAAAGCAAGAACAGAAATTTAATCATGTAAGAAGTGTTTTAACAGCTGATGGAAAATGTAACACAGAAAGATGGAATAGTGTAAATTTTCATGAAATAGGACAAATACAGAATAATTTCAGTTGTTTTCCATGACCACTGTTAATTAGTAATGTGTTCGTATTAAATTGTATCAATTTCAGTAAATATACAAAAATAGAAAGTGATATATGACAAGAATATGTCTTCTTACTGGATTTATTCAACCTATACAGTGAAGCAATACTGACAGAATTAAGATTCCTACCAGGATGTGTGGGTGGTATTATGAATATTGGCTTGGAATGAGAAATCTGAGAGCTGAGTTCAAATTCCAGCCGTGTTTGCTACATTCACCAACATGCAACTACCCTTGAGAAAGGTATGATTCCATCTCTTCTCTTCAACATTATGGGTTAAATAGCAAGACAGACTGGGTCCTATAGCCTGAGCAAAATAAAGGGTTCAGTTCAACATTCCAACCACCTGAAGAAGGCTGGAGTGTACAACAGCTGGAACGTTGTGATAAATATGGCAACAAAGATGAGGACAATAGTCCGAATAATGTAAATAGTGTAAACAACCTCACATTAGCAAACTCACTAAGAAATTCATGTATACCACTTTTTTCTTCATATATGTGCTATGTCCCTTTGGGATTTGTGCAATCATCGCTTGCCACAACTTTCTGACTTTGTAGTTCTTAGTAAATTTTGTCTTTTTGCTATCTCTCCTAAACCCTATTTTGCCATTCATCTACATCTTCAGCTTGTTAGATTGGTTATGCATGGATTTTCTCTCCACCACTTGCTTTTAAATAGCTTGTGAGTGTCAAATTTTCTAAGCCCTCTTTCCTTATTATGTGCCCTAGAAACTTTAACTATTTCTTCATGATGTTAAGTATAAGCGCCATTTTTTTTTCCCATTTTCTCTCAAACTATTATGGGCAGTCCATTATATCGTCAGCATTCATCTGTAGACCTACAATACTGTTGCTTCAAGTGTCTTCTTCATTTGTGAGGAGATTGTCCAGCATTCACTGCCATATAGGAGGACTGATATTATGTAACTGTTCAATATTCTTTTCTTTGTTTCTCTTGCTTCAAATCTTCTCTTCAACTGTGAGGAAGTTGTCCAGCATTCACGGCCATATAGCAGGACTGATATTATGTAACAATTCACTATTCTTTTCTTTGTTTCAAATTAAATTTTCCTATTTCTTAATACTTTTCTTCACTTTTGGAAGACATCTTTCACTATCACATTGCACCTTCAGATTTTTGGTATTGCACATTCCATCCTCTCTTAAAACATTTGCCAGATATATAAATATTTGTACTTATTTTATTTTGGTATTTCCAATTTGTAAATTGCATGTTGGACTGTTGATTTTTCAAGCAACCATGAATTCTATCTTATTGAAATTGATGTTTATTCCTTTCTCATTGCTTTCCTTCACTAACTTCTATAAGAGTTCCTATATTTTTCTTTCTATATCTGCTATCAATACTGTGTTATCTGCATATCTTATGTTGTCAAGATTGTGGCAGCCAATAATGAATCCTGGTCAGTCAGTTAAGTGCCATACATGTTACACACTTGGGCAATTAAGTCTTTTGATGGCCAATTTTGTAAATTTTCCTGCAATAGGTTGCTGTTTTTTTGTGGGGTAGACTGTTTGCCAATCCAGTCTATGGATGTCTGTATCAGTTATCTCCTGTTAATTCCCCTCTCCAAGTTTTCCACTGCCTTAACCAGGTATTGAACACTGTTTGGGTCCTGTCACTGGATCTAACACCTTTATCCACTGTGACATGTGGAGGGGAATTAACAGGCAATAACTGACATCCATTAGACATGGCATACGGAACTAGAACAGTCTACCCCAGCAAGCAAAATAAAGGGTTCAGTTTGACATTCCAACCACCTGAAGAAGGAGTATACAATGGCTGAAACGTTATGATAAATGTGGCAACAAAGATGAGGACAATAGTCCCAATAATGTAAATAGAGTACATGATAACTCATCTCAGAAATATAGACAGATACTGAAGAAAGCCAGAGCATACAATAGCTGAAACATTGTGGTAAATATGGCAACAAAGATGAGGACAATATTCCGAGTAATTACTGTAAATAGTGTACAAAATACCTCATCTCAGAAATATAGACAGATACTGAAGAAGGCCGGAGCATACAATGGCTGAAACCGTGTAATAAATATGGCCACAAAGACTCCTCATCAATATCTTTTTGAGGTATCATTTGATCTGCATTGGCTACTATTGTTAAGAGAATCTGTTTTTTATGAATAAAATGTCTCTGAGTTCTGAGTCATTTGATCTGGTCGGATGGACTTACAAGTGGAGGTCTTTCATCTGGGTATTTGTGTTTGTTGGTTGGCACTAAAATTAAGTGAGTTAACTGGGAAAGTCAGTTGTACAAATTTTTACAGAGCAGACATGTAACCTATACCACAAAAAGCCAGCAACTACCAACTGAAGTTATTTTGAAGTATTTCTAATTTTTCCCAGTAAGCCTTTACATTTACTCCTTTTTAGACACTGACCGTAATCCCTAAAATTAAAATAAAACCTTTTTTTGTTTACTATGAAACTTAGCTGGTTTTGTTGTTGTTCCCTTTACTTCTCTTTATCTTATTTCTTTTGTTGCACACATGACACCATGCGATTTTTTTTACTATAATGGCCATGTTATTGCCTCTTTGTATCATAAACTTGGCCCTTTCTCTATCGAAATCTTTATTCTTTTTATACCAGAATGTTGGTTACTGAGATACTGACCAGGTCTCTAAATTGAAATATGAACCTTACAGATACTCATTGTATCATTGAGCTATACCCAATAAGTAAATAAAACATTTCAGAGCACTAAGCAAGATAAAAATAAAATTTTTGATCTTTTTTTTTTTTTATTTCCATTGATGCTGAATCATAAAATTCATAAAAAAGACCACTAAATCACATGTAATAGCCCTCAAAGCTTCCTTATTGCTTTTCTTATTTGTTTTTCTTTAACTTCAGATCTGTACACTAGTAATACTGTTTAGTGCATCAGGGTATAAAGAGTACAAACATTTCAGTGAGCGAAGATAGAAAAGAAATTTCTCAACAAACAACAGACAGACATTTAAACTTTTGTGTCTAGACACATTAGATTAATCAATATCACTCACTTCAAATGCAGATGTATAAGCTTAAATTTAGAAATCTTATATCTTTAGTATATTTCCAGATTTAACTTTAAAACAAAATAGCTTTAATGATGAAAACTGAAAAAAAATCAATTAAAATCTCATATCAAATAAGATCCCTGGAGCTAATAGGTTATTGGAGGTTATCAATAGTCTGGCCATTAAAGGTCGTGATTGATCAAAACATCTTTTCAGAAAATTTGATTTCCTGTCTATACTGATCGTATTTTCTTCATTAGTGATGTACTTATATAGCAGGATTTTATCACAACCTCCTGTGAACCTGATAATTGAGTTAAAGAACACCCTAAAATTGGATTTTTTGTCGGTGATCTTTCACCTTTGAGAATTGTTGATGGTATTTGTGTGTGTTTTATGCTCTTACAGAAAATAGAAGCGCTATAATGGGGTTTCAAAAGATAAGAATATTCACATTTTATATGTATGATTTTATCGTCATAGATTTTTGTATAAGTAGCAGAGTATATCTCCCAAATCTATTTTGGTAACTTACTTTCAGCCTAGAGCCTCTACACAGGCTTCAGTGATGATGTGAATACTGGAGTGTGAATATTATCAAATGTACAATTTGTATTACAGTCAGATAATTTTTTTTTTTTTTCTTGATGATTTTTAGCTTTTTCTGTGCTAACTTCATATGTTGTGTAAGATTTAGAGAGTTTTTTTTAACATTACAGAAAATATTTTTTTCTTTGTCTTTGAAAATAGATATTTATGTGTGTATTTATCTTATATATATATATATATATATATATATATATATATATATATATATATATATATATATATAAAAATAAAAAGAAAGAACAGTAAGATATATAATCTGGTGTTCTTCTTATAGATATTTTTATTTTTACAAAATAGTGCTCAATGTAAATTTACATAAATTAATTGATTTAAAATATGTTTTTTTATATAACCATTGATTTAAATTGTTTTATTATATTACACAGTTCAACCATGTATATATTAGAACTGTGTATATATATAAAATACATATATTATAAATATATATATATATATATATATATATATATATATATATATATATATATATATACATATATATACATATATATATATATATATATATATATATATATATATATATATATATATATATATATATATATATATATATATATACATATATATACATATATATATATATATATATATATATACACATATATATATATACATATATATACATATATATATACATATATATATATGATATATATATATATATATATATATATACATATATATATATACATATATATATATACATATATATATATATATATATATATATATATATATATATATATATATATATATATATATATATATATATATATATATATATATATATATATATATATATATATATTTATATATATATATATATATATATAAGATATTTTTTTATGTTTATACATTCTTTTATATATAGATACAAATATTTAAGTAAATGTTCAGTTTATAATAAACAGTATTAATGACATTTACCGGCCTGAAATTTCTGAGAAATTTTCATAGAAAATATGCATCCTCCAACAGGAATCGAACCTGTATCCTAAACGGAACCAGCATATAGCCTGACATGCTTTTACCGATTGAGCCACAGAGGAGTGTTTCGGTTAGCAAGGTTGATTCCTGTCAGAGGAAGCATATTTTCTATGAAAATTTCTTGGACATTCAGGCTGGTTAATGTTGTTAATACTGCTTACTAGAAACAGAGCATTTACTTAAATATTTCTATCTATAAAAAGAACGTCTGAACATAAAAAATGTCTTAAAATAATTGTCTGACTTTGTCCATTTCATAATACATTTATATATATATATGGAGAAAATAGTATGACAAAGTTTTTGCGACACATGTCATCTGTTAGGATTTCATCAGATGAAATACATCACAAAAACTTTTTTCCAATTTGTCATACTATTTTCTCAATACTGTTTCTTGATACATAAAATCATATATCATTATAGCATATATATATATTAGATATACAGTATAAAAACCTGTGGGGTCAGCTGATGAGACAAAAATTATACAAGTGATTCTGTCACCAAGATTCCAAGAACTAATGTGTATGGTAGATCTTAAAAGAAACTAAAATGTTCTATTTTCAAAATGGTGTTTTAAAATGATAATAATATCTTAAGTGTTGAGAGTTCACGTTTCAGTACTGCATTTAATCATGAACTGACCAAACCTTTCTATAGCCATATACACTGTGTTCCCCAGGGTTTTATATAGTTTTGAATTGATAGTTGACCTTCCCTAGACTGGTTAACAACCATGGCTAGAAAGCAGAGTCTGTCTTGCTATTTAACCCATAGCTCTGGGAAGCAGGGATGGATAAATGTCTTTTCCAAATTCCATTTGTGAAAAAGGGAATGAAACAAATTTGACTGGAATTCAAACTTGAATTGCCACCTTCTAATTCCAAACTGCTAACAAATATGCTGCCTGCACATTATAATGAGAGTTTAGGTGAAAATAATAATTATGAAGAATATTCATTAGCAAAGCAGTGAAAGAGTTAAATAATCATTGATTCTAGTATTGATCCTATGCAGCCCAAAATTAAGTCTTTAGGCATTATGTCATGATACAAATAATGCAACTGAAGTCCAATTGAAAATCTTGCACTTAGCATTAATAATACTGAAGCCAAGAATTCTAATTTCAGGAGTTGAAAGAATTTTTCGTGTTTACTCAGAAAGAGCAATAATTCTGATATTTTTTCTGGTATTATTTAGCTTAGATTGATGAGGAGCTGCTCTGATAAGTTAGAGGTCAGCTATGAGGTTCTTGAACTTCAGACATTGCTGATGATAAGAAGATAAAAAAAAAGTGGTTCATGTGCTAGGAAAAGAGAACTTGGACAGTATTGATTCCAGGCTGAATGTTTTCTTAAACAGCTATAATAATAATAATAAGGTCTGATCAAAAAGTATCAGGACTCGTGCTAGGAAATGAAAACTACAACACATATCAATTCAGCATTTAATCTCATTTGAACTAGCCCCCTTCTGAAGCCACACACATTATCCACAGCCATTTCCATTGATAGAAGCATTCCTGGAACTCTTCAACATCTTGAAATTATGTTCCTTTCAAGTGGGATTTGATTTCTGGAAAGAGAAAAAAGTTTCAAGTGATGAGATCTGGGGTAGTTGTCAGATCTGGAGAATGTATTCAGCCAAAACCTGCTGCACAAGCCATGGTAACTGATACAATCTTTGTGGTGTGGTAATGTGACCAAACTCTTCACATTTTGCTTCCAAGCACTACTATAAATAACAGAAGTGAGCAAGAACATTATCACTTAGTGACCATGCATGACAGAGTTCAAGGTCAATCAATACCAAGCAGCTTTACTCTGCATACTTTAGCTCTTTTACCATAGCAATAGTCACAATACTTTTTGATCAGACCTTATAAATGCAACTGAAATAAGATTTATAGGAACTAAGTTTAGAATTTTGGTATAAAACTACAAGTAATAGTTTTGTTTGTATCATAAAAATTTTATTTTATTATTTGTAAAAAATGTTAAAGATCTGTGTATAATCATCTAGGTTGCTTTTTTTATACATGTTTTAAAAAAGTTTGTTCTTCAGAAAGGTCAGACAGTTTGTATGTTAAATTTGGTGCATTTTTATGGCCTTTTAGGCTCAAGTGATGAACTGCTAAAATTGTTTGAAATGTTTTGGGTTTATTTTTCTGAATACTTGGAGAGTGATATTTTTTTAAATATATATTGGCCAATGAGAAACAAGTTTGCTGACCAATGTCTAATTTTGCCTGGATCCAATATCATGGTCACTTTTTCAATAAAAAGGACTGCTATCAGCAATCTAGAGCAATGAGCAGAGGACTGGGGCAGAAGAAGAGGGCTAAGGCAGATCTGTGAGGAGAATAACAGAAAGGAGACAAGGATATACCATTGATGAGAATGGAATGAGCATAGTACCTTGCACTTTAAAGGAAAGTCCAGTCAGAGGTTGTAAATTTGACCTGACAGATACAAGGCAGATTCTTATGACTGAAGATTTCACACCCAAGAACAAACAAGTGAGCTTTATGACACAAATGATACAAATCCTTCCAAACTGAGACATCCTGTTTCTGCATAATGTTAGGACAGAAGTGGGTGCCATTTGAAAAATTTCTGCCTTGTGATATATTGTTGAATCTTTTCTCCAAATTTTTCTCTATTTTTGAAGGGAATAATTTTTGTACATGAATCCGTTTCTTAAAATAATTGTGAAATATTATTCTTCTTCTTTCTGTGGGTAATCTCGCTTTTTTGTTACCCCCATGGAAGTGTTATTATGCCCAAAGAGGTGCACAAAAGGAAATTTTTGTTCAACCCTTGTTTTGTACTTTTCAGATTTGTAATTGTAAATAAATGTGTTGTTCTTTTGAAATTTTACACAGCAGTCATTTTGTTTTTTAAGTTGCACCTATTTTTGGGAGTTGCTGTTTCTACCAACTAAGTTTTGTGTTTGTGTCTGGCACAAGAACTTGGAGTTGGTAGGAAAGTAAAATTTTTAACATATCTTTTGTAAAACTTTGAAAATGTTTTAACTGAGGGCATAAACTGTGACACTGAAGACCAAAGGTGTATTTGGATAGTGAAAGGTGCCTCCCAAAAGCTAAGCAAAATATTAAAGAATTAAGAATTAATTAGAAACAAAGAAAAGAGTACTGAACCTTAATGTAATCAATCTTCCTATATGGCAATGAATGCAAGACAATCTCCTCACAGCTGAAGAAGCAACTTGAAGCAACAGAGATGTGATTCTACAGAAGGTTTATAATAACATCAATAATGTATATGTATATATTTCTGAGATGAGGTATTATGTACACTATTTACATTATTTGGACTATTGTCCTCATCTTTGTTACCATATTTATCACCCTTCAGTATCTGTCTATATTTTTTAGATGAAGTATTATGTGCACTATTTACATTATTTGGACTATTGTCCTCATCTTTGTTACCATATTTATCACCCTTCAGTATCTGTCTATATTTTTGAGATGAAGTATTATGTGCACTATTTACATTATTTGGACTATTGTCCTCATCTTTGTCGCCATATTTATTACAACGTTTTGGTCGTTGTATGCTCCAGCCTTCTTCAGGTGTTTGGAATGTCAAACTGAACCCTTTATTTCGCTCACTGGGGTAGACATCTAGTTCCACGTGCCATCTACTGCAGTAGATGTAGCAGAAAAAATGATTTTAAATACTGTCCAGTGAAGGAGAAACACTGCAAGAAATTCAGGAAAATGAATCATTTCACTGTAGCCTGCAGAACTAAAATTAATACGATTCCAACTGCAAATGAAAAAAAGAAATATTTCTTCAGAGAACTAACAGAAACAGATTAAAAAATTTATAAAGCACTGATGAGGTTTAAAATTGACACAGGCACTGACATAAACATTATCTCAAATGAAACTTCCAAAAATCTGAGAGAAGAATCTTTAAATGGCATCTTCAGAAGTTCTGGAGAAATAGTGCAGTACATTGGAAAATTTAATACTGCTACAGTAGAAGCTAAGGACAAATATTATTTGGAGATATATGTCATGAAATGTGCAAAAGGAGAGAACTTATTGTCTAGAAAGACTGCTATAAAAATGAGTCTAGTAAAAAGTTTAGACAAAATTGAACATGCAATTTGACCTGACACCAGTTGGTATATGAATAAAGACCCAATTAAAATAGTTCTAAAAAAATATGCTTTATCCTATTATATAATGACAGGTAGGATAGTCCTGTTCCTTATTTTACCAAAAAATGAGGGAATTACTGAAAAGATTACTTAACCAACTGATTGTTTTGTGCTTATAGCAACCATAATACAAAAAAAAATGGTAAAGTCAGAATATGTGTAGACTTGAAGAAGCTGAATCTAGCAGTGAAAAGAGAACATTAAATGTTACCAAATTTGGATGATATTTCACCTAAACTAAATGAAGCTAAATTTTATTTCTAAATTGGATGCTGCCAGCAGTTTCTACCAAATTCTGTTAAGTAAAGAAAGCTATCTACTCACTTTCATTACTCCTTTTGGGAAATATTACTTCAAAAGATTACCTTTTAGTATAACATCAGCTCTGGAATTATTTCAAAGAAAGATGTCAGAATTATTGAAAAATATTCAAGGAGTCAAAACAATTACTGATGATGTTCTAATCCATGGTAGAACTATAGAAGAACACTAGGAAAGACTACAAAGTGTTCTTAAATCATTACAAAAAGCTGAACTCAAGAATAATAAAGAAAATAAATTACTTTAGGAAAGGAGATGTTTATAACAACTTATTAAGTGATATTGATTATGATGATGATTCTAAGCTCTTCTGGTCCCAGTAAGGAATTCTGGGAGCAAAACGAATCATGCTGCAGTTTGAATAAAGTTTGAGTTTACCACATTTCGTGTTGTCTTAGTGTTGCTTCAAATTTTCAGTGGTTAGTCTCATATAATTTATTTCTCTACCCTAAGCCCAGTGGAATAGATACTGAGAAAACTGTGGAACAGACATATGAGCAACAAAGTCTCAGAGAAAATGTAAACAAAAAGGAAACTTATACTTAACATCAGAAAGAGAGAGTTGAAATTTCTAGGGCATATACTGATACTTATAGGATATATAGAAGGCAAGACAGGCAGGGAAAAAACAACACATAATACTTGAAGCAAGTGGAGCAAGTTTTAAGAGAGATAACAAAAAGACAAAATGCATTAAAAGCTAAAAAGGACAGGAAATTATGGAGAGGCATTATGGTCAGTGTCCCGAAGAGAAACAGCATATAGAGGTAGGCACCTGTAATGTCAGAGGATTCCTTGATTTTATCAAAATAATTTTCCAGAATAATTTCAAATTCTTTTTGATATTTGTTTGAATAAAAAAACTATTTTACTTGAGAAAATCACCAGAAAAATGTGAATAACTTTCAACCATTTACAATGATGGAGATATTGACATTAAACAACTTAATACTTTATTAATTATCTGTTACTGTGTTACAAATGACACACTTAACTCTTTTGTTGCAGTATTCAAATTTATACACATTTCCTGCATCATGCACACACAGCCACATAGTGTATTGGAGTAGCAGATCATTATTCAAACATATATTGTTAATATAACAGACAATGAATGACATGTTTGATCATGAGCCATTCTAAGCTTTGTATCGTGGCTTTAGTTTCAGGAGAAAATAAAGTCAAAAACTGTTCAACATTTGGATATATTTTTATTATGCTGTTCCTCAATCTAAGTATTCGGTTCACATGAGCCATCATCTGAGTGGTTATATGGACATTACAACAGAGAAGTTCATTATCAAAAATGACTGCCAATTATGTTCCCATAGAAGTTTGCTATGCAACGATAATAGTCAATTTATTTTCTCCCAAGACTAAAGCCACTATACGAAGCTTAGATCAGCTCATGTTCAAACATAATAGGCATTCATTGTCTGTTATATATATATATATATATATATATATTCATACATGTTTCATTAAATAATATAGACAAGTGTTGTCTATTTATTTTATGTAAATTCTTTTCATGTCTGATAAGCTTAATAACATTATCATTAAAGGAAGAACTTTGTTTACTGATAATGTTATTAAGCTTATCAGATGTTATGAAAAGAATTTACATAAAATAAATAGACAACACTTGTCTATATTATTTTATGAAACATGTATGAATGAAAAAATGCTGCCTAAATACACACAATATATATATATATATATATATATATATATGTATATAAGTTAAATAATTAAAATCTTGGTAATCTGTATGAAATCTGGATAGCTCAATGTTAAATCAGAGCAATTAATTTATGAAAACAGACAATTTTAAGGGTCCACTGGTTATAGTTTATTTCCCCAAAGAATTTTTTTCCCTGGCTCATCAGACCACACTTTCAAGGGTGAAAAAATGAATATATATGTATAATTAGTCTAATAACAAAGTTACTCTCATTTTTTGTACAAGCAATAAAGAATACATATTTTGTTTTTAAAACAACAAGGAACCACTAGTGATCCTATTTTTAATTTGCATGACTGTATCTCTGTATGAGTATTATTTTATTTTACCATATTACTGTTCATTTTATATTTGTAATTTCAAAGTTATCATCAGTTAAACCATATAGTTTTTATTGATTTTATTGATTATATTTTTGACTGACGTAAGTTATCTTAAAATTTGACACTCAGCAGACACCAAGCTGTAATGGACCCCAGCCTTTAGATAAAGCAATTAGTGAAACAATTGAATTTTATTCATGTTCTGTATAGATCTGTGTATGATCCTAGAGAATTATATGTATCTATGTTCATTTGTTTGTTCATGTGTCCATTTATGAACATAAGATTTAGGAGGGTATTCTACAATTGTTACAAGCCCCAAGGGAATAATCTTCAGGCCTGTGCTGGGTGTTTTTAGATAGAGCAGTGCTTCCAAAATTTTTTTAATCTAGCTTGCATTTTGGAAATGAAAATTTATTCATGCCTCACCAAATTTTATATGATAAAATGTACATTTAAAAATTAAAAAAATGGGAAGGTTAAAGGGAGATAACTGCGAATTCAAAGTCAGAACATAACTTTCTCCTCCAATTTGCAAACCCTAGTTACTATATTCTCAATACTTGATATAATGCAAGAATATCACAATGACAAAATTGGTCAATAATTATTCATAACTATTTATACTGGGACTCTTGCATGCAATTACAAGTAATCCATAATAATATTTAAAATTTTGAAATCAGATTTATTTTTGGCATAAGAAATTTTTGAAACTATTTCTAAATATTAGATTATCTTTCTGTGTCACCTGCTATCCTCCTCTGCCAGACTTTTGAGATGTGCTGTACCATTTGGGAACCGCTGAGATAGAGAGTGTTCTTTGAATTACTGGCTCAGAACCAGCAATTCATGCCATGGCACAGTGGGGTAGGATGTTGGTAGTGAGGTCTCATGATTATAGTTTTTCTATTAGAAAGTCCTTTTCTAGGTCCCTGGTCACAAACTTTTTGCCTTCCTTCCAAAAGAGTATTCTGACAAGATGGCTGAACTGATTGAAGCACTGGTTCTATTCTGATTAAAAATGATTACTATTTATTTTTTGCAAATAATTTTTGACATTGCATAACTTCTCCATTTGTGTCTTCATCTCTTCTCCCACCTCCCACCATAATGGAACTTTTTATGTGATATTCAAAATTAATTAAAAAATTGATGCAAACATAAGTACTAACACTAATATACATATAATGTTTACACAAGCAATGTAAACAAACAGAATTTTAAAAGTGAAATATAATCTGAATTATTCCACTCCCAAAATTTCTGTTAAATCCAAATAAATAGTAAAATATGTCAAGTTTATAAAGATTTCTTATTTGTTCCTCATTTATTCAAATTTAAATGTATAAAGGACATTAGTTTTAAGGATTAGACATGTGATAATGCAATAAATTGATTAATAATATTTATCAATCATAACTATAATAATATTAGAGCAATAAAAGCAAACACAACAAAAGGAAAGAGGGGTAACAAAAATATATATCATCATAAATTGGTAATACAGGAATATAACTATTAAAAACAACTGGTTTATCACTCCTTTGTCATCAGAGCAAAAAGATCGAGGAGAAAAAGAAATGTGCACAGCAACTAAAAAATATACAACCCAAACTAATGTTATATACAAACAAAAAATATAACATTAAAGGTTAATTACCTTTAAAGCCACCATCTTAATGTATACTGATTCCAGAACTTCAAGTGGTAATCAGAATTAGCCTTACTCAGTGCTCAGACTATAATATGGAGCACACTGCTGGTTTTTAATCAAATATTCAGCTGTTGCTAAATTGACAAATTAACACAACTACATTGTCCACCTTTCCCTTGTGAATATTGGCTGGTACATGTTGGTTGATCTGTTCTTCCAATCCTTGACTGGTTCTGCTTAAATAGTCAGCATCCCCCTGAGATTAGAATTTATAAATTACAGAACTAATATGGTGGGTTGTCAGAACATCTTTCTGGATTAGTCTCAACATAAGTTAGGTATCAAGAACAATATTGGTTCAACATATTTTTTGTTATGAATAGCCTTTTAATATGCTCTAATAAAATTTTGTACCCCTGGGAAAATGTTTTATCATAATAGTAATGAGTAAATAATTATTTTGGTTACCATTTGTTATGTGTTGTAATTCAACCTTTGACGAGACTGAAGAAATATAAAGTTCCAGTAGAACTTTGTTCATTTGTGAAAAGAAAACAACTGCATTAATTTTTTTCTCTCAGAATAGTCATTGCTTGAAAATCTTTGCAATAAATCTAAATGGGGTACTTTATGAATAAAACTTGAAGACTCTCCTGGTTCAACTGATGGATGAAGTTTACATCATAATTGAATCAAAAAAACTATTCTGACTCATTATATCAAACTCCTATCAAAGTCCAGCTAAAATAGCTGTTATTATTCATAACTTTGTTATTACAGATTTAACTAATTGATCATGAGATGAAAAATTGTTCACTTTGATTATACAACCAATGATTTCTTCTCTTTTAACAAAGGTCACCAACTTGACACAAAGGTCAAACTTGGGATTGAAAAAAACTGTTAGATCTTTAGCATGATCTATTTTTTTGTAGAGAATTCATAGTAATTAACCTTACAGATATTGCAATTTTAATCTGTACACTTTTGCTTTTGAACACTTTTAATAATATTTCAAAAGAAACATGCATATGATAGAATATCTAATAAAATACAAAAAAAAAGAACGATTAATAACAGACTTTTTGTAAAAACATAATTTTCAGTAAAAGCCTGTATAAATCTCAGTTTCAATCAATCAAGAAGATGATCTTCATTCTTCAAAGGCTTTATCTAACTTAGGAAAGCATAAGCACAAAAGAAGCAGTTCATTTTTATGGATTACAATCTGGTTTTGAGATTTCTAAGAGAAGAGATTACATAAAATATTGTTTTCTATGGCAAATGAACAAACGGGTATACAGTTCATCAATTGTTATCTGTAGCTAATGCAAGGATCTTAAGAAAATGGAAGAAAAGTTTAATCAAAATAAACTGCCAAGCAAGAAAGGTGTTGGCAGCATTATATCACAATGGAGTTTTATATAATCCAGCATTTGATTTCAGAATTCAGGAACAGAGAAGGAAAAAGAAGCAATATGAAAATCAAGTGTAATAAAAAGAAAGAGAGGAAAAGCTAATAGACCTCAAACAAATGTTTTTATACAAGCTTCACAAAGAGAATTAGTTTTGGTTGGCTCTTTTCAGGCATTATGTGAATAAGAAATATCTTCTGAGGCCTATTGATATCCTCTAAACTTCCGTTTACTGCCGAGAGCAAGAAAAGAAATACGCCATTTGACTCTTTTATTTTATTTTCAGCTTTTGTTTGGGATTATTCTATGCAGTTTCATTTTTATGAAAAATTTTTTTTAACCTTGTCACAGCTGGACACTTGTTGGCTGAGAAGTGAGAGATAAATCCAAGAAAACAGCTTTAAATTTTTCTTGTCTTTAAGATTATCAATTATTTAACATTGTCTTTTGTTTCTCAGAAAAGGCTCTGTTGTATTTCTCCTCCCCTTTTGCTGTTCCCTCGTACAAGTGGGAAAACAATTTTGAGGAGAGAGATGGAAGAAAAGAATGTATGAAGGAAAAGATAATGCAAAAACAAAAAAAAAATGAAGAGAGAGATAAAAGGAAAGAAAAGGTGAAGGTTTCAGAGTTGCAGGGATTAATTAAGATGGTTGAAAAGGAAATTTGATTGGCGTAATGATATATAAATAAGAAAAACGAGAGTAGAGAAGGAGGAAAGAATGATGGTGGAATAGAAATAATAACAAAAAATAATATAAAATAATAGAAAGAAAGTGTTAAAGATAAGGAGAAACTAAAATAAAATAGAAAAAACTGAAAGTACAAGCAAGAAAAGATCGATTCATTTTCTACAGCTTATCTAATTTTTCAGGTTATTTAAAGCCATAAAATATTTTTATATTGTAAGAATTTTTTTTAAAAAATTTTTTGGAGATGATTTCTTTTAATGATTTTTAGTGATACAAACCTTACTAATTAATATATAGCAGAGAGAAACAGGTGAATTCATATCTTTTCTAAGGGAGTGTAAGTGAATATAACAAACCTGACTGCAACTTGAACTCAGTTCTCTGATTAACAATTATAAGCCATTATCCATTAGACCACCTAAACATCCAACCTTATGGTACCTGGCATTCCCAAGCAGTTACCCATCTAGGTACTGACCAGACTTGACATTGCTTAACTTAAGTGATTGTGCAGGAATGGTTTTTTTCAACATGATATCGCCATAAATCACAAGGAAAGATGGTTAGGAAACAAAGATTGGCAGCTTGGTTTCATCATTTTAAAGTTGAAATGGCTAGATGCGAGTGTAAGTTCTATGCTAACAGTTTCTTCTCTTGCACTTCTTGCTTTTCCAATCAACTTTGATCTTCAAAAATTTAAATGCAATATAATTTTGTCTTCTTAATTTCTGTTCCTTTATTGTTCTTGCACCTTAACAAGGTTTTTCTTTTCCTTTTTTTCTTTCACACTCAGTAACCTCTTGCACCTTAGTGGCTTTATTGTCTTATTTGGGGTGAAATGATTAGAAAATATCTAAACCTTTCTATATTTGCTTACACAGCATCTCGTACTGTTAGTTAACTTGATGTTCTATTGATTTATAAAATAAATACTGATTGGAAACGTTTATTTGATGAATGATGACAATGGTTATCTGGACAGTTCGGATGAAATCAGTTTCATTCTGGGGTGATCTAACCAAAAGAAATGTAAGAAATCCCTGGATATTGAAGTTTGAAACTATTAGGTTGGTGCAAAAATAATGACGTAATAATGTCGTTTTTGACATATTTTTTAACGTCAAAAACGACATTCTTACGTCATTATTTTTGCACCAGCCTAATAATAGCCATGTTGTAAATTTGAAGTTTTAAAATAAGTTATAAAACTGATTTGATTGATAAATAGAATTGTTAAATGAGTTTGAAACTTGCAAATGATAAAAAAATGCCAAAAATTGCTCAGATCATTTCTAGGTAGCACCAAGATGTGAAAAAGTGAGATTTAGATTCAGAATGACTCTGATGAAATTTCTAGGATACATAATGAAAAAAGGTTTGTAAAATTTGTTACTCACAGGATACATTGAAGGTATGAAGGATAAAATGAAATGTTGAGTAACAAATCTACCAAGCTTGGGTAAATGGATTTCAGAACAGAGAATGAGAGGGATAGATAAACATTGCTAAGAGTTACAAAGGATAGGAAGTTGGGAAGAGCCATGATCATCGATGTTCTGCAAACAAAGAATAACAAAAATATGAGAAAAAGAGAACATAGCCAATTAATAGACAGTTAAAATAGAAAAGATAGCAACAACTAGTGGAGGGGAAGATGAAATAAAAAAATTTGAGAGGGTGAGTAAGAATGTGAGAGGGAGAGAAAGATAGGGAAAGGAAAAAAGAGAGAGAGAAAAAGATGAAAGAAAGAAGTAAAAAAAATTATCCAGTTTTAAGTTCTTGTTAGGAAATGATTTTAATGGAAATATGAAATGTCAACAGGAAAAAATTTTGCAAAAGTTCAAAATTCTTCTCCGCAGCAGGAAAATGGCAAAATAAAGCTTAGCAGATATTCCTGAAGAATGGAATAATGTTCATCAGATTGTTTCTCTTATTTTTTCTTCAAGATTTTGCAATGGATGCATACAGTGTGCTAAAGACATGATTCCTGTCAGCTGCATATCAACAAATCATTGCCTTCACTAAATACAAAAACACAATTCTTTTACAAAATATTTTATTTGAAGGGCACAAAGTATTATTTTAACAGATTTTTGCCTGTGTTATGTTTCATTTTAAAAGTTTTGAATTTTTATCAAGTTAAATAAAGTAATTCTTAGTGATGGCTTTATTCAAATAAAATTGCATTATTTTTTAAACATTATTAAATATTACTCCTTCCCCTCCTCCTCCTACTAAAAATAACAATAAAAAATTTATGTTTGCCTACACATTTCTGTCTGTTTAGGTGAATCAGTAATCCTTATTGCAGACATCTGCTCAAACGCATTCATGTTTCTTCAACACCCACAGAGCCAATGTATGGTTTATACTGTAGCTATGTTGAGCAAACATTGAAATTAGAGTTTCTTGGAGAAACTATATAATCTGGTGTGATCAACAGTTTTGAACAAGGCCAGTACACCCACACCCTCAGTCATGATGACTTGTAACTTTGTGCTAGCAGAACAATAAACAGTTGCCAAAGTGTTTTGTTTACCCAAAGTAATGTCAAGCTGGTCAGATTGGTGACAGCTTGGAACAACAGGTGCCACAAGCTTGGATGTGTGATTGGTGTAATGGATAACTGCTCAGAAATGGAGTTATGATGAAAACAGCTTCATTTTGCAGTGATGTAAACAAAAGATATGTAAGAAATCTATTGGAGATTAGAGTTTTAAATTAATAGCCATGTTGTGAATTTGAAGGAGTTATAAAGTGGATTTGATGGATAAATGGAATTGTTAAATGGTTAAATGGTTTTGGAGCTTGCAAAAGATAAAACTATACTGTAATTTTCTCAAATGATCTCTAGGTAACACGAAACCATGAAAATGTGTATTGAAGTTTTTTCCTATGTGGCATATTGTAGGCACAGGCTGGTCAATCATATGTTTGCATGTCAAGGACAGCCATTGACATCAATTGAGAAAAGATCTGCACAGAAGGTCATCTTTGAAGTCAACCCACAGATACACCTGGCTTCTCTGATGCTTCAGCATAACAGTGAGTGCAAAATCCATTTTGGCAACATCTGGGGATGAGTGACATTCTCTAAAAGTCAGACTTTTCAAGCATTCTTTTCTTTGATGAATGCCATGATAGCCTCAACATACCCGACAGATGGAACAAAATATATGTGGTTACTGACAAAAGCTGTTTTCACAGGTTATGATGACAACAAATGGGATGTGATATGATATTTTTGGGTGGAACTGTAAGTGGTATAGTGTTAATTTCAGGTGGTGTTAAGATGACAGCTCAGAAATATATATATATATATATATAAAACTATGAACATGTTCATAGTTAGATTTTCTCTACTTTGCTTTGGTATTTTTGCTTTACTCTTGCTGGAGGTTTTTTTCTTTGAACTCTGAGCTTTGATTCTGGACAACTGCTTTGCCTGAATTACATGTTCTTAGTTCTTTCTTTTTTTATTCCTTATTTTTCCTTGGGTATTGGTGCGTTCATTTACAAGCCAAAACAGCTATGATTTTTTCCAGACGAGTATAATTACTTATATTTATAAGATTATTATGATGTATATATATATTATGAAATGGACAAAGTCCGACAATTATTTTAAGACATTTTTATGTTTATACATTCTTTTTATAGATACAAATATTCAGGCCGGTAAATGTTATTTAATACTGTTTGTTATAAACAGAGCATTTACTTAAATATTTGTATCGATAAAAAGAATGTTAAACATAAAAATGTCTTAAAATATATATATATATATATATATCATGCATTGTTGCCATATCTGGTCTGGTGGTTCTGCTGTACATCTCAAAAGATTTCTAAGCAAAATCCAAAGAAGGATCTGTAAGGTAATCAATCCTGACTTGGTATCTCAACTTCAGTCACTTTCTCACCAATGAAGTGTGGCTTCTCACTGTTTTTTTCTATAAATATTTTCATGGTAACTGCTCTGACAAGCTTTTTTATTTTCTTTGGTGCCCCAATACATGAATTTAAGCATGCTACTAGGTTGGCATCTAGGTCCCACCCTCTTACTGTTGAAATAGTTAAATCCAACTGCCACTTCTACTCCAACAGTTTCTCTTCTCAGATTTCCCACCCGTGGAACTACTTTCCATTTAATTGCTTCCCTAATAACTGCATTCTCACCTTACCTGGGATGAAATGGTTAATATATATGCATGAAAAGATTACTTAACTTTTAAATACCAATTTTATCTTGGCATCGATGTTTCTTGGTAAAATCTCCAATATTGGTTGTAATTTTGAATGGTATTTCTAATTTTTTTTAATTTATTTATTTTCATTTTTTTTCTACAGTTTTTTAATCTTTTCATATATCATTAATACTCTATTTTTAATATTATTTAAATAATTTTAATATTGCGCACTATATATAAAAAAAATCTGCTGTTTCTTAAATCTTACACAGACACACTTATGTGTATACATATATACAGGGTGTCCATAAAGTTCGTATGCACTTTAAAAATTTATAAATTTATTTGTTTTTGTGATAGAAATAATTTTAAAAAAGTATTAGAAAGAAGTAAATCTATATTTTTTAAGGTTTCATTGAAATTTTATTTAAGTTTCCACATGTCCTCCATCATTAGCAATATAAAGGGTAATACGATTTTGTAGTTCATGGAAAATATTTGCCAACTGACTTACAGTAATGCCTGAAATCACATTAGTTATTTTAGCTATACTTAAAACTAGGTACATTAAACTTTATAACATTTTTTTACAGATTATTTCTATCGCAAATACAAATAAAGTTATGAATTTTTTAAAGTGAACATGAACTTTATGGAAACCCAATATATATATATATATATATATATATATATATATATATATATATATATATAAGGTATGGTTATAACATTTTTTACAGATTATTTCTATTGCAAATACAAATAAAGTTATAATTCTTTTAAAGTGCACACAAGCTTTATGGAAACCAAATATATATATATATATATATATATATTTTTTTTTTTTGAAGGCATATGTGAAGGTATGGTTCACACAAATGCCAAATGCTCAGAAAGAGTTTTATGTATAACTGTGCTCTGTCACATTTGGCAGAGGAAACTAAGGAATATTTCAATAAGATATGTTTCAAAGACTCACTATATGAAGTGACCAGCCAAGTCATCTAATCTTAACTTGATTGAAGATTAATGGAGCATTCTGAATAGGAAGGATTGCATTGACAGACAGTAATTTACCAGCTGTGCTGCCTGAATAAACAAAACATCACAAAATCAATGGATGAATGATTCCTAAAACTAGTTTCAAAACATAGAATATAACTTTAACATTACTAATATATCCTTATAATGACACAGTTTTGTTCAAGACATTTGTTTTTATAAAATTTGTGCACATGATGTAAGTATAATTTTTTAATTACAATGTTTCTTGTTGTTATAGTAAAATCTGTTAAAATGCCATATAATTATTGACACACATTTAGTTTATTATAATTTATACCTGTTTGAAATATCCAACATGTTAACAGAATAAATATTTACCTGAATTCTATTGTTTGTTTTCTAAACGTTAGGAGAAATTAAAATGTGAGAAGCCATATATTTTAGAAATTGTTGGACATCTCAGCGTGGTGTAATGGTTAGCAAGCTATTCTTGCAAGAGCAGTTATGACTGGAAAGTGAGTTCAATCCTCATTAGGTGTCGCATACTTTCGGCCTTGTGCCACATCCGAGCTACGCTTGGAAAATCGCATGGGGCACCTCGGCATGGTGTAATGGTTAGCAAGCTTGTCTCGCTAGATCAGTTATGACTGAAAAGTGAGTTCGATCCTCACTAGGTGTCCCATACTTTCGGCCTTGTGCCACATCTGAGCTACACTTGGAAAATAACTATTTTAGAAATTGTTTTTTTTTTTTTAAAGAAATATTTAATGAATGCTTTGTTTTTTGAACATTTTTCTAATAAGACAATTTTTGCAAAACTTTTCATATGTACAAGATATTGATATAGATATACTGGACATTTCTGGGACATGTATACTATTGTTCTCATCTTGGTTGATATAGATCTTATTATAGATATAATGTTTTGATCAAGTACCATCTGGTTATCATCACATATCCATTGCTGGAATACCTAATGTCAAGACCAAATGTCGAAAACCATCTAACTGATGACAAATGATAAAATGCTCCAGAAACCGACCACTAATATTGGTGGCATAGTGGATGTAGGTGTTGATTGTATATGAGTTACTGTCATCTAGTGGTTGCAAGTTCAATCCCTTGATCAGGTAGTGAAGCACCGATTCAGCAAAAACAAACAATAACTAACATCACAGGGTCAAAATATCACAATAATCAAGATATTCCATATTAACCAATCTATGGACATGTGATGATGACCAGAGGGTACTTGGTTGAAAGTTGTCTATAATAACCTTTACACATTATGAAATGGACAAAATCTGACAATTATTTTTAGGATATTTTTTAAGTTTATGTTGAGAGGTCCACCCCTTTTTACACAAATGGACTCACCCAGTATATACATATACTACTGCTACGTGAAGGCCCAGGAGTAAGACAAGCGCAAGACCATCAAGTTGAGTCGAGTCCAGAGTGACAGAGTAAAAACATTGTAGGTAACCGGAAGAGTGAGGGTGAGGTAACAGCGTTGTAGGAGTCACAGTGAGCGAGCATGTAGACTCAGTAAGAAGTCATACAGTGATACTTCAATACCAAAAACTGTATATATATTTCACTACCAAACACGTATTCCTGGAACTAATAACCTGCTTTACCAGTTTGTATTATTACGTTAATACATTATTTTTATATATTCATTCCTGGAATTTGTTATTTATTGGTACCGGATTTCAACCGGGAATCCACAACAGTTTATAAGTTATTTTATAGATACAAATATTTAAGTAAATGCTCTGTTTATAATAAACAGTATTAAGAACACTTACCAGCCTGAATGTCTGAGCAATTTTCATAGAAAATATGCATCTTCATGGAGAATTGTGTTTAAATACAGTAAAATTGACCTTGCTAACCAAATGCTCCACTGTGGCCCAATTGATAAGGGCACGTCAGGCTATATGACAGTTCCATATAGGATTCAGGTTCGATTCTTGTTGGAGGACGCATATTTTCTATGAAAATTTCTCAGACATTCAGGCCGGTAAATGTGGTTAATACTGTTTATTATAAACAGAGCATTTACTTAAATATTTGTATCTATAAAAAGAACTTATAAACATAAAAAAATGTCTTAAAAAATAACCTTTACATCAACCAAGATGAGAACAATAGCTCAAAATGATACAAGTATATTTACAATTACTCATTTCTGAAATGAAATACTAAAAGACACATACATATTCATATGTGCACAGATATATATCAATATACAGAAAAAGCACATTTATCATATAAGTGGTATATAACAGAGTATGTATATATGCTTTTATTTCCCATTAATGTATTTGTATAATGAAGTTTTATTATCTTTGCTATTAAATACATAATAGATTCAAGTCAAAACACCAAAATTGCCATTTTCCACATTTTGAATAAACAATCATTGCTTAAAGAACACACTTATATGATAAGCTAACAATAGCTATTTCCAGAAATATATGGCTATGCCTTTTAATCATGTCTCTCTACTGGCTTTCAAATAACTTTCAATTAGCTGCTGCTTCTTCTATGTGCCGTCTCCCTTCTGGATGTGGGTGATCATGGTTCTCCACAACTTCCTGTCCTTTGTAGCTCTTAGCAATATTTATCTTTTTGCTCTCACTCCTAATACCTGTTCTGCCACCCATTTACACAAGTTTGTTTTCTTTGTACCAGTTGCCTTCAAAATGTTTTCTCTGTAACACTTGCCTTCAAAATGTCCTTTGAGTATCAAATTTTCCAAACCTTTTTTCCTCATTATGTGGCTTAGAACTTTCAACATTTTCTTTCTGATTTTAAGTATAAATGTCCTATTTTTTCATTTTCTTTAAAACTTTGTAATTGCTCACATGTTCGATCTATTCTCAGCATCCTTCTGTAGAACCACATTTCAAGTTTTTTCTTCATCTGTGAGGAGACTGTCCAGCACTTACTGCCATATACAAGGACTAATACTGCATAACAGTTCAGTACTTTTTCTGTTTCTAAAAAATTTCCCCGTTTCTTAATACTTTGCTTAGCTTTTGGAAGGCCTCTTTCTCTATCACAATATGCCTTCAGATTTCAATGTTGCACATTCACATCCAGTTCTCTGTTAAAACAATTCTCAAATATTTAAATTGTTGTACTGGCTTGATTTTGGTATATATAACAGATAAATTGTCTTTTGTAATAAATAACTTCTTATTTTTACATTTATTTTTCAATATAATCAATTTACATCAAAGAGCAGATATTAAGCAAACATTTAACAACTATTATATGGTGATTATGAGACAAATCTCTCATTGTTCATCTGACAAAATATGATCAAATAATCTTCAAATTCTATGTATTTAAAATATTTGTTTGGCAAAGTTGGACCATCGAAAAAAAAATAGAATCAAAAGGACATTTTTCCCCTTCACACCTCTATTATTTTAACTACCTTCACTCTTTAGCAATATTAATTGCTCTAAAAAGTGATGATCAGAATTATAATAAAACCTAAACATATAATAAAAGTGAATTTATACATTTTTTTTGTTCATGAGAATTTACAACATTACTATTTAGCACTATTTATTAGATTATTCATAGAAATAAACAATTTTATATTTACATTTTAAAACTTAAAACAATGCAATATTTATCATTTACCAGTTTAATAAAGAAATAAAAATGAAAAAAATAATTATTCTTTAATTTGTAAATATTTACTAAATTTTTTAAATATATGGACCCACTATAAGGAAATCCTTATTATTTACCATTTTATAAAGTTTGAATCAATTGGTAAATAGACGATCTTTTGCCAACCATTCCAATAAACAATATAATAAATAAATAGTTTTTATTATTTTTATTGTCAATTCTCAAGAAAAAAGCAAATGTATATATTCGCCATCATATTTTTAGTTTTTTTTATACAATTCTGATCATTGCTTTTTAAAACAATAAACATTGCTGAAGAGTGAAGATAGTTAAAATGATAGCAGTGTCAAGGGAAAAACTGTCCTTTTGAGACTTCATTTTTTGCAGGCATGAAAGTCCAAGTTTGTCATTTGTTTATTCAAATTTATTATTTATGAGGCAGAGTATTTGAAATCTATCCTTCTTTATAAAAATATTTATATTAGTGGAATCCTCACATATATAAGAAATGTGGACTGTGCTCTTAAGATTGCCATGTGACTATAATTATATGTGGTGACTATAATTATCTGTGGTCAACTGTTAACACCATAAAATACCAATAAAATAGTATATTGAAACTTATTTAACCTGATAAGCCTTTCTTAATTTCATTACAGTGCATATGCATTAATTAACTAGTATCAAACTGATGATATAAATTTGTTGTTGAATAAAGCATTTTTTAATAGAAGTTACAAAAAAAGATACAAAACTTGATTTTCGAACTGATTATCAAATAAATAGCAACTAAAAATCGAAAATGTTGATTATTTTCTGCTAAATATAAAATACGTATCTAGTTTGATGTAGTGGATGAAAAGGCAAAAAGTACTGAAAGCATTAAAAAGGAAATATTAATTATAAACTTCTTAAATACTTTCCTCAGGGTCTGCAAGTACAATTCAAACTTGTTACAGGTTTTGTTGAAATTAATAAGCTCAAATTATATTCATCATGCCAATTACACATCTTGATGCTCTAAAGTATTGTGAGAAAGACAAACATTTTTCTGTAAAATTTTAAGATTCCTAATTTAAATTTCAATCAAGCAAATAATTTTTTCCCCAGTTCACTCTACTGTAAATTCAATGAGCTCTGAAAAAGTATGAGAAGTCAAAATAGAAAATCTTTTTAAGAAAATTTCTTTGTTGTTGCTGTTGCTGTTTTTAAACTTACAGATTTTATATGGCCAGCTACACTGTAAGTATTTAAGAGTTACATTCATAAAACAAAAATAAAACACACGTTAGAAAAAAGAAAGTAAAACCAATATTTTTCATCGAAAAAATAAATCATACGGTGTGAGATTAAGAAATTGGTTAGCTTACTTTTGTTGATACAACTCATTCCACAATCCCCATCACATAAGCACCGCTTCTTTTTACTAACGCAGTCAGAATCTTTTGTGCATCTCTTAAGGCAAGTACGATGGAGATTTGTTGTTTTTCTTGGACAAGTCTTTTCATTGCCTGAAAAGTAAAAAAAAAGAACACATTAAAATCTCAGAAACTCTTGTCAGATCATTCAAATAATTGTATGGTAGTAAGCTAACTCATTATTTCTAAACTGTTTTAATTCAAGTTGCTCTTGTAGAATATCTAAAACTAGGATGCACCTTTAATTTTAATATAAGATTGTACTTCATATGTCAGTTAGTTATGTGCCATGCATGATGCATGCTTAGGCAATCATGTATCTTTTGATACATGGCTGGTGAGGCAGATTTTTTTTTCCCGCAGTATGTTGCCATTTCTTTCTGTGGTAGACCAGTTACCATCCAAGGATATAGAATCCGGTCTGTTCTGCTATTCACCCATAGCTAGGGGGAGAAGAGAAGGATTCATACCTTTTCCAAATGTATTAGCACGTAAGTGAATGTAAGGGATTTGACTGGGATTCAAATTTGTCTCTCCGATTCCTCAATCCGAGCCGCTAACTATTACTCCACTGTCTCTCCTTTCTCTGGAATATGCTTAATATAAGATTGTATTTCATATGGAATAAATAATTCATTCTTTGTATGTGCAAATGTGTACCCTTCTCTATGTTCTCAAAATTGCATTTTCCTGTATTATAGAATACTGAATTTGTGATTTTGCAAATTTGTAACAAAACTAGGGAATAGTTAAGTGACTATTTACTTAAAAAACATTAGAAATTTCAGTTGCTGAAGGATTTTTATATTTTTATTACTTATAATATTAGAATATTGTTATGGGACCTTACCCATAATAACATAATGGACTAGCCCATACGTAATAAATACTGTGCCTCAAGAGGAAGCAGGGAGTTCCATCTGAAGTCTAGAGTTCAGTCTGAAGTCTGGAGTGAGGTCCGTCAGAAGTCTGTCAGGAGTTTGTCAGTCATTCAGAGCGAGCGAGTCAGCCAGTCGAGTCAGAGGCAGTCCGAAACAGAGTCATGTTCAGACAATTACTACTAAACCTGATTGTTCGTACTAACACTTTCTACCTCTCTGTATATATTCCTGTTTGTAATATATCTGTGTTATACCATATACATGTTCGAGTTCTTATTTATTGGTTCTACCTTGGACTATCACTGTGGTACAAGGAACTGGACCATAACAAATATGTTCCTCCCAAGTTTCAAAGTTCAGATCTTTTAAATAAGATTTAGTCTCTGACTTTACTAGATCATGAGTTTTTATCAGCTTATAATTGTTAAAAGAATAAAAAAAAAATTAATAAATTATTCTTCTGTTAACTTAGGATACACCTGGCTACCTTTCAGGGCTCACCGGTTCAGAAATGCCAAGCTAAATCAATTGGCAGTAAAAGATTTCTAAAGATAAATATTCAGATAGAGTTTATATATGATTATATTTCCAAATGTGAGGCTGTTGATTCTGTACTGCAAAAAATTGGTGGTGGTCTCAAAATAAAAACAGAAAAAATATAACAAAATCATAATCAAGTTGAATTGGTTAGAAAATAGCATCAGTAGTTGCAAGCAGAATTTAACTTTCATTGAGTTTTATTTTCTACATCATGAGTGATCATGCATATTTTCTCAGCTCTTCACAACTTCCTATCCTTCATAGTTCTAAGCAATATTTGTCTTCTTACTCTCCTTCCCATATTTGTTCCCTTACTCCCCCTCCTGTATTTTCCCCCTTACTCTCCCTCCCATATTTGTCCTCCTTACTCTCCCTCCTGTATTTTTCTTTTTACTCTCCTTCCATTATTTGTCCCCCTTACTCTCCCTCCCGTATTTGTCCTCCTTACTCTCCCTCCCATATTTTTCATTTGTCCCCCTTACTCTCCCTCCCATATTTGTCCCCTTTACTCTCCCTCCCGTATTTGTCCCCCTTACTCTCCCTCCTGTATTTGTCCCCCTTACTCTCCCTCCTGTATTTGTCCTCCTTACTCTCCCTCCTGTATTTTTCTCTTTACTCTCCTTCCCATATTTGTCCCCCTTACTCTCCCTCCCATCCATGTCATCCATTCATACAAGCTCATTAGAAAGTTTCTATCTGCTCTTGACTTCAACTAGCCTTCAGTATGTCCTATGAGTGTCAAATTCTCCAAGACCTCTTTCCTTATGTGTCCCTGAAATTTCAACTGACTCTTTTTAAGTACAAGTAAACTTCTTATTTCTATTTACTTTTTATTGTTCACATAATCTGCCCTTGTTATTCACAGCATCCATTTAACTTTCATTTCTAATGAAATTTTTTGTTTCTTAATATTTTTAGTTTTTGAAAGGCATCTTCTGTTATTTCCATGCATCTGAACATAATAAAAATGATATCAATTTATTTAAAAATATTTAGAATTTCTCATACTGATTGACATTTTCAATAGATTTCTGATGATTTTTAAATCTTTGAAGGTATTTTTTTCATTTTAATTAATGAAAGATCTATTTTTAAAAAAATGACATTTTTTGAATAGCCTTATTAATATCTATCATTGCTTTGTAACCTCATGACATATTAACATTGTTTTTTTTCATTTTTGTTTCAGAAAACACTTTACTACATCAACCACTAGAGCCAGTGTCCACAACAAAGCATTTTTTTAGAATTTTCTATCACAAATATTTATGTCATGATATACATATTTAAAGGTCACATTTGCATGTTTGAAAGTGATTAAAGTAGGCTTACCAGCTTGGCTGGAACTATCTTGGCTTAGGAGTCTGGCCTTTTTTTATAATCATTTCACCACAAGCAAGGCAATAAAAGCAACTAAGACACAAGGATTTAGTGAGAGTGAAAGCAACAGAGAGGACAATAAAAGAACAAGATTCAAGGAGATAGAAGGTGATTAGTAAGGTTGCATTTAAATTTTTGAACATTGTAGTTGAGAGGAAAGTAAAAGGCTACAAGAGACTTTCAGAAGCAAGAAGTGCAGAAAAAGAAACAATTAAGATTTAACGTGGTTGCAACTAGCAATTCCAGTAGTAAAATTATGAGACCGAGCTGCAAATCTAGTACTACACTAAAATTTATGAAGTTGAGGTATCAAAGATGAAAGCTCATCAGAACAATCGCCAAGAAAATATTTATAGAAAAGGTATAGGGCAATTGTCTTACAGTGGTGGGAAAGTGACTGAAGCCAAGATTTCAGGTCAGCACCAATAACATTGTAGATTCTTCTCTGTATTTCATCTAGAAACTTTAGATATATAGCAGAAGCACCAGATCAGAAGTGGGAGCAATATTTGATACATGGACAAATGATAGGCATAAATGTTCAAGATACATGTAGCCAAGAAAAATGTTCTCACATGACATAATGAAACTACATTCCTAGCTGTAGACCTGGCAATTGATTCAATATAATTGCTTCACTTTATGTCAGTGGAAAACATGAGGCTGAGAAAGGACAAATAGCTCTCTCTCTCTCTCTATATATATATATATATATATATATGATTTTCCAAGCATAGCTTAGATGTGGCACAAGGCCAAAATTAGGGGGCACCCAGTGAGGATTAAACTCACTACTCAGTCGTAATTGTTCTAGCAAGACAAGCTTGCAAACCATTACACTGCCTCGAGGTGCCCTATGTGTGTGGGTATATATATATATATATATATATATATATATGTGTGCATGTGTATGTATATATATATATATATTTGTGTGTGCGCATGTGTGTGTGTGTGTGTATATATGCATATATATATATATATATATATATATATAAATGTGTGTGTATATATATATATATATATATATATATATATATATATATATATATATATATATATACACATCAGATTAAATAAGGAAAAATGTTTATAAATTTAACATCTTTTGCTTTTTATTTTAACTTCAATGATGCTTTTGAAAAATTTTTTAAAGAGAATGTTTTACTATTCCAAATTCTATTTGTCTTCATTGGTCAGGTAGATTTTATATGCTTATGTCGTGTGGCATTAGTGTGTGTGTGTGTGTGTATGTGAAGTAGGAAAGTATACTTATGTGTATCAAATTTCAAGTTAGGTATATAGTTGCTAATAGTAATTTATATATATATAAATATATATATATATATATATATATATATATAATTACTTTCCTATTTTTTCCTACTACCATCTTTTAGGATTTAAACACACAGAGAAACTACCAGAGACACAAAAAATGCCCACTAGAATTTGGATACACGCACTCACTCACCCACCCACACATACACACACATAGACACACACTAATGCTAAAGGCATAACAACAAGCCTACCTATGCAATTAGAATACATTAGTCAGTTTTTCATTCATCAGTCTAATGATCTCTCCAATGTAACAAATCTGCTGAAGCAAGAAAATTATACTGTAAAAGTGTTTCTTCAACTTTTAAAGAACTTGGTTGTAAATACATTTTTGTAGACTAATTATTTCCTTTCATTAGGTTATATTTAATGTGATTTGCTAATAGCTTCCAACTCAGGAAGTGAACCACGGACCATATGATTTATCCTTACAGCTTATAACTCAGAGTTAATCAAAAATATTTTTATAACTGGAAAAATTTGAAATGACATATCTAGAAAAATGCTCAAAGATTTTGCATAAAATTGTTATAATTAATCACTAACCAGGAATAATCATTAATTCATGCATAGTAGACATTAAACCCCTTTTGCCAGACATGGAAAACTATCAGCAAAAGTAACCCCTTTTCAGCTTAGAGCAATGCATGCAGTAGATCAGAAGAGACTTTATTCTCTTTCATAGAAATCTGATACCAAGAAGGGATGCTAAAGTTAGCGCACCATGCAATAGACACATATGCCAGAGACAGTACATCTCACTCGCTGATTCATGGGCAGAAGAAATTCACATATTTTCTTTTTTTAAGCGTTTCACTCCAAACAAGGCTGGAAGCCACTAGTATGCAAAGCGTTACAGAGGATTTGGAGTGAGAGCAGATAGGAGTGATAGAGGAAAGGATGAGGAGAAGGATAGTGGATAGATCAAGGCAACTGGAGATGTTGATTGACATTACATTTGAATAGTTGGGGATTATAGCTATCAGGGACAAAGGAAAAGGGAAGGGAGTTCCACAGGCGAGAGATGTGAGATATGAAGCTATTGGAGTAGAAGAGATGGCTACATTTAACAGTTTCAACAGTGAAAGGGTGAGAGCAGGATGCCAGCCTCATAGGACGCTTGAATTCATGCAGTCTGGGAACCAGAGAAAGCAGTTCATCAGAGCAATTGCCATGAAAGTATTTGTAAAAATGACAATGATAGGTGCCGGCATGTGACTGCAGACGAGATGCCAGATCAGGGTCAATTATATTGCATATCCATCTCTGGATCTTATCAAGAACCCCAAGGCAAAGAGAAGGGGCTCCAGACCATATATGGCAGCAATAATCCTTCAATCTTTACATACACTCTTAAGAGCATTCTTTTTAAATTTTCTTTGCAAAAAATGTTCCAACAGGATAAATATTTCTATCTTGTTTTGTTTCACTCTTTTGTTCGTCTATTTTGTTTCTTAACACACTTAGTTTTTTGTTCAACCCACAACCACTGACTGAGAAACAACAGTTTGGTGACCACAAGGTTAGTTGTGGATTTCTTTACTTTGTGTTAACTTTGTACATAGTAGCAATTTGGTAGAGTGAGTTAAATTTTTTGTTTCATGGTAATATTCTTTACATGAAACACATGAGAGTCATTATGATTTTATACTGTTCCTGGAAAGCCTGTCTTTTATAAGTATATTTTTTGCACTGCAGACATAAACTGTTACTAATAGCAAGGATTTCATTTTGAGTAAATATAACTATGTCTGGAGCCAATAGAATTTAAAGGTTGCATGTTGGTGTATGATGGTGTGTGTGTGTGTGTGTGTGTGTGTGTGTGTGCATGTGCGTATGCATGTATGTGTGTGTTCATATGTAAGCAATTAAGAACAAACATCCAAAACTTGGGTTCTACTATTGACCATTTATTCTAATTTTTCATATAAACTGTAGTGAAACAAAGTTCTTAATGTCTCTTGGGTATGTACGTTTTCTTTTTGGTCCAGAACTTAGAATATGTAAGGATAAGTATTGTTATATTGGTGGAACTCAAGTCGGCCTTGGGCTGAGTTGGAATGACAAAAGAAAAAGTTGATTAACTTCATAGGTGGAAGTTTTGGAGGAAACATGCGAACGCTATATGTTGAAAAGTGGAAAGAGAGGTCCATCATTAGTGAACTGGGAAAATGACATTCTTTTTTTTCCCCACATACTGCTGCATCTTTGAGCAAGAGTGGGAAAGAGTCAGGAAATGTTTGTCTTTTTATAGACTTAAACAGCGTCACCTAATGGGCATTTGGTGAAGCCAAGTAGAGTAAACCAGTTCCTTCATTATGAGCATCATTTTTTTTTATTACTATTCAATTGTTTTATTTCATTTAACCACATCAGAAAAGATTAGTAAGAGATTAAGTACAATTTGTTTTTCATAACAAGTCTAATGAAGAAATAGGCTTAGATTTAATTTAAAATATTAGCCACTCTTCTTTTTTTTTTAACTGTTTTATACCAAAGAAAATAAATCAAGACTGACAAAATGATGTCTATATCAGAGACGTTCAAACTTGCTTCATGTGAGAGCCACATATGATAAATTTCAGATGTTTGAGAGCTGCAAAACAAACAAAATTTACACATCCACATTAACATTAAACTTACATTGGAATCCAACAGGCTCTCAATCCTAAAGCTTGAAATTTTTCTTATTTACCTTTTATATTAACCATGATAAAAAAGCAGCTCAGTCAACATATTAAAGGTCAAAAAACTCTGTATGGCTCACAAGCCACAGTTTGGTCACACCTGGTTTATATATTACAGAAAAATTAATTGATTTTGAAATGGATATAAAATATCTCCAACATTTCATGGGTAAAATCTTTCTTTGTCACTAAGAGTAGGTATTATTTTAAAACTTACAACTGTTGTAGACTAATTAATTCTAGGTGTTAAACAATAAAAAAATAAGTCAGGTGATTTCACAGTTTTATTTGTGTGAACTTTTAGATTGAGCTAGACGCATAAACTTGGTAAATTTCTTGTTTCACTCATATTTCATATTAAGTAACAAAATAATTTGACAGCACTTTGAGTGAAAAAAATTTTAAAAATCAATTAAATTTTGTCAGTAATTTTCATGTTGTGATGCAAAAATAATTCAATAAAATTATGTTCAAACCTAAACTAGATCATCACCTATAATTTTTATATATATTTATTACTATTACTGCATTAACAATACTGATTATTTACTTTTCTATGTAGATATTGAAATCAAATTTTATCTTAGTGAGCTACTTATATAAAATCAAATTGGACTGGTGGAAAAAATAATAGCTGATCAGTTATAAAATGAAAAATAGAGATACTTGTACTGAGTTAAGATTTTTATTGTTTAATTGTCAGCTTTTTAAACTCTAGGCTTACAGCCATATAATGTTGAAATACTGGTTCCCATATGATCACCAAAGTTAAGCAACATCACCCTATTTAGTATCTAGATAGGTAAATGTATGCATGGATGTGAAGGTGGTGTATTTGATAATGGAACTGGAAATTGGAGAGCCGAGTTCCAATTTCATTAAAGTTCATAATATTTGTTTTGTGCAAAAACCCTTGGAAAAAGTATGAATCCATCTCTTCTTCCTCCAGCTATGGGTTAATTAGTAGGTCTTGTATCAGTAAATCATTATTATCTCCCAAAAAATCCTTACAATCTAAAAATATTTTCTAGCATTAAATAACCGATAAGAGTTTGATGAAATGCAAAAAAACAAATCACTTATTTTCAACTTTAATGTGTTCATTTTTGTTATAGATTTACTCTGCAGATGAAAGTCCCCACCCTCTTGACCTCTATTTACCAACAATTTTCCTTGAGATAGAATTTCAGATGCATCATCATTCCCTCTTTGCTTGAATATAAGACCTGCTTATAAATTCAGGCTTCAGACACTTGTTTGACAATAAATCTTAGATTCAATAGTTTTTTTCTACCTTCAAATGAAAACAGTAATTGTTCAGTTATATGATTAAGAATTGAAGATTAAGAAAAGAAATATTTGAATAGCAAAACAAGCATAGAAACACCAAACATTAAATAGGCAGAGTTCCAACCCAAGAACATTCATTATTTCCTAGTTTAGTTCAAATAATGAGCTTTAAATTTTGTATATTTCTGAGAACGGTATATTAGATACCAAAAATGAAAATATTAACTTTATAAATAAATAGTTGTGTAAGTTGAAACACAGATCCCTGCTTGAACATCAAAGATAAGCAACAAGCAACTCAGCCAATTTTAAATGAGTAATCCTCTGACAATTCCATCTGTTGAAAGTTAAAGAGAGAATACATTATGGAAACTGGATCTCACTTAATGGCAACCTATGTACTTTTTAGGTCATTAGACTCTATTGTATTTCTCATTCCATTGTATTTATCTAAAGAAACTATTGAAATTATTACAAGTCTTTCAAAGTAACTTTGAACAGATTCCTTGGCATTGTTACAATGATCACTGTGACTGGCTGAAAAGGAGCCAATCAGAAGGCCCCTTACTGAAGCTGATTCATTCCCAATCTGCACACCAATTTTGAATCTTTCTTCCTCTTTCCCACTCCTTACTTCTGGTGCAACATTAAGAAATTTAAGTACTTTTGTTGTTTCTAATTAGTTCATTGAGTTAACCACCTGATGAGACCTTGGCAGTTGAAACTGCAGTAGTGTTCCATTCAGTGTTTTAATTGTTTTAATAAATATATATTTTTCTAAGATATATATATATATATATATATATATTTAAAATATATATATATTTATTTTAAAAATATATATAATATATATATTTTAAAAATTATATATATTTATTTATGAGAGAAATATATATATATATATATATTTTAAAATGGAAATATATATATTTATTTATATATATATATATATATATATATATATATATATATATATATATATATATACACACCAACTTAAAAGTTGACCCATCGGCCACCATTGAAGCCAGTACTTCTCCGCATGGTGGGCTTGCAACTGTCATTCATTTGTTGCAGGCCCACCATGTAGAAAGGTACTGAGCTTACTGGATCGAAACTCTTTTGAAGCATGGTGCTCAAGTGAAGATTGCAGTTGGTCTGAAACACTTGATGTGTACATGTGTTCATACTAGCTTAAAAGTTGCCCTATTGAGCAGCATTTAAGCTAGCTCCTAAAGATGGCTCTTGATTGGGCTTTCATTACAATAGGTAGGGAGGAGTAGATGTGATAGGCAACAATAATAAGATTTTAGAAGCTGATTGCTGCATTTAAGTATTGCATTAATATTTAAGCTTCCCTTTTAAAAGTTCAATGATAATTCTTCTGCTGCCACTTAATTTAAAATCAATTTTATGTATGTAAATTCTTATTTGTCCTAGTTTTTATTTCATGGGTGACATTCACTGGATTTTGCAATTAATATTGATTATCCGCAAATTTATTTCCAAGTTATAAAATTGTTATTGTACAAAAAAATTTGTCCCAAAAAATCATGTCGAAGAAAAAATAATCACAGTAATGAAAACTTTGGTGTCCAAAATTTTTGGATTGGGGTCCATATCCAGCATGGAATGTTTTCAATTTGCTCATTGAGTCAGCCTGATTCCAAAATGATATGATATTTTGGGCTATGGCCTCTAGGAGTAAAGTTGAAAAAGTGTGACAAAGACAGACATACTGAAATTTGCATTTATTATATATATTTTATAAGAGAAACATATATATATATATATATATATATATATATGCTCTTACATTTTCTTGTCTTCAACTCTATAAGATATAAATAAATTTTTCTTCATTTTATGAAACTTAACATTTCCTCATTCTTTTTATCTTCTGAAGAACAAAATAGACCAGACACTCCCGACAACCAATTATTTGCTGATCAATACTTGTTGGTTGCTTTTTAAGCAATTGGTCTAAATAAATAAAAAAAAAAGAATTTGCCATGGCAAAAAAAGTTATTTATTTTGTGAAAGTCTGGAATTATTTGATTTCTGTTTATTTTTGAGGTATGTGAATCATTGAAAGAGGATAGGACCTGAAATGACTTGCTCATTAATATTCAAGCAATGAAGTGAATTAAAAAAAAAAATAATGTTATATTTATATTGTAAAAATTTTGCTTATAATTTACACATCTACTATACAGGTAAAATTATATAGTATGCTTGTCTATGGCAAATCACATGTCCTTGTACCAAATTAAAGTTAGTAAATGTCTTGACTTCGTCAGATTTTATTATGCAAATCATTTTTTCCAATAAAAAAGATGTCGGTAAGATTTTCATGATATATCTCTGTAAGAAATTCATTATTTTAGAATACCTTTCTCTATTAGAAATATTGATAATAATTAATGAAGTGTCAAATTTTTCTATGCAGATAAACTAAGTACAAGAATGTTTTCTTTCTAAATAAATCCAAAAGTTGTAGGCAATAAAAACATATATTTGATTAATACAATATTCTATATACTTGAATAAATAAAATATTTAACATATTAATATAAGCTCTTTGACATTCTGTAACCTTCCAGAATCTTTCACTCATTGATTTTATTAACTGTTCTACTCTTTCAACTTTTACACTATTTGTAAACAGTTTTTATTGCTTTCTATTACTAGAATATTATTTTCCATTCTCTTATACAAATGTGTATGTCTATTTACACAACATATTTCCAAATCTTACGAAAAAGATTTCATCTTTACGAATGAGCAGAAAGGACATGCTTCTAATTAATCACATAAG
The DNA here is from genome assembly GCA_903632075.3 of Acanthosepion pharaonis. NCBI lineage: Eukaryota > Metazoa > Mollusca > Cephalopoda > Sepiida > Sepiidae > Acanthosepion > Acanthosepion pharaonis. The sequence continues at coordinate 609,401 of CAHIKZ030000896.1, read as the reverse complement.
ATGAAGGATTTAAAAATAAACTGAACTGTTATATAATATCAGTTCTCCTATGTGGCAGTGAATGTTGGACAATCTCCTCACAGATGAAGAAGAAACTTGAAGCAACAGAAACAAAGAAAAGAGTACTGAACTGCTAGGTAATATCAATCCTCCTCTACTGGACTGTTACATGATATCGACCCTCCAATATATCAGTGAATTCTGGACAACCCCCTTATAAATGAAGAAGAGACTTGAAGCAACAGAAACAAAGAAAAGAGTACTGAACTGCTAGGTAATATCAATCCTCCTCTACTGGACTGTTACATGATTGTTATATCAGTGAATTCTGGACAACCCTTATAAAATGAAGAAGAGACGACCAGAAACAAAGAAAAGAGTCTGAACTGCTAGGTAATATAATCCTCCTCTACTGGATTGAATTCGACCCTCCAATATATCAGTGACAACCCCCCTTATAAATGAAGAAGAGACTTGAACTGCAACAGAAACAAATCGAAAACAACCCCTTATAAATGAAGAAGAGACTACTGAACTGCTAGGTAATATCAATCCTCCTCTACTGGATTGTTACATGATATCGACCCTCCAATATATCAGTGAATTCTGGACAACCCCCTTATAAATGAAGAAGAGACTTGAAGCAACAGAAATGTGATTCTACAGAAGGATACCAAGAATACCATGGACTGAACATGTGAGCAATGAAGTTTTAGAGAAAGTAGAAACAAAAAAAGAACACTGAATATAATATACTGTTAAGAGTCAACCCTCCAATATGAAGTGATTCTGGACAGCCCCCTTATAATGAAGTTAATATCAGAAAGAGATAGTTGAATAATGAGGAAAGAGGGCTTGGAAAATCTAATACTCACTAGACATGTTGGGGGTGTACGAGGTGATCAGTCAGTTATGTGCCGTGCATGATACATGCTTAGACAATCATGTATTTTTTGATACATGACTGATGAGGTAGATTTTTTTCCTGCAATTGGTTGCCATTTCTTTAGACCAGTTGCCATCCAAGGCTATGGAACTCTGTCTGTTTTGCTATTTACCCATAGCTGGGGGAGAAGAGGATTTATACTTTTTCCAAGGGTATTAGCACATTAAGTGTGTGATGGTACATTGTAAACATGGCAGCAGCAACAAGCTGGTTTTAGGGCAGGCAGAAACACTGTGGAGCAGATCTTCAATTACTGCATTCTGATGGAGAAACGTCTGCAGCATCTGCGAGATCTGTTCCATAAATTTATAGGTATATGAGAAGGCCTTTGATAGAATGTAGCATGGCTGTCTATGGCAGGTCCAGAGGAATTTCAGCATAGAGGAGGACCTCATCCAAGCCATTGAGACACTATAGAAGACCTCCAGCAATGCAGTCCTCAACAGTCAATATTTTTCTTGAGAACATCATGTGAGAAACTTGCTATACTTTCAGTTCATTGTATTCATAGGAGGGAAATCATTAACTACTTATGCTTTGCTGACGACATTGACTTGTTAGGCAGCAGCAACTCTGAATTGCAGGTCTCATCAACAGATTGACAGATAGAGCAACAAGGAAGTCACCAGGAGCAGACAATATTCCAGCAGAACTGCTTAAGCATGGAGGGAATTAATTGGTCACAATAATAATATTAATCTGCCAGAAAATCTGGGAGACAGAACAGTGGCCCTAGTATGGGCTCAATTACTCATCATCCCCATGTCCCAAATGGAAACTTCCACCAGTGCCAGAACTACAGGACCATCAGCCTCATTAGCAACACCAGTAAAATCATGCTATGAGTCATTTTAAACAGACTCAAGAAAGAGGCTGTAGAACATCTAGCAGAATAACAAGCACTGAGAAACAGATCTTCAATTACCACATTATGATGGAGAAATGTCTGCAACATCAGAGAGAGCTGTTCCATAACTTTATAGATTTCAAGAAAGTCTTCAATAGAGTGTGGCATGATGATCGATGGCAGGTTCTGAGGAATTTCAGCATAGAGAAGGGCCTCATCCAAACCATCAAGGCATTGTATAAGACCTCCAGCAGTGTTGTCCTCATCAAAAGTCAGGTGGATAACTATTTCAAGACCACAGTTGGCATCCATCAGGGCAGTTTGCTTTCCCAACATTGTTCAATCTCTTTCTTGAGAATATCATATGAGAAACCATCCAAAACTTTCATTTCTATATATTCATAGGAGAGAGAATCATTAACAAACTCTTTGCTGATATTAACTTGTTGAACAGCATCAACTCTGAATTTCAGTGTCTCATCAACAGATTGATAGACAGAGCAGGAGTGTATGGGATGGAAGTGAGCACAGGGAAGAGTAAAGTCCTGATCAACAGTACAATCAACATCAGGACCCAGATCTTCATGAATGGAAAACAATTGGAAGAAGTGAATGCCTTTAAATACCTTGGCGTTACCCTCACCAAAGGTGGAAACTCTACAACAGAGATCAAGTCTAGACTGGCTATGGAAACATAAACAATTTCAAAACTCAGTAAAATTTGGAAGAGCAAAAACATCAGCTTGCCAACCAACATGAAGCTATACAAGTTCTTAGTGCTGTCCATACTGCTCTATGTATGTGAAAGCTGGACTTTGATAGCAGAAACCACCAAGAGTTCAAACATCTGAAACAAAATGCTTCAGATGCCTTCTCGGGATCTCATTGAGAGAACACAAGACACAATGACTTTGTACAGGGCCACGTAACACAACTGGAAGCCTCCCTAGGAGCTCCTCTTGGAAACAGTAAAGAGGTAAAAGCTGTTGTGGCTTGGACATGTCATATGACACAATACTCTACCCAAGCAAGGTACCTTGAAAGTGGATGTAGGAGGAGGCAGTTGAAAAGCTGGATGAACATCATTAAAGAATGGACCATGATGGACACTCTGATACAGTTTTATGAGGCAGAAAACAGATCTGATTGACAGCTGGATGCATCATCACTGCTCATATCTTTTCTACAATCAGTTTGGTCATGAGAGAAGAAGAAGACATACTGGAAGCAGGAGGCGCAGAAGAAACAGAGATTAATCTAACTAACGAGCTTGTATAAATAGATCGATTACAAGAGAGAGCAAAACAACAAACACTATGAACTACAAAGGACAAGAGGAGAGCCATGATCACCAACATCTTGAAGGGACATAGCACATAGAATAAGTTAATATTTACAAATCAAAGTAAAGTTTGTACAGACAGATTGATTTAACTCAAATCTATTGATGATGAAATCAAATAAATAAGGATGTTTAGAATTTAATTGTTTGATTGCTTTGAATTTTAAATTAACCAATCAAATAAGAGCCAAGGTTAAATAGTATGAAACTGCATCTAGTATTAGTTTATCATCTCTGATATTTGAAAGTGTGTTGCTTATAGCATATTTCAGGGTTTAACTGGGAAAACTTGTAAAGAGGGAATTAGGTTTTCTCAAGAGCTTTCATTTGAGAACTGGATTCAACATTCAACAATCTTCAGCAGTTTTTAGCCAGGAATAACAACCTTTATTTTTCATATTGCTTTGTTACAAGTGATGAAAAATAGGTTTTGCATGTCAAATGAAAACAGTAGTTGCTATCACAAAATGAAAACTCCATCCATTGAAAACCTTGCTTTGTGTCTAGAGGAATATGAAAGGTGTTATCGTTTACAAGCTGCTGGAATATGTAAGGGCCATGCCTGCAGATGTTTATTGCTAGAAACTTGAGTGGGTAAATGGAGCCTTATGCTGAAAGTAGCAGGCACTTTTGTCTTTTCTTTGTTAAATAGAATTAGGACACATTGCAGGAAATAAACCCAAGAAAAAATATGATCATTAAGAGGGGAGGTTCTTCCACATCCTTTCAACTCACCACTTTTACTGCCTACAGATTTTCATTTTTTGATCCTTAGAATATTTCATAAGTGGCAGAACATTCAGAAATAAAGAAGTTTTTCAATCTTTTTAGAGGGGAAAAATCGATTTTTTTTAGATATGGAATTGAAAATTTGCCTTCCCATTGGCTGTGGTCATTGACTTTCCAATATCCCTAATACTTATTTTGGACTTTAGTAATTTGTTTGTATTATATATATTTATAGCGTTTATTGATTGGACATTTTTATAATTATTAATTCATTATTTTTTAATGGCATAATAATTAATCCTTCCTTATTGAATCAATTTATTTTAATAAGAATTTTATTTCACATATTTTGACTCTTTATTTTTTTATTCATTGTTTTTTTTGTTTACCAATTCTTTTACTTTTTCTTTCTTTCTTTCATGTCAACATTCCAATTTCTATTTCTTCTTATTTTATTAATACCATTATTCTATTTGTTTTTCATTCCTGGAAATCTTTTCTTTCATCTAAAATCAAACTGATTTTTCCCATCAACTTTTTTCTCTCAAATTCTCCCTTTTTTAATTTCTCTCTACTTTCAATATTTCTATGTAATTTTAAGATAAAATATTGTATAAATTTTTTTATTTTTGTGTAAAACATTGTGAATTGTTTCATGCACTAAAAGAATTCATCATTAAACAGGACTTTAAAAAAAATTCCCATTTTTAATGTATGCAAAATATTTCATGAAAATACAATTTGTTGAATTTGTTCATTCATTGTTCATTCAAAAGTAAATTTAGAAAAATATTTCTGAAAAAATTCACAAATAGTTTTCTAGATTTACTTTTAAAAAAAAGTTAAAAATCTTCAAATCAAAATTTAAAACATTTTATTGATTTATAAATATTTAAAAAATGAAAAAATTGATTTTCATTTTTGTGCATTACATTTTATATTCTGAAACAGGAATTAATTTCTATAAATTGCCAAGATTCACCATGGGTGGAAGTTGATGGAAAATTGACACCAATCCTTTTTAGGCTTATCTCATTTTTTGTTCACTATTTATGTTGAATCAAACAGTACTTAGGTACTTATATATATATATATATATATATATATATATATATATATATATAAATACATAAATATATATATTTATATATCTATATAAATAGTTTCCCAAGAGGATAGAATCCAGGCAGAACTCAATGTCCTTTAGGCCTTCCTTTTCTTCTGTTACACCCTCTCTCTAAAGCTTTTATACATTTCCCTCTCACACTTATTTCCCACTCCCACATGTACACTCTCACTAAAATTTTGCTTTTTATACCTGGAGTTATATTTTCCGATTTCTTTTTGAATTTGTAGGTCTGATGAATTGGATTGTGATTACAATTCCAATGTAATAAATTATAACCATGGAATAGTAGTATTTGAGCCTTTTGTAATTTATATATATATATATATATATATATATAATGTATGTTCATTTACATTGCATTTAGTTTAGGATATATTTGCATTTTGTCAAGTTATTGAGATTATCAGTTACATTTTTTATGTTTCTTAATGGATGTTAATAAGCTTTCTTTTGTTAATGTCTCTTGTTTTTGTATTTATGTCTATTCTGTGTTGTTCCCAATTAAAATTCCTTTTTGAGTGTTTATGCTTTTTTGTAGCTTAATAATAAGACACACCTCAGAATGATCTCAACTAGTTTGATTCTGGTCTTCTGTAATAGCATCTTTGTTTGTGCAATATTTGTGCATTGTCACTCTTATCCAATCATATTTTCATTTACCTTTTTTTTTTTTTCTTTTTTTAAATCCTTTCACTTCCAAGCTAAGCAATAAAGCAACCAAGGGTTATTGAGTGTGAGAGAATGAGGATAAAGAGAACATTATTAAGAAGAGAGAAAAACAAAAGAACAAGAATTAAACAGAAGATAACAATTTGTATTGCATTTAAATTTTTCAACATCAAAATTCACTGACAAATTTTGAACATTTTAACCAAATATGATTTACTTGTTATTATTTAACTAAATACAGTTATTTTTTTAATGTAAATGACTTTTACTCTACTTTTTTTTGCATTTCACCCCAAGCAAGGTGATAATGTCCGCTAAGATGCAAGGGACTACTGAGAGTGAGAGAGGATGAAAAACTTTAGAAAGAAGGGACTGGAAACCCAATCCTAAGCAGGAAACAGATGATAAACTTCTATTCCTCTTCAAAAGACAGGGGAGATTTGTATATTACAAATATTTTTAAAATATTTCTTACATTTTTATTTATTCAATTATAGGGGAGCTATTCTTTGATTAACAGATTTTCTTTTTATCTAAACATTTCAGAATAAGTTCTGTCATATTTTTGACCATCACAAACAAACAAAAACTTGAATTTCTACTTTTTACATCAAACAATAAATTATTTGAAATTTATTTTTTAATATATTTTTAATCTTTTTTTTACTTTCAGTTTTTTTATTCGTTTTCTTCCTTCTTCGGATTTTGCCTTTTGTATTTATTTAATGACACTTTTCTTCATCCTTTCAATAGTAATACTTAAATTTTCTATAGGATTATTTACATTTCTGCTCATCTGTTTTAACCATTTTTTGTCCCTCCATCTTTTAAATTTGTAACCTCATCCTCTTCATTTTTTTTCTCAGACTTTTCATTCTGCCCTTTTTCTCATTCAATCTCCCCATTATTATTAAAAATCATTTATTTTTTTCTTTGAATCTCCATCTTTCTCTTTCTTCAATTTTTCTTCATATTTTTTTGTTCAGATTTGCTTGAGGACAATAATTTATGGACAAAGTAACAGAAGAGAAAAAAAAATTCTATCAATTTATCAGGTTTTGTCCCCTTTGCCATTACTTGAGCTATTTTTTGTCTTCTAATGAGTGAATATTTAAGCTTTTCAGAAAAAAAGAAATAATCTCATTTGTAGAAAGGAAAATGGGATTTTTTCAGTCATCTTTACTGATACACACAGATGTTTTCTGTCTTTGCCAAAGGCACAACCTTCAATAACAAAGATGGATATAATGTGAGTATTTGTTATTGAATACATTTTTAAAAGAGTGAATATATATATATATATATATATATATATATATATGTGTGTAAAATAAATTATATAAAATTAATGAAATATATATATATATGTATGTATGCATCCCCCTCTGTGGGTGTGTGTGTGTATATATATATATATATATATATATATATATATATTTATTACACACACACACACTATATGAAGATGCTTACATATAAATACATTATAAACAGGAATATTGCTCAAAATCTCTAACAATATGAACAATATAACTGTATATAGCAATATTTAAATCTATTTTGTCTTCAAAATACAAATAAAAGGCAATACTGAAAAGTTCTCAGCCCAACCAAGTAACCCTCTCCAACGAAAATTCAATGATTGTTCCTTTAGTCAGATTGTCAATATCAGGTCAATTTGTGAAGTTTTGGTATATGTCCTATTACTCTTACCATCTATATCTGGCCTACTCATTCTATTACTCAGCAGCTATGTTTTTAGTACGAATGTAATTAGCATGCTTCATATGAAAAGTGTCTGCTAGTTAAAAATAAAATGGTAACATGAGATTGTAAAAGGCTACAAATGTTTTTAGAGAGTCACTTGTAAATTAGATGGCTTATTGTCTAGATCACTATCAATATGTATTCCGCTTTATAAACATGTATTTGAATCAATATTTCAGGATTTTGTTTTTGAGAGACTTAGGCATATTTAATTATATTCTTTATTATCTGAATATTCCGTTTAAAAAGATTCAATTATGGCAAATCAAATAGACAATAGAAAACAATAACAGTAAATTTTGCATCATAAATGCTCTGAAAATTCTTGCATCATCAAATGCTCTGGAGATCTTTGCATCATAAGAAGTTTTGGTATCATAAATGCTCTGAAAATTTTTGTATTAGAAATGCTCTGGAAATTTTTGTATTAGAAATGCTCTGGAAATTTTTGTATCATAAATGCTCAAGAAATTTATTAATCACTTCAAGTTGCTTAAATTTTTATAAATTTTTACTGCTTTGTATAACCTACCTTATCTCCCTTGAAGTGATAGGACAGAGAATGAAAATTAAGAGATAGTTTTATAAATTAGCCTTTGTTTCATTAATAACTAGGTAAAAATGATTTTATAAGTGTAAAGGTGTTGTCTATAGTTTTGAGAAAATAGTTCCAAGAATTATTCAGATAATTAAAATCAGTCTGTGTTATGCTGTTTCCATATTTTGGATTTTTAAATGTTTGGCTTTGCTCTACCAAAAGAGATTCTTGCTTTACATATGGATAGTACACTAGAAAAAGACTGCAGAGAGATCGGCAAAAATGTTGCATGGACCATATAAATAACACAGACAATGATTTTAATTATCAAATAACTGCAGGAAAAGATTTTATAGATAGAATGATCATGGTTAAATGTATCCCATTTCTGTGATATGAGGTTTCTTGTTGTAAAATCTCTATCTATCTCTCAATTTATCTATCTATCTCTATCTTGTAGAGTTACCTCACTTACTTTCCTAAAAAAACGCTGCTAGGGGACACTCCCTAAGCCTATAACTAAACAGTAACATTCTCTGTCATACTCTTTTTTCCTATTTCACCCAGGGGCGATACGGTGTAGGTCACACATAGACAAGAATGCTGCCACTGAGGCCCATGTGTTACCATTGGTCCTCTGTTGACTTTTGAACACTGCCATACATGCATATATACACATATATATATATCTATCATACACGCTTGTTACACTTACTTCTACACAAGCACCTTCACTAGTTTAAATGTTTTCTTTCATATTCATTGCTTTGTCACATTCAGCAATATTCTATTAACTATATATATATATATATATATATATATATATATATATATATACATACATACATACATACATACATACATTTATTTTGTTAATACATACTTATCTTTTGTTTATATATGTAGTTTTGCTTTTGCTTACATTTTTTACCTGGACTCACATTCAAACCTCAACATTTTTGTTGGGGGATAAATATAACAGGAGACACGTGTTTTGACCAGCATCCCCCCGCAACAATCTCAATCTATCTTGCGCTCTCTATCTATCTATATATCTATCTATCTACATCTATCAATCTCAATCTATCTATATCTATCTATCTATCTCAGTCAATCTATCTCTTTCTCAGTCAATCTATCTCTTTCTCAATCTATCTATCTATTTCTATCTATCTATCTCAATCTCTACTTCTCTCTCTTACAAACATGTAGGCATGAAAATAAAGCAACAGAAAATTTCTTTAATTTAATGTTCATTTTTTTACAGTATTTTAACGATACTTGCCATGGACCTGAACTTCCAGGATGCATTCTATGATACTTGACTATTACTCTTAATAAATCCCACCACTGTTTCATGATGAGTTCATTCATTAATAGAGAAGGAAAAAAATATTACAAAATAAGCATTTTCATTTTGTCTATATATTAACTCAAAAATAAATTAAACATCTGTGTTGCTTATTTAATAAATACAAACAGTAAAATAATAACTCATTTTTCTTTTCAATGTCTTTTCATAATAATGCTTATTACATACATGTTCTGTGTACATTATTAATGTTCTATTACTCTCATGCAATAATAGGTCTTATCTCATTTCTGTTTTTGCTTCATTCCTATTATATCTTATTTCCACTTATTTCAAGTTTTTCTTGATTTTCAACATTAAATGACAAATCAAAAACCTCCTTTCATGATAAAAATAAACAAAAATGGCTGCCAAATTCAACTGTTTTTTTACACAGCAAATATTCCTTCACTCTAAATCAGATAATTCTAAATAAGCTCCAAGGAAATTACTTTGCATTGACATGTAAAACTGGATGTTTACATATTAATTTTACATAAAAATGTTTGTCTCTATTATTCATTCACTTGAAGACATTCAAGGATGATAAAACATAGCATATGTTTAAATAGGAAAAGCATCAGATGATGATGGCATAGTAACAGACATTTTGAATGGAAGAAAAATTCCACTATTAGCACAGATTTATATTTAAAAAGAAAAGAAAGATAGCTCAAATCTGCAGTCTCAGAATAGTAATTAAACTTTATAAAAAAATGAAATAATACAGAACTTGATAATTATCACCCTATCACATTATTATTAAACAAACTTTTCCTAAACATAATTAAAAATAGACCAACAAGCACACTATTGGAAATTCATCCACTTTAACAGGTATTTTAGGAGGGATTACTCAGCAAGAGAATATAAACTATAAACAATAGACCAAGTGATAAAAGTAGCATAGAATAACAAATAATTTTGTTTGGTTTTTATTGATTGTGAAAGACAAGCAGCTTTCTACTCAATCTAAGAGAAGGGTATTAAAAATAATGTAAATGTTACTAAGAATGTATAAAAAAAAGTATTGTAATAATTCAACTGCATATACAAAGACAATGTAAGATAAAAATTAGAAAAAGACTGCAATAAAGTGTTACTCTATATAACTAATGAACAAAACTTTAAAAGACCTAACATTCAACTCCAATTTTTTTCAGAAACACAATGTCATAATATATGTAGATGTATCTTACTCTGATAAGTGGTATATCTGTAAATTTTAAATTTGGAAGTCTTTTGAAATTTTATTAATCTTTTTGCAATTAAAGCTCTATTTTGAATTTTGAACAACTGAGCATTTTATGAAAATCTGCAAGCCTTTAAATGCATTAAGCTCTAGCAACTTACTATTCAATGTATTCTTATAGATATTAACAATCTATATTGTATACATATACATATATATGACATATACTTGGTAGAAAGAATTTGTACAAACATGTTATAAAATAAATAAAACCCAACAACAAGGTTTGTTTGTTTAATTTTGATATGACAAATCTTACTAAATATCACTAAAAGCACAACACACTATAAAGAAAGGCTCAAAATACTTGAAGCTATCATTATACTAAATAGCATTATATACAATATTTTTCACTACACTGGATTGAATTTTAACATGTACAACATTAACAAATTTTGAAAATATCTATCCACAATCCAAACATTATCTGAGGATGAGACTGCCACCCAGTAGTTAGGGTTTAATATTGAAATTAAACCTGAATGCTGCTGACCAGTTTCAAATAAAGTTATTGTTATATTTCTACTAGTGACATAGAACTTTTGTATGTCTTGTTTTCTGCATTACCCTGCATTCAGTCTATTCTGTCTCACCCTCCTGCTGCATTAATATGAATATGACACCTTAAAACTACAGTCCTGAATGACTACACATATTATTCCTAGAAGTACATTATCAAAATCAATTTTTACCTAGGTAGCTCATTTCTTCAGCTTACCACTGTATGTACATTCATGAGACACAACCATTTTTACAAGCACAGGTGTTTCCAATTACTTATTTAATATATTTTGGGACCATGCTTGATAATTTTATGTCTTTATTTTAAATCAAATTTTGATGATTCACATTCAGACATTGGAAACATATGTAGAAGACAGTCAAGCAACATGACACGAAGAAAGAAAAGAAAAGGAAAAAAAGTTGTTAGCAATTATAAATTGGGAGACAAGTAGCCAGAAGATAGTTAAGTAAAAAATAAAGGAATAAAAGTAATAGTTTAATCTGAAGTGAGCAGCCATCAGAGCTAGTCGTTCTTTTATCATGAGTAAATATCATTTCCTTCTTTTAAACCAACATGGCAGGTCCAAGAGGCATTCATGATAATTTTTTCCATCTGTTCGTTACTCCAGAAGTTTGCTAAGCACATTCGTGGATAAGCAATTTCATTGTTGCTTATGATTATTAATGTTATTTACTCATTTTGATACACTTCTGCTTTTTTGTTTTATTCCTTTTTAAATATTATGTTTTATTTCTTAATTTAAGTTCATAATTTCTGCTTGAATTTCTGGAATGAGGAGAAACCTTCAGGATAGTACAGAATTAAGTTCAGTAGGGACAGGGCCAGTAATAATTGAGATGTACTAGAAAGAATGAGACAAGATATCCCTAGACACGGGCAGCTGAGTGAGAAAAATATACACCCATAGATTAATAAAATTTTCAGTTTAGAGTTCTCTGAAAGTTACCAGAATCAACAGACACCTGAAGAAGACCAGAGGAGGGCTGAAACCCCAAAAATAAGGACATTAGTTTAAATGTAAATAATATATGGTGCAGATAGCATAATGATTAGTGGCTCAGAAAGAGAAATTGGTTTTGAGTTCATTATGGGCTAAATAGCAGCATAGGTGGGGCTATTTAGCCATAACTGGCAACCAGTCTAGAAGAGGTCCAACTCTGAATTTAAAACTGGGTTGCCTTGGCAGGTGTATACTATACAGCCATGGAAAATAATAGAGAGTTAACAATTAACTGTGGTGGTTTGAGGTTGTAGACTTTGATCTCACCTGAATGGGCAGGTAAATATCATAAATAACTAGCAGTAGAGCCTGGCGTTGCCCGGGGATGTAACAGTAAGAGATAGATCAAGTATTGACCATCATAAAGACTGAAAAATAAAATTGACAGAGATTATTGTTTAAGGTTGACGGATACGCATGTCTTAATTAGTTTTTTTTTTGTTTGTTTTTTTGTTATTTTTTGACGAATTGGTCAAACCCAAACTCAAACAAAAACATTGTTTTCAATCATTATGAAACTACCGATTGAATAGAATTTTATTATAAACAATTGTCTTGTAAATGGAATTTTTAAAGCGTTCTGAATGTAAAAATAAAGTAAAAAGTGTGCAAGACAATAAGAAACACTACCTGACAAAAAAAAAAAATGAAGTTTTGTTGAAATCGGTTGAAAAATGTAGGAAATCTGATCCCATATATAAATGAACACACACACAGACACACAAACAACCTGGGTTTTATGATAACTATAACTCGATATGAGTTGTCCCCCTTTATTCTTTTGACAGAATCGTGTTTTATCATGTTTTCAAATTGATTTCGTGCAAAATGAATTGTTTTTCCAATTTTTGGCACTGTCAGAACCACGGCAAGGTAATTTTATGTAGTCCTGTGAAATTTTGTTGAAATCAGTTGAAAAATGTAGGAAATCTGATCCAATATATAAACGTACACACACACACACACACACAATCTGCATTTTATAATAAGTAAGATTCTTGTTCATAAATGAACACAATTCATAGAATTTGTGTCAGGCCAAAAATATTTTATGGCAAATTTTCTGTCACAATGAATGTTTGTACTCTCAAAGAGGTGCCATGCTTTTTAACATCTATCAGGTCAACAGTACACTCCAAATATTAAATGAAACTTACATGTCTCAAGGTTCTTGATAAAATCTAGAGATGGCTATGCAATGTAATTGGCACTGATCTGGCATCTCATCTACTGTTTCTCTCTCACAGACGTGCTGTCACCTCCCTCTGTCTTTTTTAAAAATACTTTCATGGTAACTGCTCCGATGAGCTGCTTTTGCTTGTTCCCAAACTTCATGAATTTAAGCGTTCAACTAAGCTGGCATCTCGCTCTCACCCTTTTACTGCCGAAACTATTAAATGTAGCCATCTCTTTTACCCCAATAGCTTCATATCACGCACTTCTCGGCTGTGGAACTCTCTCCCCCTTTCCTGTTTCCCTGATAGCTATAATCTTCAACTATTCAAATGTAATGTCATCGACGTCTCCAGATGCCTTGATCTATCTCCTATCCTTCTCTTCATCCTTTCCTCTATCACTCCTCTTTGCTCTCGCTCCAACTCTCTGTAACCCCTTGCTTGCTAGTGGCTTCCTGCCTTGCTTGGGGTGAAACACTTAAAAATTATATATATATATATATATATTCATACACGTTTCATTAAATAATATAGACAAGTGTTGTCTATTTATTTTATGTAAACTCTTTTCATAACGTCTAATAAGTTTAATAACAGTATAATTGAACGAAGAAAGAAATTCACAATATTGATCCATATTTTTTAATATAATCTAAGCTATCGGCTTACATAAGCCATTATCAAAGATGTCAATTACAACATATTAAGCAATATACGGACAAGACAGAGATGACAGTCTGTGAATGTTTACATAGATGATCCCTAAGCAACGATAAACACGTGCATATAAAGACGCTAGAAGTGAAAATCGCACCACATCTCATGATGTCACACATGACCATGCGAGAGTGAATTGGAGAAGTATGAAGTATGGAAAGCCGTTGGCACAAACCAATGACCTCTGTCACCAACTACAGACATTTAAGGATATTTGTAGAGATTCCATAGTTGATTTTGTTTAGGTTGGGTTTCAACTGTTTTATGTATAATGCTTCAAGGATTTTTTAGTTTTTGTCTATTGTTTTCATGTCCAAGTATAATTGTGTTCTCGACAAGTATTTTATGGAATTGTGTGTGTGGGCAGGCACATATATATATATATATATATATATATATATATATATATACAATCCATTGCCAAAGATGCTGGAAAAATGAACGGTTCATTCTATTGCTTCAGGAAGTACCTGACTCCTGCCATGCTTTATCTTTACAAGAGCTCGATCAGACTAAAAATGGAGTATTACTGCCAAAATCTGGGCTAGAGTTGCTCAATCCTTACTTACATGCCTTGATGGGAATTACCCAGTTTTGTTGAGGAAGAATTATTTTTCACTCTTCAACCTTTTTCCCACACATGCAATGCTGCAAGCCGATTATTACTCTGTCACTAATTCCATGGCAAATGATCTGATGATTTCTATTCTTTAATCATGCCTGGTGAGATCATTAAAGCTAAGAAAAGCAATGCCACCTCCACAGAATCAAAGCATCCTCATTTCCCCTGTGTTCCAAAGGTAACAATAAAGTTCCACTCAAATAGCTTTTTCCCAGGAACTGCTATTTTGTGTAACAGTCTCCTACATAGGTGCTTTCTTAAACACTATAATCTTAAATCTTTTGGATTTCAAATTCATCATTATCTATCCTCCATATTCTCATAATTACCTACTTCCTGACAACACTTCTTTTATTTATATTGCACAACTCTCTGTTAACCATTTTTGCAATTTTCTGCATTGTTTTACCTTTTGCTCTAAAGTTATTAAAAAATATCTATCTTTCAAATCAGTTTGATGCTTTAAAATGGCTTGTAAATCCATTTTAAAGCATCGAACTGACAATACAGTTATTAATTTGAGGCTTTGAAATCATAACATTTTTATACAAGTGGCTGTCATTGGTTTATATCTGTGTAGAATGAACTTGTGATTATCCTAATTTGGTAGATAAATGTCGCAATCAATCATCCTGCAAATATATCTTTAGATTCCAATAAATATTATATATATATATATATATATATATATATATGCATAAAATTAGTGTGGGAAAACGTTGGCAAATTAAGTTCAAGCACTAGTTGTAGCCACTGATAGTGCTTCTGCACTTCCAAAGAACAGATACTCTCCAATCAGTATCATAATATTGTCTCTTCTAGTGAGTGAGTGAGAGAGGGAGAGAGAGAGAGAGAGAACAAGAGAAAGAACTGTAATTGCTTCAGTAGACTTCCTCTTTATGTTCAAACAAATGTACAAACTTGAATTTCCCAAATGAGTATTGATGTCATATTGAGAAAGTAAATTGCTATTTACCAGCCTGTACAAATAAACATTATATACATTTCTCTTTCTTTTTTAGTTATTACCTTATTAATTGAATAAAATTGATCTATATCAATAAAAATTATACAGAAAGTAGTAAATTCCTGGAAGAGAAATATCTTATTACACTGACTGTCTTGATGCCAAAAATTTTTATTTGCTTATAACATTTACTAAGTGTAAGCAGAAAAACATTGTCCATTCTAACAAATTCTGTGTGATCAACAAATATGGAAGATATAGACATGGATTTTTAACTAAGTGTGATATGTAGCAGTAAGCATTATTCTGTCAGTAACACTCACCTTAATTCCTAACTACAAACAATTGTTTTCTTCCTGATTTTTAATGCACAGCATAAAGTTTTGAATATAGTATGTTTTGGCAGCAATCCTTTGTTTAAACATGTTGAATTAAATGCAATGAACATATTAAACAAATTCATGATACCCCTTTGAATTTCTGTCAGATTTGGGCCAAATATAAAGCAGTATTCTGCCAATCCAACTGTAAAAAACAATTACAAATTCTGGAAGTTCATCATATCAAAAGTTGGCAAGTTACCATCAATAAAATGTTTCAGTTTAGGTGTGCAAATCTTAAAATGCCTTAGAAGCATAAGATCACTTTAACTACATGATGTTAATTTCTTTTCCACAGTTATAGTAAGTGAAACAAATTACAAATTTCCGACCATTAACAAAATAAATGCTACACTAGCTATCTCTTTACATTCTTCCTTTGAAAATGATCAATGTTGGCTAAAATTACCTGAAACATTAAACACAATTTTGGCAAGTTCCATTGCAAGTACTCACTTGATATCAGATGACTTACTTGATACTAAGACAAACTCATCAAAAGGCTTAACAGATTTCATGCTTCTGCTATCTAATAGAAAGTGTTTAAAAATATAGGCTAAGTACAGAAATTTATAAAATAAATTATAGGTTAAATACTATGAAATACTATTAAATACTATATTAAATACTTTTTTTTCTTACAAAGAGAGATATTTTATTTATTAATACAGAAATAGAGTCGAGAGATATAATAGAACAAATTTCTTTTTTTTTTGATGATTGGTCAAACATTAAAATTTTTTATAGAAGCCTATTGATCTGGCTGAGAACTTTTCAGTGGCCCTTATATACACAGTTCAGATGCAGTTGGCATTAAGATACAACCATGGTTATTGCTTCATCTTTCTTCCATGCTATACTTTACTGTAATGTTAATATTAGCCATTTCCTTATAAGAAAACATTTGGTCTTCGTTGGCTGAGAAGCCAGTGTTGCATTCAGTTGAAATTTATGAAATCTCTCTCTTAAAAGAATTTTTCAGAAAAATGAACTTTTCAAGTTCAATAACTTAACACACTTTTCAATACTGATGGATGTTTCCTTCCTAACATTTTGTCTGAAGTGGAACATCATTTTGATTATGTTATTTTCTCCGAGGTTACATGTGCTATCCATTTTACCTGGTGCTGCTGTTTTTCTCAAGTGATGTGATTTCAGTTATTTGGTACAGCTCTTTGTTTCTGATACTGAAGCTCAAGTTCAAAAGGTTTAAAGAAGGATGATCCTTGCTAAGACCAACCGGTTTCATTCGCTCAAAGCTATTTTTAACCATTAATCTCAGAAAGTGGTTGTACACAGATGACAGTTCAGATATTTTTGAATAGGTCTGGCACAAAGCATGACATCTGTATGAAAGTCTCTCTCTCTCTCTCACTATATATATATATATATATATATATTACAATAAATCATTGATACAAAAAGTAGATCAGTAAAGTTAATGATATAAAATGGCCATTTTATATCATTAACTTTACTAATCTACTTTTTGTATCAATGATTCATTGTAATATAAATTGAACTACATCATATATTTTATATATATATATATAAAGAAATATAGTCTTAAGGTATGCTATATTTATGGAATAAAGTGCTCAATATCAGAGATAGAGCGGGTAAATATATAAAAGTGAACATAGAAGTCAACACTTAGGGCGACAGTCTGTTTCATGCTATATGCAATCATCAGGCCTGATGATTACATATAGCATGAAACAGACTGTCGCCTCTAAGTGTTGACTTCTATGTTCACTTATATATATATATATATATAGCAGATAATGAAAAGTTATAGAAACACACTGATGAAGCAAATATTATAACCAGTGATGTGTGATAGAAATAATAGTTCCTGTGGCAGTTTACAAGTAGGTAAATTAGCTTTGACTATTTATTTGGTTGTGTTGAATGCTGTAGTTTTTGGACAAAAGTATATATTAATTGACTTTCATAATGACCAAATTGTTATACCTGAAAGACAAGGTTAGACTATTTTTGAAACACTATAATTTGTGAGATGCTCACATTGTGTTGTTGTGTCAAAGCCTACAGAATGGCTACTGTGGTAGAAATTGTGAATAGCATAACTACTAATCAGGATTAAAATTAACTAATGTCCATCAATAAAAGTGCTTTAGGGAGTGTGAAGGTATTGTAATTGGACCATGTAACAATTGAAGAATGTCACCTGATCTGATGAATCTTACAGAAATTATGACACCAGGATAAACAATGGGAAAATAAATCA
Organism: Acanthosepion pharaonis; assembly: GCA_903632075.3. Lineage (NCBI taxonomy): Eukaryota > Metazoa > Mollusca > Cephalopoda > Sepiida > Sepiidae > Acanthosepion > Acanthosepion pharaonis. The sequence goes on along the minus strand of CAHIKZ030000896.1, from coordinate 591,193 downwards.
GTGGAGATAATGTGATTGTTTATATATATATATATATTAAAAATATATTTTTAAGGTGTGCTATGTTTATGAGTAAAAGTGCTCAATATCAGAGATAGAGTGTATGTAAATATAAAACTGGACACTGAGGTCAGCACCAAGCAGGGAGTGTCTGTTTCATGCTTGAACAAAATCTTTCAAGCAGGAAAAAGACTTGTCACTTGGTGTTACTCTTAGTATGTACGATATATATATATATATAAAATCATCACCTGAAGATTGTGTGGAACTTGGGTTATGACTAAGGCCTTGCTTTCATATTAATTAATGTTGTCAAGTGTTTTTGCACTGTCAAGGTAATCTAGGCTTTGTGCACTTTACTGAGTAGATGTTTACATTTAGGTCTTTTTCTTTTTTTATTGCTGTTCTTGTTCGAGATTTTGTCTTGCTTAAGGGCATTTAGATCTTTTGGCAAGTTGTCTGTTGCTTCCACCAACATTTTTGGCTTTTCTTTAATATATATATATGTTTTGGCTTTTCTTTAATACATACATACATACATATATAAGACAAAAGGAAAAGTTTTCCTTAGCAATGTGTTTCATCCCTTGAGGAACTTTATCAAAGTAAATGTAGAGATATTATTTGTAACTTGTATCTATACACAAGTAAATAAAATCTTCACATTTACCTTGATAAAGTTCCTCAAGGGACAAAACACACTGGTAAAGAAATTTTTCCTTTTGTCTTATTTATATTGTTTTTACAGATATATTTTATTTATATCTAAATATTAATTATGTATGCACATATATATATATATATATATATATATATATATATATATATATATATATATATATATATATTGTTTGTGTGTGTGACAGTGTGTTAATATAATTATATATCTGAGCATTATTTCATTAATATATAACATAAATGCCTATGCACTGATGAGACATAACATTATGACCAGAAATATGTGGCAAGAATGTTACTACCTCATATAAAAAGTTAAGTTAGCATTGATTGGTTTGGTTTATTTTGTTTAACGGTGTATCAACCTCAATGGCTTATTTAATGCCAATAACATTTTTAGGATAGATTTGTATGAATAGAGTATGTATTCTTTAGTTTGGTTTATTTTGCTTTATGGCATATCAACCTTAATGGATTATTTAATGCTGATAAAAATGTTTATTGCTGGTAATATTTTGTTTTGTCAAAAATCTGTTTCTGGTAATATATTTCTTTCAAAATTGTATTGCTGGTAATAATTTTTTTCAAAAAAGTACTGCTTTTAATAGTTAACTATTTTCCCATAGCTGGGACCCTAACAGGTGCTACCACCCCGGGTCAGGGTGGACCTGGGAACACTAGCAATTAAGTGGTGATTCCACACTCCTCAAAATCTCCTGATTAGAGGCCTTGCTGCTGGATGTAGTTTAATGTCTTACCCAGGATGAAAGTTAGCATTGAGTACTCTACTTTGATATGTTAAATGCTACAGTAATAGGCAAGTAAAACATCTCCATGACTTTGGTTATGGTCAATATATCATGGCTATGAAACAAGTTCTGAGTATTTTCTAAAGCACACCTTATGAGGTGCTCATGTTCAGTTATGGTGAGTCCTTTTCACTCATGATGAGTACACATTGAAAGTTGGCCAAAATGGAAATCATGATTTGCTGACAAAAAAATTAGGCAGCTAAGATTTATGTTGCAAGAAGAGAATAATTTTTTTCCTTCCAAATATGTGGCACAAAAAATGATGAACTAGCATGTATTGTTGGTAGAAGTGGTGGGATAAGTTTAGATCTACCTCTTAATGGTAACAGTTTTCTATGATGTCAGTGGTATTTTTCAGCAGGTTAAGGGAGCCTGCCACTCTATAACATCTTTCCAGTAATATGTAAAAGACATCATCATGTTGCCATGCCCATCAAACTCCCCAGATCTTAATCCCAATGTACACTGACAGAATGTGCAGAACATTCACATATAAATTTCATCTTTTAAAGCAGCAGCTATTAACATCCTGGCTCTGGTGAACAAGACAGCAATACTCAGTGAGCCTATTTGCTTAACATAACGTGGAGAACTGTGCTAAGACTGCTACTACAAAGAGATATACCCAAGATAAAAATGACATCGCCGATAGGATCCTTAAATGCGCTGGAAGACCCAGAACATGTGAAAATGTTGATAAAAACTTTTATGGCATTTGCTAGAGTAAAAAATTACAAGATACCAAGACTGAAAGTGAAGAGAATGTGATACCAGATTTATTTCTTGCTTCTGCTGGGCATGAAACAGTAAAGAAATTTTTGACAATGACCTGAGTGAATTCGAAGTAAAGACATTTGAAGAAATTATCAAAGTTATAAAAAAAGAACATAAGACCATTGTTGAAAGAACCAAGTTTTTAGAAACCAGACAAGCACCCAATGAGTCCATTATGTAGTAATTACTTAGATTAAAAGAACATGCCAAGTACTGTGAATTTGAAAAATTGGGAACTCAGGAAATGACTATAGAAGACGAGTTAATTCTTCTCAGAATAATTGAAGGTTTACAAGACCAAAACCACAAATGAAAAATAATACTGGAAAGTTTATAAAATAGTAGCATGAGTATGGAAGCTAGCATTGAGTTTTTACAACAGTTAGAGTTGATTGGAAAATTTAATCAACCAGAAGAGGAATTTGAGTCATACAAGATGAGCATGACCAAGTCCATAATTAAATGTAGATACTGTGGAAAAAAATCATAAGAGAGACAAGTACAAATGTCCTGCTTTAGGAAAAGTATGCTCAAATTGCAAAAAAGGAGATCATTTTCAGAATGTATGCAAATAGAAAAAGAAAATAGAAAGAGTACAAAAAGTACAAAACCCCCCTCCAAAGAAGAGGCTGAAATATTTACAGTGAATGTGCAAAAAAGGAGAGAAAAAATAAAAATAAATGGCCTGATATTTAACATGCAAGTCGATACAGGCAGTGAAGTCAAGTTGATATTGTTATGGTCCAAGGTTAGGACCAAGGAAGAACAACACGAACACAAGAGTAGAAATAACAAAGGTATATTACACGAAATAATAATACAAGATGTGGAAGGTGTTAGTATGACTGTCAGTCTGGTTTGGAGTGAACTACTATCGGCTCGACTCGATTCGACCCTCTCTCTTGAGAGGCATAATATACATAGTGTTAGGAAGAGTTCATTCTGTAGTTATAAGTAAGGACCCATAACAGATATCAAAAGATTTCTGGATCAAATTGGGACGACCTAAATTTAAAAAATGCAACATCCAATTAAAGCAATTTGATTGAACAACTATAGGAATAATGGTACATCTCAAGTCAATTTTGAAACTGATAAATGTTTTGAAGTATTTCCCATTACAGTTGTAGAATGTGAAAAAGATAATGGATTACTAGGAATTGATGTATTAAAAGTAGATACAGCAAGGTTAATCAATTCCATGGAGGCACAAGAAAATGAAATTGGATTATTGAAAGGCAAGTGTTCAACTAAAAGAAAATTATCAACCAAAATATATCGAATCAAGAAGAGTTCCAGTTCATATCCTACCTTTGGTAGAGACCAAGTTAAACAAAATGATACAACAAGGTGTATTAGATAGAGTAAATCAAGGTGGTAGCAATTGGGCATCACTAATAGCAGTGATAAAGAAAACTAATGGAGATTTGAGAGTTTGTGATGATTACCAGTGTTGTGGATTCCGTGATGAAATCTGGTCTCAAATGAATGACAAACGCAGGAATGAAATATAGCAAATAAATGTATTGACGTAATAATACAATTGGTAATACGGTTAGTAGATCCAGAAATGTGGTTAGTAGCAATAATAATATATATACAGTCTGGGAAATTCAGTATCGAAGTATGACTTCCTTATGAGTCTACGTGCTCGCAAATGTGACTGCTACAAAGCGGTTACCTCATACTGTCACTCTCTCACTGTATCACTCTATCAGTGTATCTCTCTCTTACTTACTCTTTCTGACTTCCGGGTATTCACTGGCAGCAGTACAAGTACACACTGGGCAAGTCCACTTGTATGAAATAGGGGTGGACCCCATTACAACCAGATAGAAGTACATCAGCAGATATGTTCAGAATCTTTTCCTTTGCCAAATATTGAAACTGCGATCCATGAGTTAGCAAAAATGGAACACTTTGCAAAAGTTGATATCAAGGCAGCGTACAACCAAATAGAAACTGAAGAAAAACAGGAAAATGCTGAAGACTTAAAGAAACAAAGCACAAACTGACCATAGAAAATGGCATAATATGCAATGGTATATAATTGTAGCTCCACAAATATTGAGAAGGGACATATTAAAAGGAGTGCATGATGATGTGCATTGTGGCATAACAGCAACACAAACAAGACTAAAGTTACAAGTTTGGTGGCAAGGATATTCAAAAGATGTAGAGGAGTCTATTAAGTGATGCCCAAAATGTGTAGAAATAAAAAAAATTCAAGCAAGGAAAAATTCACTCATGGCCCAAGGAAGCAGAGGCATGGGTTAGGGTCCACATGGATCACACACATATCAAAGATAGAGGATTGTTCTTAGTATGAGTGGACTCATATTCAGGATGGGCAGAGGTTGTCAGAGTGAAAGACAGAAAAACCGTCACAATAAAGCAAGTACTAAGAACTATATTCTCCAGGAATGGAGTACCCCAGACAATAGTCACTGACAATGCACCCGATTTTTGCAATGAGAACTTATGTGCATGGTTAAAACAGATTGGATGCATCCTATACAAGACATCACCATATCACCAACAATCTAATGACATTGCAGAAAGAATGGTACAAATGGTAAAAAAGGGATTAAAAGCATTCTCACCACTTAATGAAAGTACAGAAGCATATCTACCAAAAATGCTCCTCGGTTACAGATCCATTCCACATGAGGGAAGAAAACAGAGCCTTTCGGCATTAATGTGAAGACAAATCAGAGCCTCCATAACTATGTTGTTTTCAATGAAAGAAAAAGTATGCTATAGAAAGAACAATAAGCTGAAGAAGCAAGTTATCTGATACAAAAAGGACACAAGACAATACTGGAATAAAAAGGGACAAAATATACTAGTGCATGCAGATCAATTTAGAAGCAGAAGATCAAGAACAAGAAGACACAGAAAGTCACAAAAGTGGAACAGAACAGGAAATGGAAGAAAGTGAGAATGAAAAGACAGATGAGAGTGAAGAAGAAAATGAAGAAAGACCAAAATCACCATTAAAAAGAAGACAAGAAAGACAAGAACATAGTACAAGAATAATCAGAATTAGAAGAAAAAAAAAAAAAACAAGGTTATACAACCTCTTTGATTCAGGGAGGTGTAGAATCATATGCAAATGAGATAGGTCAAGCATAAAAGGAAAGCAAATGGTGAACAAGACAGCATTACTCAGTGAGTCTATTTGCTCAATGTAACACGGAGAACTGTGCTAAAACTGCTACTACAAAGCAATATACCCAACATAACAATATGAATACAAGACAAATGAAGACTAATTTTTTTGGTTGCAAAAATGGTTTCCAGGTAAAAGTTGTGAATCCCGAAACAGGTGCTTCTAAATAATAAATGAGACATGATGTCTCAGTTATTATTTGGAAGCAACAGAGTAACAGCTAAAATACGCACATATATATATATATATATATATATATATATAAGCAACCTGACAAAAAAATGACTTTCTTTTCACACACTTTTTGAATAAATAATTTACATCCATATTGTTCTTCCAAGTGATATGTTCCTTCAAGATGTGGGTGATCATGGTTCTCCACAACTTCCTACCCTTTGTAGCACTTTATCTTTACTGTCCATCTCAATCCTTGTTCTGTCATCTGTTCACACAAATTCATTAAATAATTTATTCACTGCTTTCCTCTCTCCCTCTTGCATTCAATTATCTGAGTTTCAGATTCTCCAAACCCTTATTCCTCATAATGTGCCCTAGAAATTTTTATCTATTTCTGATTCGATGTAGAAGTGTCTTTTTTCTTTTCATTTTCCTTAAAACTTCTTTGTTACTCACATGTTCTGTCCATAGTATTTTTAGAATCCTTCTGTAGAATCACATTTCAGTTGCTTCAAGTCACATCTTCATCTATGAAGAGATTGCCCAGTATTCACTGCCACAAAGGAAGACAGAGATTATATAACAGTTCAGCACTCTTTTCTTTGTTTCTAATTAAATTTTCCTTTTTTTTTTTAATTCTTTGCTTTCACTATTCCAATGCGCCTTCAGACTTTGGTATCATATTTTCCATCCTCTGTTAAAACAATATCCTGGCATTTAAAATTTTGTACTTGATTAATGTGAGTTTCTCTAATTTTTAGATTGCATGTTGGACTGTTTCTTTTGCTGACAACATACATTCTATCTTCTTATAACTGATCCTTAGTCCTTTCTTCTCCCTTTCCTTATGTAGGAGATCTTGTAGTTTCCTTTTTCTGTAGCTGCAATCAATACTGTCTCATCTTCATATCTTATATTAAGTTTATGTCCAGCAATAATACATCCTGGTAGGACTCCTAGTTCTCTAAGAGTTGCTTCATTGCATAGGATGAATAAGTCTAGTGAGAAAACACAACCTTATTGTATGGCCTTTTCTATTTTTGTGCATTTACCGACTTCATTTTCTATCTGTATGCAGGCAGATTGTTCCCTGGATTATTCTAAAATCTTTCCCAAATAAATGAAGCACTAAAGAATTTATTTACACTTTGATTCTGATATGTTTTTCTATTCAATACATATTCTTATATAATCTCTAAAAAACTAAAACAATCTACAAGATATTTCTCCTTCCATTGCTTCGTTCAAATAATATATTTCTCCAAGTGTTTTATGTAATAAAAACAATGGAATGATGTTTGGAAAACTGTGTGGCTAAAGTAACCATTCCAAAATTAGAACCAAACACAACGGGTAGGGTATAGAAAAATCCATTTTATTCCTTAGCAGAATCTAGCTTGCTTGATAGAGAGAGATAAAGAAAGAGGTAACGGTGATATGGTAGATTTGTCTTTGTTCTCACAAGGATTGCATGTTCAAATGATGGACACATGTTATGTCAAAGGACACACATTCCAGTCAAACTAAGAACAAAGTCTGTGATAGAGAATCTTGTCTGTTCTCTTTGATAGACTGCATAATGTAGCATTAAGAGCTCTTTGATCATGTTATTCTAATCTTTTCTGTCACAAGTTAGCTACTGGTTCAACTTTTGGCTACCGAACAGATGGGTGGCCTGGCACTTAGGGACATTCAGTCTTATGGATAAGAAAACAATAGCAGATTTCAAAAGTAACAGCAATATTGTTCAATAAGGCATTATTTATCTGAAACCTGGCAACAATGCACAATAAAAGGAAATGGCTACCAAATGTTGTATCATTTTATGTGCACAATTCATTTAATGCAGTCGTTTATGATTATAGGCTCCACACCTTAACGCATTTTGGCTGAAAGTGCATCCATATAATACAGTTAGTTTTTTAATGTTTCTCTGAATGAGCCCCAGGGTGACTGACTTGTTCTTAGAAAACTCATGAACACAATATATGCACATATATGCAAGAGATTCTAAATAGTCATAAATATATATATATATATATATATATGAACAACTTTACCATAAAAGGAATATAGTTATATATAACTTAATTCATTCAAATATATTCACACAGCCTTTTCTTTGTGCATGTGTACATACCTGTTATTCAAATATGAAGAATACCTAGAAACTTTATATATATATATATATATATACACACAATCGTTTCACCTCAAGCAAGACAATAAAGTCACTAGGACACGTGTGTTAGCTAATATGAGAAAAAATACTATTATGAAGAGAGAAAATGAAAGACGAATTAAGAAAACAGAAGATAATGGTTGACATGGGATTTAAATTTTTAAAGATTAAAGTTGACTGGGAAGCAAAATGCCAGCAGAGAGTTCCACAAGGGAGAAGTGCAAGAAAATGTTACCATAGAAATTACAGTTGCATCTAACCAATTCAACTGTAAAATAATGAGAACTTACCACCAATCAAGTACTATGGTTAAATTCATAAAATTTTGGCACCACAGAGGAATGTTTATTAGAACAATTACCGTGAAAATATTTATAGAAAAGGCAAAGAGAAGCTACATTACAATAGTAAAAAGTTACTGAAACTGAGATGCCAGGTCAGGACCAATAAATACCAATATATTTTCATAGGTATATATCTATATAATTCATTAAAATGTATGCTCACAAAGTCTTATGTATGCATGTGTGTATGTGAGAAAATGGTGAGACGAAGTGGAAATTTTTAATTGAAGACATGCTTTTCCAGAGAAAAGCTTAGCTTATGTTCTCATTGGCTTCATCAATTCAAGTAAAAGAAGAAATATGAAATTATATATTGGAAGAGAGATTTTGGGATTTCTGAGGATAAGTTGATTGTCATAAATTACATTAATTCTTCTGGCCAAAGCCAGAATCCATGACAAGTGAGAACAATGATTTATGACAATGAATTTATTCTCAGAGATTCCCAAAAATTCTCTTCCAATGCATAGTTTCATCTTTCTTTTCTTAGCTGAACTGATGAAGCCAAAGAGAACATAAGCCAAGCTTTTCCCCAGCAAAACGCATCTTTGATTAAAAGTTTTTCCCTTTTGTTTTGGATACTATTGTACATCCTACCAACACACACACACATATATATATATATATATATATATATATATATATATATATACTTATTCAAATATGAAGAAATACCTGTATCAGTAAATATAGTTTTGCTCTTATATAAGGGGCACTTGTAATGCATAATGCTGTCTTTTCTATGCATATCCTATCTCATACATTTGCAGAAAGTGACCCCAAATGCTAAGTAATTCCCGAATGAAGAACAAAACAAATAAAACTGTACATACTGCCTTCTTTGCTTTGTTGTTTTTTTGCTTTTGTTTTCATTTCATGGTTTCTAACCAGGAAAACCTTGGTCACTCTATTCATTTAACTTGGACACTGTAAACACATCAAAAGGTGATGGAATCTCCAAGGAAATCAGGAAACCAGTCAGCAAAGACAGTAAAATTATGTTTGTAACTCTGGCTTCATCTCTGATGTGTCCTGTTTTCTTGTCATGTGATTAAGCCAAACTGATTGGAGGCTTATTTCACATCTTGGTTGATACTTTCTGTTTTCTTATTACAATGAGACTCATTTATTTTATCTTATTCTTTCTCAAACCTAAATTTCCTCTTCTTACCTGAATACGACTGCTTACGCTTCATTCAGTCAGGTATAAAATGAATCCTTTCTCTTATCCTGGACTTAAACCCTAGATAAACTAAAATGCTAATGCTGCTTGATTGACTGAATTACAGAATGTCTTACTGAGTAAAATATTTGATCATCTGAAAATTCAAAGTAATTAAGCTACTATTGAAGAAAAAAAAGAAATGATTTATCTGTCTCTGTTTAGACATGCTTACTTATATTTATGTAAATATATATAAATATTCACATGTATATTTGTTAAGGAAAAGGGCTCTAAAACGACAAATTAGTTTCAGCTGACAAGTATAAACAAGTGGCAAATAATCACAACGGCCAGAAAGGACATCTTAAATACAAGTATATGAGTTGAATATATATATATATATATATAATATTGAATATGTATGTATATCTCCAGTTGCCTTGATCTATCCACTATCCTTCTCCTCATCCTTTCTTCTATCAGTCCTATCTGATCTTGCTCCAAATCTTCTGTAACCCCTTGCGTCCTAGTGGCTTCTCGCCTTGCTTGGGGTGAAACGCTTAAAAAAAAAAAAAAAAAAAAAAATTTATATATATATATATATATATATATATATATATATATAGAAATATATGAAAATTTCTCCTATTTAACCAGTATTTTTATTCATGAATATATGAAAATTTCTCCTATTTAACCAGTATTTTTATTCATGAATATATATATATATATATATAGCATATGTGTATCTCCTGTTAATTTCCCTCTAAAAGTTCTCCACTGCCTTAGCCGGGTATGGAACTCACATTCTTTGGGTCCTGTCACTGGATCTAACTAACACCTTTATCCACTGTGCCATAATTGATATCCATTAAACATGGCACGTGGAACTAGAAAAGTCTACCCTAGTGAGCAAAATAAAGAGTTCAGTTTGACATTCCAACCACCTGATGAAGGCCGAAACGTTGCAATAAATATGGTGACAAAGATGAGGACAATAGTTCGAATAATGTAAATTAGATGCTTTTGGCTTAATGTGGAAATACTGGATAACTTTATGCTACCAAATGCCTAAGCATATAAAGATTACATGCTAATAAAAGACCTTTTGAAATATTGTAACATACATAGATGACTTTTTTTGTAATTGGAATGAAAAGACAGTGAAATTAAGATGAAAGAATTGGTGGTTAAAATTAATAATGGTTTACAATGTTTGATCTGATGTTTGTAGCCTGATGAGCCATAAGTGTAAAGTTCTGAACTGGTATAACTAAAGATTGGAACTCATCTGAATATTTGCCAGGGAAATAGCAATAGTGTAGATAGCTTGCTTTTTGAATGGCTAGTAAACTTCATTATTAATATTAACCGTAACATCCACTGACTTCATGTATTTCAAGTTAGTTTCAATTTTGCTGTTAAAGTATGTCTTTGAAAAATTTTATAATCTTTTTCTTGATGTTATCCATTTTTTTAATGGAGCACTTTCTGAAAAACAGCAGCTTAACTTTTCTATATAAAGTGTCAGCTTTCAACTTTGTATCTATGTATGACACAAACATTTTTTTGTTTTTTCTTTTTAAGTGTTTCAAGGCAGGAGGCTACTAGCATGTAAGGGGTTACAGAGAGTTGGAGTGAGAGCAAAGAGGAGTGATAGAGGAAAGGATGAAGAGAAGGATAGGGGACAGATCAGGGCATCTGGAGACATCGATTGACATTACATTTGAATAGTTGAAGATTATAGCTATCAGGGAAAGAGGAAAAGGGGAGGGAGTTCCACAGCCGAGAAGTGTGAGATATGAAGCTATTGGAGTAAAAGAGATGGCTACATTTAACAGTTTCAACAGTGAAAGGGTGAGAGCGAGATGCCAGCCTAGTTGAACGCTTAAATTCATGAAGTCTGGGAACCAGCGAAAGCAGCTCATCGGAGCAGTTACCGTGAAAGTATTTTAAAAAAAGACAGAGGGCGGCGACAGCACGTCTGTGAGAGAGAAACTGCAGATGAGATACCAGATCAGGGCCAATTACATTGCATATCCGTATCTGGATTTTATCAAGGACCTTGAGACAACCTGTCTCGATAGGAAGTTTGGTCAGATCAATGAAATCAAATTGGTGGCTCATCTTAGAAATTACCTTCAGTCTGTTAACTATGGGAAATAAATGCTTGTTAATTTTAATTACTCTCTATTAATTAACTGAAAGACTTTTTTCTCGCTTCCATCAGCATGGCAGATGCTAACCTCCAAGAAAGTGACTCATTGTGCCTTCTTGGGCTAACATTCTTGGCTGACATGAAGTGGAAAGATATATTGAATCCATTGCTAGGTTAGCTGCTAAGAAAGTTGGTTCACTGCATTGTGCTAGACAATTTTTTTCTCTAAAATCTATCTTACATATCTATAAGTCTACCATTCCTCCATGCTTAAAATATTGTTGCCACATATGGTCCTATGCTCCTGCTATATATTTAGAGATTCTTGTAAAAGTCCAAAGAAAAATCAGCAATATTATTGGTCCTGATGTGATGTCTCAGCTTCAGTCACTTTCATTCCACTGTAAAGTTGCTTTTCCGTGCCTTTTCTATAAATACTTTCATGTTAATTGTTCTTATGTCAGTATTAGCGACAAAGTCATCAATTTTAAGTTTAATTGGCTAGATGTAATCCTAAGTTCTAAGCTAAAAATTTCTTTTCTCACATTTCTTGTTTGTGGAATTTTCTTCACACTTCTTGCTTTCCAGTCAAATTTGATCTTCAAATATTTTAATGCAATATCAATCATTATATACTGTCTTCCTGATTACTCTTCTGTTATTTTGACTCCTCAGTAATGCTTCTGTTTTCCAATTCTTTCACACCCAGTAACCCTTTGTGTCTAATTGGCTTTACTACTGCTCATGGAGGAAGCACGGTGGAATAATGTATAGCAGTTCAGATTGAGGAATTGGAGAACTGAGTTCAAATTCCAGTCGAATTTATTACATTCACTTACATTCTAATACCCTTGGAAAAGGTATGAATCCTCTTCTCCTCCCTCTAGTTATGGGTAAATAGCAGGACAGACTGGGTTCTATAGCCTTGGATGGCAACTGATTGTAGAAAAAAATCTACCTTGTCAGTCATGTATCAAAAGATATATGATCGACTACACATGTATCATGACCTTGCATGACCTTGCATGGGGTGATTTCGATTAAAAAAACATAAAAACAAAAATACATTATCCTTCTTGTAAAAAAAATTTACTTAACTTTTAAAAGTAAGTAAATTGCAACAAACTTAAAAAATCTCAGCTCTACTGCAACCGGGCAGGTAATAAGAAACTTCATAATATAAAAATTAACAAAGATTTCTACACATGTTCAACTTAGAAAAACAGAAAAGTATGATCCGATGATACTAACTTCATTTAGTGGTGGCATTGGTTCCAGTCTTTGGGAGTGACAGCTAAGAACACATCCACAACAAAACAAAATTATACACAAATCCTATAGATGCATTCTATGATTTCTTCTTCACCAATAAAAATGGACAATTCTCAGTTTCATACTTCACATTTTTGTTCTTTCTTGCCTTGAGGTCAGAATGCTATAAGCACTTGACTGTATCCCTTTTGTGCGTGAACACAATTCTTGCTTTGTATACTTTTTGCATTATTAATGTTGCTTTGAATTACTGATGTAATGGAATAACCTCTCACCCCCATGAGTGACTATACTATAGGTAGTAACTTCCTATAAGTATCTGTAAGGGACTACAGAGTCTAGCTGGGATCTGTTACTCAGCTCTTAGCTGTTGTTGAACTCTCTTCAGGCAGAGAGGAACCCAGATGAGGCTATGCTGAACGGCAGAGTCTCGTTCAGGGAGGTAGATAGACCCAAACCTGTTTATGTGGGGTTTACACGGAATTTTTGGCCAAGCTTACAGGCTCGGATTGCCCCACATTAAATTCAGCCTTGTGCCACATCCTACCTTGTGGGGAGGCTGGTAAATATTGTCGAGATGGAATCTGTTGAATACGACTCAGACTTACGCGAGAACTACTGACCTTCCAATAGTAACACTCACTACTCTATTGACTTATTTTTATTCTTATTGTACTGGTTTTTGACAATAAACCTCTACTTATTTTATCCACCCTGTTTTTCAAATATATATTCCTATTAGCACAGAATATAACAATTACCTTTTTATTATATTTGCAATATATATATATATATATATATATATACATGAATTATTCACACAAAACTAATGCAAAGCTTAATGCTTTAAATGGCGAGACATCCATCATCGCAAACAATTCAAATAGTATACAAAAACCTCCAGATCCGTTATGAATGAATTGATCCTTGTTTATATAAATTTCTGCCGTATTAGTTGTTATTTTTACTACAAGCTTTCGTCTGTTCCTACAGACATCTTCAGGTATAGAATAGATGTTGTTCTTGGTTTTTTCTCTTAGTAATAAGAGGACAACGAAAATATGTGTTGTTGTATCCGAAAATGCTATTGAAAATGAGTTATTGGTTTTGGAACGCGCCAAAGCAACGCTGAGTTTGATTTTAAATTTTAAAGTGTTTGCGTTTATACCAAATATGGTGTTGAACAAAATAACAACTAATATGGCAGAAATTTATATAAACAAGGATCAATTCATTCATAACGGATCTGGAGGTTTTTGTATACTATTTGAATTGTTTGCGATGATGGATGTCTCGCCATTTAAAGCATTAACCTTTGCATTAGTTTTGTGTGAATAATTCATGTATTTGTAAATTGATTGCACGTTTATCGTAATATATATATATATATATATATATATATATATTATGTTTGCTAAGTATTATTTTGCCCTGATCTTTTTCTTCCTCTTATTTTTCTGAAGTAACTTTGTCAATTCTGCTTCTTGCAAATTTTGTCAATTACACATAATCATGGCTAATTATTCCACAGATGGCATTGACCCTAAGTTCCTCTGGGAAGAAGTCAAACAGTATGAATTTATCCCTCACTGCTCATGACACCCAGGACCATCACAAATAATGTCAGCTTGATATACTGTAGGTTAGGTACCTCCATGAAGTCTGCACAGAGGCACTCATCATTCCTTCTGATCACCAGTCTACTTTCAATAAACTGGTAATCTCTGAGTCACTGGGGTTGGTGGACAATGCCGTGATCATCATATGCCTTTTCATTTTCTGTCTTATATTTGAAGATGCCATCTTAATGTTCTCAATATGTTTAAAAGAGAAATGGGAATGTTAAAAGTTTTCTTGTGTCACATAGCATTATGTTAGGTGGTCTTTCCATTATAACATACTCAAGGTGTGTTCTCAAATATCTGATGCATTTCCTTTCTCTCACTAATATATATATATATATATATATATATATATATATGATATATATATATATATACATCTCAAGTATATGATTGGTGTATATGGAATAAATTCCAATAACCAACAATTACTATTCTTAAAAGAGTGCTCAATACTGAGTAGAGCGAAAATAATTATTTATTTAAAAATTATAACATAAATATGTTATAAAATCACTACAAAAATAGCCATTTTGTTTCAACACCTCTGGTGTCTTATCAAGTGATGATGTTGAATATAGATTGTAGAATCTACATTCAACATCATCACTTGATAAGACACCAGAGGTGTTGAAACAAAATCACTATTTTTGTAGTGATTTTATAACATATTTATGTTATAATTTTTAAATAAATAATCATATATATATATATATATAAATATACATATATATATATGTGTGTGTGTGTGTAACAAGAGAGAGAGAGATAGATAGGTAGATAGATATTGTACAAGTTTGGTGAAAGACCAACAAAAACTCATTGTTAAGAAGTTTTCTTTATTTTTACATAATTGAATAAATTAATTGGTTTCCAGTGAAAAGTTGAATATGAATTTTCTGATTTCTGAGTATTTTGGCTTTCATAAACCAATATCAAAGAATTTATATACATATATTAATTTCTTGGCTCATTTCACAAAATTAGTTGTGAGGAACAACTATGAATACTATAACATTAATTAAATTTTAAATACATTTAACCTGAATCAGAATTGTGTCCATTGCAGAACTTCTTAAATCACTCTTTACAAACAACAGATGAAATGTAGAGATGAAAGAGTCAGATTTGAAATGTGCCTTTGTTCTTAATTCTATATCAAATATATGAGGAAATTTACAAGGTTTCAATATTCAACTTTCTAAGCTATTATGAGTCATATTATATAAGGTTAGCTTTTGGTGATCAATTAGAAACACGTAAACCAAATGTAAAAATATATTTTGGCAAGCATATCTGCAGGCAATGTTCCATTGAAAACTTAAAAATAAAAAAAAAGCTTCTAAAATGAAGTAATTCAACACCAACTGCAGCTATTGACAGTCAAAAAGAAAAGAAACTGTCAAAACGCAGTTGTGGCAAACTAAAATACACTATTCACGTTTTGCCAGTTCATTACTTTTTGATTGACTGCATAAGAGTCATTCAACTGTAAAAGACTATGATTTTCAAATTCTTCTGATGAATTTCTATAACTGATAGTAAACAAAGTAAGTATTTTTCTTTCAAAATAATAACTTATTGCAGGTTCTCACCACTTTTGTTGCAAGGTGTGTATGTTTTCCAGTAAATATTTAATGACTCCTGAAAAATTTGTCCTGCAAACAATATTTCGTGGACTCATCTGAGTCTGGACAAGAAAGAAGAAACCAAAACATGGAATTTAATCAAACAATTAATGCATGTATTAACAAAAGAAAATTACATTAATGTGTACACTGGAAAGAAAAATACATAAAAACCTTAACTATTAGAAATATGTGTGTGTGTGAGAAAGAGAGAGAGAGTTCAGTCATAAGTCATCAAAAGAAATGGACATGTCCTAGCAGGGACATCTTTATCTATATGCTACTACATCTAGAAGAAAAAAGAAGAGGAAGGAAATGTTTGTCTTTTTATAGACAAAAATAGTACCACCTAATGGGTATTTGGAAAAGCTAAGTTGAGTAATCCACAAGCTAAAACATAGCTTTGATTTTTTTTTTTTTTTACATTTGATTTTCTAAAGGCTGTTTATCTCATGCATAATCGAAATCCTATGTAAAAGTTACAAAAGAACATATTTGTCTCATGTAAACCAAAAATAAAAAGTGTTGACAGTTTTTGAAATGGACAAAGGTGGTACTCAAGTAAAAGAAACAGCAACATGGGTGTAGATGAAAGAAAAAGAGGATTATTGTAAAAGAGAATACACTACTGAAAGACAGTGAATCGCTTAGCAGGCTAGTAATTCTTGAAGCAAGGATAGTTACCTTACCTCCCTGCAAGGCAGGATGTGGCACGAGGTTGTTTTTTAATGCAGGGCAAAACCGAGCCTGTAGGCTTGGGCAAAAATTCCCTGTAGACCCCGTGAAAAAATGGCGTCAGGTAGCTATCTACCATACTAGATGAGACTCTGCCCTTTGGCATAGACTCATCTAGTTTCCTTTCTGCTTGGAGGCGAATCTCCAACTAATTGCCAAAGTATGGTTATTTACCTTACCTCCCCATGAAGTAGGATGTGGCACAAGGCAGTTTTTTTAATGCAGGGTAAAACTGAGCTTGTAGGCTTGGCAAAAATTCCCCGTAGACCCCGTATAGACAGGGTCAGGTAGCTGTCTACCACCCAAGATGAAATTCTGCATTTTGGCAGTAAAATGGTGAGACCTAGATGCCAATCTAGTAGCATGCTTAAATTCACTTAGTCGTGGCACCAGGGAAAAAAGGTTCTTAGAGCAGTTGAAATGAAAATATTTGTTGAAAAGACAGATGGAAGCCATAAACTAAATTCAAATATTTTCTTTTCAATTAATCCCTCCACTATCTTAGTTCATTATCCATTAATCCAATATCAGCAGATTTGACTGTGTTTTATTATAACATTTTCTTTTAACTCTAGGTTATCTCCCTTTTGTAAAAGATAATTTTCTAGACATTTATTTTGTTTACATCAATGCACATGTTAACAGGATCATGTTCTTCCATAATACTTAATCCTGTTGTACAATTTAATCTCATGTAGCATTCCTACTTTCATCTGAAGACACTAACCATCCACCACTGATGACACTTCCCATTTAATTTTTTGTAATTGTGTATAAAAAAATAGAATAGTTAAAATCAGGATATAAAAAACGAAATTTTTTTTCGTTCAAACTCTTATTCAACTTCTATTGCCATCTGCAACATTATGATAAAGATGATGACCCAGTGTTGTTTTTTTATTAAATATCCAGATAATAACTTTTCTACCCTGGAGACATTGCTCAGAGATTAAATGAATCAAACAAGGTTTCTTATTGAATACAGTAGTAATCATATTGAGGGTGACAAAGTTTGTAATTAGCAGGAGATAAAAGGTAAAAAAAAAAGTCTGATTTTTGTACGACTGTGTCATAATATAGTACCAATGTTGTAAGGCAAGATAAAGACACTAAATATGTATTTCTGGAGCCTTATACTGGTACTGACACACTGGGCTAGCCTTAGGAACTGTGGGGTCCTGTTTGAAACTTTCTCCTGACCTCTGTAGAGTCTAAAAGATATAAAATTTTAAAATTTCATATTCATAGGCCCTAATTATCGAAATGTATGTAAAACTTAAATACTTGAAGCTGAAAATACGAGATCTGTCTGAAAAGTAACGGGACTGGTGTCAAAATTTATTTCAATTCTAAACAACAAACTACATGCTTTCCTCTTCAAATTAATCCTCCTCAAGTCTAATGCAGTTTTTCATCCTTCTCTGCCATTCACTGCTGGAAGGATTCTTCTTAGATGCCCGTCAGCTCTGTCATTACAGCCCTTTTGATAGCCTCCATGCTTTCAGAATGGGTGCCCTTGATAATCCCATTTAGCTTGGGGAAAAGAAAAAAGACACACAAAGCAAGATCTGGTGAATATGGAGGTTAATCTAGTATGGTGAGGTACTTTTTGGCCAGGAAATGCCGGATGCTCAGGGCATTGTGATCAGGGGCATTGTCATGGTGAAGCAGCCCCAATTTGGCCTGTCACAAAAGCTGGTGAAAAAAAAAATGGAATGTTTGCAGAATGCTAGGAATACAGTTATATATTCCCAAAATAACATGTTAGATGATAACACAATCCACTTATCTCTCTTTCACTCATAGATCACACAGTATATCCAGGCCCTTCAGGCAGACCTCATAGGTCTATAATATATTTTGCAATAGAGATGTGTATAATGATATAAAATGGTCATTTAATGATATGACAGTGTTAAAATAACATTTTACAGGTGCTCATATATTTAAAAGCTGGCTGTTACAAATTTACATAGTTGAATTTAACTCGATTTTAAAAAAAATTCTACAATTAACTGAACATATTACTGAATTAAATTAAATATAATCAAAATTTTCAAAATATAAAACAAATAAATTTTATTGATTTAAGTTTAAGAATTCAGAAGAAAATTAAACTCATTGGTTTTCTCTGTAAAACTTGCAATGTGATGTTAAGTGCATGCTCCAAAGAGTAAATACTGCCAAGCTCAGGAATCCCTGGGTTAGGCAGTATGTACTTCAACTCAGTGGAAACAATAACCGAGTAGTACTAAAAATAAGTCGACATGATGTCCCAAGATAGTGGAATGAGAACAATCTACCCTCATAGGTTGCATTCAAGTGGATCATCAAGGTCACCCGTTCTGAAAGCATGGAGGCTATCAAGAGGGCTCTACTCTTTATCTATATTTATCTTTATTTATAAAGTATGTTCCTCAGGTCAATATCCACCTGATGAAGACCAGAGGGTACAGTGATAACAACAACAAAGACGAGGACAATAATCTGAATATAAATAGTGGAAATAAAACTAAAATATTCTCCCCTTTTGCACCCAGCTTAACCTTTATCAATCTGTATTTGACTTCATTTGCTGTACAAAAAGTTTATCTTGACGCTGAAGGTGACTTTGATACAAGAAAATAGTGTTTGAATTTCATAGTTGTGTTGTCATATCCTGCTATGGCAACAGAAAACAACTTTGAGTGAAATTAACAATAAGGATATTGCAAGGATATTAAGGGGCCTTGACATAGAATGCAGTGGAAAGGAAAGTAATATTAATATTGCAGAGTGCTAAATATTAAGCATAGGGTATAACTTAATGGAATAGGTATTAGTTAAAAGGGAAAAATGCTGTCATAGTTATCATTAATAAACACATATGATGAGTAGTTAAAAAAACACTATCGTTTACAGTATTATCATTCTATGTCTCTCATTATATATATATATATATATATATATATATATATAAATATATATATTACATATAACAGTAACATCTACTGATACATGTAAAATTAAATAACTTACATCAAGGTGAGCAGATTTTTTTAATAAAATGCTCAAGAGACATCAAGAGTAATAATGATTGTTCTCAAAAATATAAAATATAAGTTCAAGAGACTTATATAGTTTCAAATGCATTTATATATGCATTAATAACACACACACATTTTCCCAAAAATGTGCACATAGATATTTTCACAAATATATGTGTATATATTACATTTCTCTCTCTCTCTATCTATCTCAATTCAGCACCTGAAAATTGTATTGTGTATGAAACTCAGAGACATGCTACTTATATATGCTATATATATATATATATGTATACTTAGTTATATTGATTTGAGTTTGTGACCCTGGTTCTCATGCTCTTGCGATTGTCTGATGATTACAAGGGCATGAAACCCAGGGTCACAAATACACATCAATACAACTACATATGTTAGCTCTATCACTGGTATTGAGTGCTTTCCAATAAGTACTATATATATATATATATATATATATGTGTGTGTGTGCATGTGTAGCATCAGCCACATGTGTGTGTGTGTGTGTGTGTGTGTGTGTGTGGCTGATGCTAACCTCCAGGAGAGTGACTTATTGCACCTACAGGTTCTTGATAAAATCCAAAGAAGTATCAGCAGTATTACTTGTCTCATCTGGCCTCTCCCTTTCAGTCATTTTCCTACTGCTGCAATGTAGCCTCCCTGTACCTTTTCTGTAAATACTTTCATGGTAATTGTTTGAATGAACTCTTCTTATGGTACCTAGACTTTAGCAATTTAATTGATGTATTAGACTGATAATGAGGTCTCATCAATTTACTGTTGAATTGGCAAGATATAAATGTAAATTCTATGTTAACAGTTTCTTCTCTCACACTTCTCACTTGTGGGAACTATCTTCTAACTTTATGCTTTCCAGTCAACTAATATTCAAAAGTTTTAATGCAATTTCAATTACTTTCTACTGTCCTCCTGAGTACCTTTTCATGTTTCTGCTCCTTAGTAATGTTTTGGTTTTCTAATTCTTCCATACTCAGTAACTCCTTGTGTTTTAGTGGCTTTACTGATTTGCTTGGGATGAACTTGATTTAAAAAAAATTATATATGCATGTATTGTATGCACATTTATATATATATATATATATATATATATATATATATATATATATATATATATATATATATATATATATATATATACTAGATTAAAAGCCACCTATTGGCTGACATTTAAATGTCAGCTGATAGGTGGCTTTTAAGCCAGCTCCTGCAAAGGGCTCTTGATTGGGTCTTAAGTTTGTTCAAAAGTTTTACTACGCCTTTGCATATTCTCTGAATTGGAATCTCTCCTGGCTGCCATTTGATCTGGGTTTTCATTTGCCTAAGACTTTCTTTTCCTCACAGCAACCTTGGCTCTTTTGATTACAATCTGGACTTCTGTTGGTGGAGATTTCTTTTGCAAAGCATAGTGCTGC
>CAHIKZ030000896.1:560000-567500 GCA_903632075.3 Acanthosepion pharaonis | reverse complement strand
AGGCAAGAAGTGCAAGAAAAGAAAATGTTAGCATAAAACTTATGGCTACATCTAGTCCGCTCGACTGTAAATTGATGAGATCTTGCTGCCAGTCTAGTAGTGTTCTTAAATTCATATAGTCTAGGTACCATTGTGAAGAGCTCATTCAAACAATTACCGTGAATGTATTTATAAGAAATGCACAGAGAGACAACATTACTGTGGTGTCAAGTGACTGAAGCCAAACTGCCAGATCAGGACCAATAATATTGCTGATTCTTCTTTGGACTTTATTAAGAAGCTCCTTGTAAATATCAAGGGAACTGGACCATATATGGCAGCAATGTTCTAAGCATGGAGAAATGGTAGACTTATAGGCAAGCAAGACAGAGAGAAGAACTGTCTTGTGTGAAACAGTGAACTGACTTTCTCAGCAGCTGTCCTAGCAAGGAATTCAATATAGTCTTTCCATTTCATGTCAGCTGAGAACAATAAACCAAATAGGCACAACAAGTTACTTTCCTGGAGGATAGCATCTGCCATGCTTATGGAAGGCAGAGAGAGGTCTCTCAGATGATTAGTGGAGAGAAGTTTAGTTTTGGAGGTGTTAAAATTGACAAGCCATCTTTTGCTCAGTTAATGATGGTTTTGAAGTCATTTCATACATATCAGGCTTACTATTGAGTCTGAAGTAAATGGTAATGTCATCAGCGTAGATGCCAAATTGAGAGCTGACATGATTGGGAAGGTCATTAATGAAGATTAAAAACAATATAGGACCAAGGATGGAGCCCTGGGGACACCTGTGTCAGTACAAAAGGATCCAGACAAGTGGCCGTTCAGGATGACTTTCCTTTCATGATTTGATAGGAATGACTGGATCAGCTGAAAAATGTTTCCGGAGAAGACCTGAATGCCAGATTCTTTCAAAGGCTTTTCAGATGTCCAGTACTACAGCCTGGGCATCACTGTTTTTATCTAGAGCATGACAGACATTTTCCATTATATCATCAGTACATCAGCAGTTGACCTGAAGAAACAAAAGCCAAATTGCTTGTCTGAGAAAAGGCCCTGCATTGAGAAATGATGAACCAATTCAGCATTGATTAGGGGCTTTAGAAATTTTCCAAAAAGAGGTAGAAGGTTAATAAACTGATAGTATGGGTTGGATGGTTCACCAGAGTTCTTAAAAACTGTAACAATAGACGATGATTTCCAGCAGACAGAAAAGCAGTAGGCATTTATTATACAGTTTAGAGAGAACAGGAGCCAGTGCAGGAGCACACTTCATAATGAATATTAAAGGGATACCATCTAGTCCACATGCTTTGTGGGAATCAAAGTGAGAGATGATAGCAGAAACCATGGAAGGGGTTATATGCATATCACTCAACAGAGATTCAGTTCTAAGTGGAAAGTTAGACAGGGATACTACAGATGAGTCAAGAGCAGAATCTAAAGAGAAGTTATGGGCAAAGCATTCAGCTTTATCAGTAGAGGATAATAACACCTCAAATTGATTGCCTACCTTGCAATATAAACCTTGTACTTATTCAGTACCCTATTACAGAGCAGCCAATAATCCTGAGAACCAAAGTTGTCAGAGATTATATGGTGCCTCATCCTCTCAGCAAACAGGGACTTAGCTCCTTTGTGAACATGCTTACATTTATTGTAAGCAGTAGCAAATAGGCATCTGTTATGATAAGAGCTGTCTTGTTGGTATAGCCGGAAATAGTGTTTTCTGTGTGCAGTGGTGGCTGAACATGATGGTGTGAGCCATGGAGAGGTTTGTGGTTTCACCTGTTATTTTCAAGCAGGGATGAAAGCATCCATGAGAAACCTCATTGGCGTAATTTTCAATTGAGAGGTTGAAGACGTCCAAGGAGTGTCATGAAAAACAAATTCCCAGAATGAGTTCAAATCAGCATCCTAGTAATGGAAAGGGGTGTTATGGATAAGGCACTTCTGTTTCATGGATGCTTGGAAGCAGATTTTAATAACTACCACAGAGAGGTTCAAGTTATCAAGAGGGCAAGTACTGCAAAGCTCAGCAAGAGTGAGGAGAGGAGGTAAGAAATAGATCTAATAGAGAAGCTTGTTGCTTATTTTGGCTAGGGAAACATGTATGGAAGTCCTTGATTTGTGTAATGAACAGGGCAATGGAAAAGTTCAATGTCTGCATACTGGCAACATCAGTACCTTTAGAATGTTTCAGTCACACGTCATGATGGGCATTAAAGATTTCATTATGCAATATTTTAATAAGGAAAAGCAATAGAAAAACTCGAGCCAAGTCACAAGTATTCTAGTCACAATCAATTTTTATTTCCTGTCTTACAAGTGTTCAATGTGGTCACCACCTGCATCACGAGCAACATCAATACGATAAGAGAATTCCTCCCAGATACATATCAGAATATCACAATCCACTGAGTTGAATGTGGCCATGTGGCAGCCATTCAAAATATAGAAAACTCCTCTTTCAAATTCCATGACAATGCTTGAACGCTGAAGCAATGTGTCATGAAATTGGCTCATTCTTTTTGAATAACCATGTATATTATTTGAATGTGTATATGTATATATATATATATATATATATATATATATATATATATTGTCAGGGTATGTAAATATATATATATGAAGAAATATACTCTTAATGTGTGCTATATTTACGGGATAAAGTGCTCAATATCAGAGATAGAGCATGTAAATATAAACATAATCTTCAGGCCATGATTGCATCTAGCATGAAACAGCCTGTCGCCTCTAAGTGTTGACTTCAATGTTCACTTTTATATTTATATGTTTTTATATATATATATATATATACATATACACGCATGCACATGTTATTCTATTCTCTTGGAAACATTACATACACACATTATATGTATGTGTCGTATAATTCCTCATTTCCCCAATATTTAGATACTCAAATCTACCCATGATAACTGAAATTGTTAAATGTTGAAATTCTATATGAATATTTGGAATATTTATCTGTTAAATAAAACAAAATTTACATTTTAAAGTGAATCTTTTTTTCTTATATTTCTACTAAAAATCATGTCATTAATGTTTTACTGTGTAGGTTAATTGAATCTCTAAGTTTCTTAAAAGATTTTATAGTGACATTCTTTTAAAAAAAAAATCTACAAAAAATTTAGTTCTTTGGAATTCACTTGATGTGCCAAATAATCTAAAGTTGTTTTAATAAAGAATTCAATCACTGATATTGATTAGAGTGGTGAATCTATGTGATTTTTAGTTGCATATTAAAACAAGGTATTGGTAAAATTAGTTTAAACCTTAGTTTTTGTCATTGATATAAATTTCTTTTTGTTACATTTGATAGAAATATGAATTTAATCCTCTTGCAATTTGTCATTCTGATCTTAGATTCCAAATCAGTTTTTATATATATATATATATATATATATATATATATATATATATATATATATATATATATTTGTTTTATTATTTCTTCTTTTTTTCAAGATTAAAATCAAAATATTGTTTTTAAATTTCGAGTCTTAAATTTGTAGCCAAGCTGTGACTTTATCCATTTATGACATGTATATAATTGTAGTTTGAATAAAGGAAGAAGAGAAAATGGAATGTTACTTTCCTCATGGTGAGAAAGAAGAAGAAATGGTGACAGGTGATTTTTCTTATAGAAATATTTTAACAAAACAGTGAAAAAAATGAATTATGGGAAGGAAGAAAACTCAACCAAAAGTAGAATAATGTAAATAGTGTACATAATACCTCATCTCAGAAATATAGACAGATACTGAAGAAGGCCGGAACAAACAATGGCTGAAACGTAATAAATATAGCAACAAAAATGAGAACAATAGTCTGAATAATGTAAATAATGTAAATAAAAGGACCAGTTCAAATTACTCAGATTAACAAACAACTGAAGAAGGGCATAATGGTGAAACTGTTGTGGCAATTTTCAAAATAATGTAATTAAGCTATTCTTGGGACTGAACCATGAACTCTTTATTTATTAACAAACACTGCAACATCAACTGTTCATCATATGCTAAATTTTAACATCAGGTTTGGTTCAACTTGTCAAGGAAGATTTATATTTCATTCATGCAACATGGTTTATGAGGATTGCTACCAGATCACTAACTAATAAAATTTCCATGTAAAAAACATTAAAAATAAGAAGTATAACTTTGTAGATTGTAATCAATATCAGACAGTATTAATATGAGACCACTTCTTAGAGTGAATGCAAATTTTGATCTGGTAAGTGCAACCTCCCCTGATAGTCACTTCAGAATATGTAACTCATTATTCATTGATCCCTCATACATAATCATTAAGAAGACCTTAAAGTTAATATGAACTGATGTTACAATTACTCCTTGAGTTTTTACTTAATATTAAAAGGAGTTATTCTTTCCGTCAAAATATTTTCCTTATTAATCCATTATGGCAACATTGTACACTTGATCAAGTTGTAGAAAAAAATATATATATATATATATATATATATATATATATATATATATAATTGCTGGCCACTCGAGGATATCCGTCTACTAGGGCGGCTAGCCAATCCCTATTGCAGACGCTCGCTCAGGCACATTTTGTGTCTTGTTCAACACTCACAGAGCCCAGAGCCCACCTGTGGTTTATATTGCAACAATGCTGAGCAGACCATAGTTACAGTTTCTGGGAGAGAGCATGTTATCTAGCGTGATCATCAACCTGAATAAGGCCAGCACACTCAAACCCTCAGTCACATGATTTGTGACTTTGCGCTAGCACAGCTATCGACAGCCCCCAAGGGTTCTGTCAACCCAGTTTTACTCACAAGGCTTGGGTCAACCAGTGATATGGTTTTAAGGAACATTCCAAAGGTGCCGCATGTTGTGATCATTCCCCCTCCAAACTGATAACATCAGGAAGTCTCCTTCCTGACAAATCAACCATGTTGAGATTGAAACCTGGGTCTCGTGGTCAGAAAGTGAACATTCTAACCACTCAGCTGGATACCCATATATATATATATATACACACACAATGCTACAAACGATAGAGAAGTCTCTCCAGTGTTTATTAATATAACTGAATAATGACTTAAAGCAAATGAGAGAATTTGAAAATGCAACTGTTTTCGCCTATGTAAATATCACAAAAGGCAATAAACAAGAATCAATTGATTGATATTTTGCATGTCTCAGATTATTAGAATAACACATAGGGTAATTGTCAATTGGTTAATATACATAGCATGAAAACATTCTTGTCGAAGTTTTTGTTTTTCATTCCAACTCTAGACTTAATGTATATAAATATATAATATGTTGATACAAATTGTTAACTCTTACACCCCTTATTGAAATAATTGCTTAAGCTGTTTCCATAGTAATCAATTTTATGAATGAACATGCTTATAAAGCGGTGTAAATTTCAAGATTAGTTATTCCAAAAATTTTGCTTGAGGATGAAACAGAGCTTGATACTTTAATTCAATTTAATTTTAATAACTATATTGAAGTTTTTGGCTCATGCTTTTGAAACATGTAAACTCATATGTAGCAAAGGAATCATACTTTTAAAAAATAATTATAATTTAGGCTCTACTTTTGTCTTGAGCACTGTTTTTTTTCAAAATAAATAAAAAAATACTAAAGATCCTTGGATTATTTACCTAATGTGTTCTTTCCTATTTTTCTATATATTTGCACAAATATATATATATATATATATATATATATATATATATATGGAGGCATGGTGGAGTAATGGATAGTGGCTTAGATTGAGGAATCAGACAGCCAAGTTCAAATTCCAGTCAAATCCATTACAATCACTTACATACCAATGGCCTTGGGAAAGGTATTAATCCCCTTCTTCTCCCTCCAGCTATGGGTAAAATAGCAGGATAGACCAGGTTCTATAGCCTTTGAAGGCAAATGGTCTATCACAGAAAGAAACTGCAACCGACAGTGGGAAAAAATCTGCCTCGTCAGTCATGTATTGAAAGATACATGATCGCCTAAGTGTGTATCACAAATGTCACATAACTGACTGACTTAGGAAAAAATGACTGAAAATTCTTATGTAGAAATTATTAGAAACATTTATATTACATTTTTATAAATAATGTGCTATATATTATTATATTTTTATAAGTTGCATGCTAAAACCTTTGGGAAAGGTATGAATCCTTGTCTTCTCTCCCAGGTATGGGTAAAACAGCAGGACAGACTGCGTTCTATAGCCTTTGATGGCAACTGGTCTACCGCAGAAAGAAATGGCAACCTACTGCAGGAAAAAAATCTGCCTCGTCAGTCATGTATCGAAATTGCCTACACAGGTATCATGTATTGCACATAACTGACTGATATGTATTTCATATGACATGACTGTATTGATAGTCAAAAGTACTTAAATATGACTGTATTGATAGTCAAAAGTACTTAAATATGACTGTATTGATAGTCAAAAGTATTTTTAATTCATGATACAACAACTTGATAGTCAAAAACTAAATAAAATATGACTGTATTGATAGTCAAAAAACTTGTTAAAAATGACTTTTTGATAGTCAAACCTTTTTAAATTTGACTGTATTGATAGTGGAAAGTATATTAAATATGACGTCTCATTTTTAGTTTAAAGTAAACTTAAATATGACTGTATTGATAGTCAAAAATCTCAGCAAATATGACCTGTATTGATAGTCAAAAGTTCTTAAATATGACTGTATTGATAGTCAAAAGCATCAAATTCAAAATAATGAATTTTGGAAAGTTCACCATTTTTAATTCACATATTTCTTCAAAAACCTATATCTGCTCAGTTTTTGAAAAATGTAAATAAAATGTTATACAGACAGATTGTGTTGGTATTGCTCAATAAAACTTGTTAGAAAGAATTTTTGCTGCTTAAATACACCTTTTGTAGATATTTCTTCAGACATTATTATAGTGGATACTCATATTTTAAATAGACGTCTCATTTTTATTTTTACTTTAAACAGTGTGTCCATCGGTATGAACATTCCATTCAAGAAATCTCAGCAGGGATTGAACCTGCATCTCCCTTTGTAGGAGAGTTCTATTTGATCCAGCATGCTTCACTACTCAGCTACAGAGAGCATCACAATTCAGCAAGGCTGTATTTTCCCTTTAAAGGAAAGCATACTACCTCATTCACATATTTCTTCTTGAAAATCCTATATCTGCTCAGTTTTTGCACCCGGAATGTAAACAAAGTAATTTGTAAAGAATTAATGGATTTATTTTTAATAAACTTTTATTATAGTAGTTATTTGTATTTGAAATAGGAGTGCCATTTTTATTTTAAGCAGTCTACAGGCCTATACATTTGTGTGTGTATATGTGTGACCTTATCAATTAAGCTGTATGTGTGTATGTAAATATTTTTCAATTACCTCCCTGTTTGTAATTTGTAATTATCTACCATTTTTGTGTTCTTTTGTTTAGGCAGGATTTGTGTAATGAATGCACGGCTAGA
>CAHIKZ030000896.1:515000-555000 GCA_903632075.3 Acanthosepion pharaonis | reverse complement strand
TCACTTTATATTATATAGAAAATTTTGTTTTATAATATATATATATATATATAAAATAAAAGGCTCAAACACTAATGTTCCATGGTTATAATTTATTACATTGGAATCATAATCAAGATCTAATTCATCAGATCTACAAATTCAAAAGGAAACAGAAAATATTATAACACTGGAATATTAGTGTTTGAGCCTTTTAAATTTATATATATATATATTGACCACTAATATTATCATTATATATATATATATATATATATATATATATATTGACCACTAATATTATCATTATATATATATATATATATATATATATATATATATTATCATTATATATATATAATATATATATATTATATATATATATATATATATATATATATATATATATATATATATATTGACCACTAATATTATCATTATATATATATATATAGATGCAACTACTTTCGACTGTACATTCAGTCATCTTCAGGCATGGATATTTTGTTTTTGGTAAAATTCAGGTAGCATCTGAGCAAAAAAAAAATAATGCAAATTAAAATATGCCTTTTTAAATGTGTTATTGATAACAGATACACACTTTTAGAGCATGCAGTCAAAATACTAAGATTAAGAAAGACATAATACAGCTTATAATTTCAAAAAACAAGGATCATAACATTCATTGAGTGATTAGTAGGTTAATACATCTTTAAAATTTTGTTATTGAAGGGATTTTGCCATTTTATATCATTAACTTTACTAATTTACTTCTTGTTTGAATGATTCATTGTAATATAAATTGAACTGCACTACATATTTGATATATATATATATATATATATATATATATATATATATTGGGGAGATTATTTCTAATAATACTACAATACTTATTAAATCTAATTACAAAAATGATTACAAATTCTGGAAGATATTCACATCCAACTTAAACAACTATCCATAAATAAAAATAAATACCAAGTTCAATACATACAAAAAAAAAAAAATTATTAAATGCTATAGCATGTTGACATTATATGACTTGCTCTGTTTAGCAACATTTGATTTAGTTTTCAAAAAATAACAACACTTTTAAAAAATAATGAGCCAATCTGTTTTTCTCACTCACCCACACATCAGCCCTACTCTACCCCACCAACCATGACTCATAGACTACACTACATAACAATTTTTTCTGTTTTTTGTTGACCAGAGTCAGGACCATTGAGTCAATGTTAATTCTACAATCCTTTCCTTTGCAGCATAGTATCATGTTGTCAGAGCTAAATACTGTTTTGAATCCAAAGTTATCTTTCTCCTAGACTGGTTACCAACCACATCTACAGACTGCCCTACTATTTACCTAGAGTTGAAGGTTTCTGAATTCAGAGTTTTCCTTTTCCTAGACTGGTTGCCACTTAAGGCTATAGGATGTAGTCTGTCCTGCAATTCAATACATAGCTGGAAGGAGAAGAAAAGGATTCATACCTTTCCCAAGGATATGTGTATGTAAGTGAACTTTTTCACGAACTCAACTGGAATTTGAACTTGGTCCTCAGATTCCTCAACCCAAGCCGCTATCAATTACTCTACCATGCTTCTATCCCTAATTTTTGCTTAATTTATCCATAGAAGCAACAACATTTGCGAACGGAGATTCATTCATTTATCCATAAAAGAAAAAGATCATTAAACTCGATAGACATAAAATGTATATTGTCTTTAAAAATACATGTTTATAAGAACAGTTGCTGCCCAAAATATATCATATATATATATATATGCAACTTATGCAACCACATCCCCCCCTTACATCTGGCCACCTAACTCCTCAAACTGCAACCCTCTTGATTATTATGTGTTGGATGCAGTTGAGCGAGATACCAACAAAACTCCTTGTAATAACAAAGATGAACTGAAGGCAAGGATTATGGCAGCAATTCATCAACTTAAACAAGGAGACTGTCCAGAAGAGTTGCAGGAGATTCCAAAGTTGTCTGGAGGCTGTGGTTGAAGTCAATGGCAATTTCATTGAATAAATTTACCTTTTAGTATTTCAAGACATTTTTGTGTAATTTTGGTAAATATATGTGTTAAAATGAGATGTCAGTGTTATTTTCATTTTTGCATAATTTATATAACAATTTATTCAACATACGCTGTATATGTGTGTGCCAATTAGTGAGTGTGCATGTATGTGTGTATACAGGGTTGGTTTCATACCAATCAAAGTTCAAAGTTCAAGATTTTAAATTTAATTTTTTCTAGAGTTTAAACCATTTTTCTTGTTTCTGGAAAGAACTTGAACATTAATTTTCAAATAATTTAATAAATAGTTCAGTAATTTAAGAAAGTGTTCAAACATTGAATAAACAGTTAATGCCCTGTATTTTCACAATATTTTATAATAAGCTCAAAAATATGAAACCAATATTATTAAATATTAATATTAATTAGCCATAATTTCCCTAACTACAATATTGATAAACAAATCAAACTAATGTTAGAAAAAGAAAAAACTTAACAATCATACAATTAATAACAACAGAAAAGAAAAGCATTAAAATTGGTTACAGGAACCAATGATGCAATAACCAGACAGAAGGAGAAAATATTATGAGAAGCTTAATAAATCAATACATTGAACATATTGATAAAAAACCCAATTAAACTTATCACTTACTGCAAAAAAAAAAAAAAAAATCTGTAAGGTGATTATGACCAATGATGTAGCAAAAAAAAAAAAAAACAATTTAGTTGACTATGTAGTAAATGTTGCTCTACTAATAACTTCAATAAATTCAAGCAATACATATATTGGTTACACTTTATTCAACGTACCCTGTATATGTGCATATCAGTGAGTGAGTGTGTATTTATGTGTGTATGCAGAGTTGGTTCAATACCAATCAAAGTTTGATGTTCAAGATTTTAAATTTAATTTTTTCTAGGGTTTAAGACATTCTTATTGTTTCTAGGAAGAACTTTAACATAAATTTTCAAATAATTTAATAAATAGTCCAGTAATTTAAGAAATTATGAGAAACCTAATAAATCAATACATTGAACATATTGATAAAAAAAATAAATTAAACTCATCACTTACTGCAAAAAAGAAAAAAATCAAAATCTGTAAGGTGATCACGACCAATGATGTAGCCAAAAAAAAAAAACAATTTTACAAATGAATTTAGTTGACTACTTGGTAAATGTCTGTCTAATAATAACTTCAATAAATTCAAGCAATATATATATTGGTTACACAGTCACTACATTATCACATGAGTTTTACTTACATGACACCAAATAACACAAACATTATAATTCCAACAAATATCAATAACACAAAAATACTATATCACATAAACTGTAAAATGAAAATAAGAAAAACTTTAAATATGAGATGCCTTAACTATAAAAACAAACAATTTCAATAAAAGTTCATTCAATTTAAGTACAAATATACTAAATGTATTTCACAATCAATCATAATAGTAAAAAATAATGACATGATGAAATGAAGCATAAAGTTGTGATACTGAAAAAAAAATCCCACTAACACATGAAAATGCATAACTTGAAAACTACAAAAGATAAAAAATGGAAGCACATAGAACAGAAAAAAATCAAACTATTTGGTAATGGCTATATGGAAGTGGAAAGCACTCAGAAGACATTGTATAATATTTTTTTTTAAACATTTTGACCCAAGTAAGGCAATAAGGTCACTAAGATTCAAGAAGGTTACTGAGTGTTACAGAATATAAGAAAAAAAATTATTAAGGAGAGAGAAGAATAGAAGAACAGGAATGAAGAAGACAGACAATAATGATTGATATTGCATTTAAAGTTTTGACGATCAAAGTTGACTGGAAAAGAAGAATCCAGAAGAAAGTTCCACTAATGAAAATTACAATAGAAGAAAATGCTAACATAGGACTTACAATAACATCTAAGCATTTCAACTGCAAAATGATGAGACCTAATTGCCAATCTAGTACTGCACTTAAATTTGTAAGATCTATAGAATAAATACTAAAGAGGAAAGCTCATCAGAAAAATTACAATGAAAGTATTTACAGAAAAAGCCAAAGGGATTCTATGTTACAGTGGTGGGATAAAAATGTCATGTCAGAACCTATAACATTGCAGATTCTTCTTTGCATTTTATTAAGTGATTTAATGAATATGCATACACCTGGTTTCCCCCTCACTGTAATATGATTGGCTGGTGTCAGCCATAAATACAGACTGATGTGGAGGTATATGGACTACGCCTATTGTCTATGCCTATTGCCTACCACTACGATGAGGACCAGTCCATTATGGCTACATGCTAAATTGTCCTACTCGGTTACAGTAGCCCAAAACCACTTTGCTACTTCGAACAAAAGTATCTCTAAATATATAACAGAAGCAGCACTCAAGTTTGGCAGGAATATTCAATGCATGGTCAAATTCGCTTTTGAAATAAAAAATTCTCAAAATTGAAAAAGAAATTAAATTAAAATATCTTAAAGAAAGACCTTTAATTGGTATTCAACCTAACTGGTATAAATTAAAAATTACTGTCCATTTATACATTATATATAAATATATATATATGTGTGTCTGTGTGTGTGTGTGTGTGTGTGTATGTATGTATGTATATGTACACATATGTGTGTGTGTGTGTATTTAAATCTATACTTCAAAAAGATAAATTTGCTTTGGTTGGTATAAATTTTACTATCGAAGAATACACCTTATAAATTCTATATCTTGTGCAAAGAAAGGAATTTGCTGTATTTTTAAATAAATCTTATTTTCATATTTTTGGGCAGCCATTTTAAGATATCCTAATTAAAATGATAACATAAAAAGCATACATTTGACATTAGGAAAGTTCTCAGAATCAATAACAATTATATCCATAATAAAATTGTACTAAATGAAGAATTTCATTTATATGTGAACTTGGTGAAAAATATTTTCTTCATAATTATTTACTAGTGAAAATTAAAATATATAAGAATCGTCAAAAAATGTAGACATGGAAAGAAAGATATAAAATTTTAAAAGTTAAAACTTATTTTCTATTTATGGTTAATGCACTTGATAGTCTGAAGATCTGATCAGTTATTGAAACAATTTTTACTGACATTGGTCATCATGAATACAGGTGAATATGCAATTATTAAGCTCAAATATGAAAGCAATTTACTAAGGCCAATAATTAAATTTAATATGCATCATTAATGAGCATCCTTTACTCAAAAGAAGATCACACACACACACAAATAAATACACACACACACATATATATGTTGTGGCCTTGTTACAAGAGAGGAATTGAATTAAACAAATATATCAACAGAACCAGTAATAGAAACAAAAGTGTTATAGCAAGAATGTTCAGTTCGACTCTCAGAGCTGACTGTGGGAAACTTTTCTCTCCAAAAGGCAGTACCTGTTCTTATTTATAGCTGGGAGGGTCCATGCATGTGTGGGTAAATTACCATAACAATATATATATATATATATATATATATATATATATATATATAAATTCGAAATGATTGGTGTGACCTACAAACTACCAGCCCCGCAAAAAAAGCAAGCAAAAAATAAGGAGAGGAAGGACTAATACAAAAAAAAGTAAAAACCCAGAAAAACCTTGCACAAAAAAAAAATCAAACTAAGAAAGAAGAAAAGACCAAGTGATAAAGACTAGATTGAATCTAATTCTAGGTAAATTGTAATAAAAATATTACAATAATATTTTGCTCTACATTGCATTGAGCACTTTTTTAAAAAGTAAATGCTACGAACTGTGGTTTTTACTCCATTTGTTCTTTCTCTTATTTGTGTATATATATATATATATATAACTAGGTAAACTGCAAAGAAAGTTGGTTCTCTGTGTGGTGCTAGACAATTTTTCTCTCCAGGATCTATCTTATATATCAATAAGTCTACCATTTGCCAATGCCACATATGGTCCATTGTTCATGCTATAGATTTAGAGATCATTGATAAAATATAAGGAAGAATCAGCAATAAAAATTAAAATAGAAGGAAGATCAGTTGGTTCTGATCTGATATCTCAGATTCAGTCACTTTACCACCACTGTAAATGGTAATTGTTCAGATGAGATCTTTGCTATGGTAGTTAGACTTTATGAATTTATGTACAGTAAAGAATAACAACAAGGTCTCATCATTTTACAGTTTAATTGGCTAGAAGTAACTGTAAGTTCTATGCTAACAGTTTCTTTTTTCATACTTCTCACTTGTGGGACTCTCTTCTGGCTCCATGATTTCCAACCAAATTTAATCTTCAAATATTTTAATGCAATGTTAATTGCTATCTACACTCCCCCTGATTCCACTTCTTTTGTTCTTGCTCCTTAGTAATATTACTGTTTTTTAATTCTTCCATACCCAGTAAGTCCTTATGTCTTAGTGGCTTTACTGCTTTGGTGAACTCAATTAAAAAAAGGTTCAGTGAGGGCACAGCTTCAGTCACTAAAATTTCATTCCCTTCAAGCAACCAGAATGCAAATGAAAGAAGAAGGGATCTCACATTTATACTCAAGTACTGTAACACAATCTAAAATTAATACAACAGAGGTAAAAGGGTATATATATATATATATATATATATATATATATATATATATATATATATATGATATGGACAAAGTCTGACAATTATTAAAGATATTTTTTATGTTTATACATTCTTTTTATAGATACAAATATTTAAGTAAATGTTCTGTTTATAATAAACAGTATTAACAACATTTACCGGCCTGAATGTCTGAGAAATTTTATAGAAAATATGCGTACTCCAACAGGAATCAAACCTGTATCCTATATTTAAAAACAGTAAAATCGACCTTGCTAACCAAATGCTCTTCTGTTGCCCAATCGGTTAAGGCACGTCAGGCTGTATGATGGTTCTGTATAGGATACAGGCTCGATTCCTTAAATATTTGTATCTATAAAAAGAATGGATAAACATAAAAAATGTCTTATATATATACACACACATATATCTAATGCTGCCTCCATGTGAATACAACCACCTGCATTACAACCCTGAATGACCACAGATACTACTCCTCTAAGTACATTATTGAATATATAAAGATTTGGGGGGGGGCTAGATGGCTCATTTCTTCTGCTTTGATAGTTGGTTAAGGAGATAAACTGCCTGTCTCCATTGATTTTTATAATCTGCCTGTTTATATCTACAAATGTTGTATCTCTGATAAATATAATTAATTTTAATATATTAAGCAATAATTAAACTCAAATATTTGAAATCAATTTGGTAAGTACAATTATTAAGTTTAGCATGCATCATTAATGAGCATTCTTTGCTCAGCTAAAACAAAAGAAGAAAAATATAAGTGTAAGCAAAAATCATCAGGAAAAAGCTTATTATTGTGGACTTATTACATTTTACAAAAGTATGTCTGTAAAATGAAAACATCAGCTTATTCCAGAGAACAGTGCAACTGGTCATAAAATATTTGCTGACTTTTAAATGTTGATCAGCAAAATAATGGAACAAGTTGGAATATATATATATATATATGTATATAAATATAGATAGATAGATAGATAGATACTGATTAATTGTAAGACAAAATGGAAAAAGTTTATTTGTGAAACATTTCATTCATTAGGACTTCATCAAACTGAGTTTGCTGACATATTTGTGACTAGACATGTACACGAATGAGAGATGTTGGTATTTTCAAAATTTTTGAAGGAGATTTTAAAATAATTTTTGCAATCTAGCGAAATTCATCTATATTCTTTTTCTTTCCATCATCTTTGTTTTTAAATATCCCATATTGTGAAAACAAAAAATTTGCCAAGAATGGTGATATGTTGTAAGAACCTGGATGGAAATTTACTTTCTATACATTTTCGTCTTAGTGAATTCTTTTCTCTTTTAATTAGAATAGCATTTTTTTATCTCAAAGTTGTGGTTAGTTTCATTATGGTGAATAATGAATGCATTTTGTGTGTTGTTTTTTAACATATCTCTTTTGTGTTCAAATAATCTTTTATTTAAACTTCTTGAGGTTTCTCCAATATATTATTTCTGGCAATCATGGGGGTTGATAGGCTAAATACCTCCTTCAAATTTTGCCTTGTATTGTTTTGATGAAGACTTTTATTGTTTTAGATGTAGCTGTGAGAAATTTTATGTTGAGTTTAGATAAATTATTTTCAGTTGCTAGAGTTAGTGGATAGAATAATATATTTTTTGATTTGTTAGGTTTGCCAGGAAGGACAACTATAGGAATATTTTATGAGCCTTATGTTTTGCATTGACTATGAAATAGTTAGGGTATTGATTTCTCCTCTTTGATTATATGTGTGTGTGTGTGTGTGTATATATATATATATATATATATATATATAGAGAGAGAGAGAGAGAGATAGGTACTTTGATGTGGTGTAATGGTTAGTAAGGTGGTCTCAATTGCAACTCCATGCTTGTCCACATCTAAGCTATTCTTGTATTAGCAAATCTCTCTCTCTCTCTCTATATATATATATATATATATATATATATATAGTGCTGAAAAGTTCTTAGTGAGAACCACTTCTCAAAATCTAACTGACCGAACATCAGAATTTATTTCAGAATTCATGGTTGTGCTGTAAACATTCCATCATATCTCTCTCAGTCTCACTACCCTTCGCTCTCTCTATTTATTTATTTATTTATTTATCTATATATCTATGTATATAAGCAAATATATGGATATAGATCCGACAGTATGAAGAAAAATATATACGGAAAAAAACAAACAGAAATCCTTATATACAATTATGCTGTTTTAATGTTAATATGTCAACGTCGGACGTTTCGGTCTAATAAACCATCTTCAGGACATATTCATAAATAAAAATACAGATAACTGAAAGTTTTATAAGATCAGCGCTCCATTTAAAACATGGTCACGTTGTCACGTAGGCGATGCTGTGAAAACGTATTCCAAAAATTTGAGTATTTTGAATGAAAAATGAAAAGAATTAATCTCACTAGAAAAGGTTTCTTTAGTATTTCCCCTTTTCTAGCGAGATTAATGCTCGACAAGCGTACATATAAATTTTAGATCAAAATAGAATTCTTTTCATTTTTCATTCAAAATACTCTGTTTGGATAAGTCTTGTTCTTATGTACATCATCTTTGTCATGTTGTATTGATAACGTTATAATTTATGAATATGTCCTGAAGATGGTTTATTAGACCGAAACATCCAACGTTGATATATTAACATTAAAACAACATAATTGTATATAAGGATTTTTGTTTGTTTTTTTCCGTATATATTTTTCTTCATCTATGTATATCTATGTATATACATAGACACACACATATATATTTGTGTGAGTATGTATGCCTACATATTTACATATGTATATGCATGCGTTTTTAGTATATTTTAACACCAATTTTTCTTACTTATTAAAAAGATACATTTTATATCTATAAAAAGCATAAAGATTATTTTTCTGGTATGTGAATAACATTTCACAAAAGTGGTTCTTGTTTATCCCATAAACATCAACAACATTTTATGAAATATTATTATAATTATTACTATAAAAACATCCTAAACATGTAATTCCTAAACATCATCTAAACAGATCATTGTAATGCAGCCTGAATTAAGCAATTAGATAATAAAACAATCATGTAAAAAATAAAAAAAATCCTAAACATGTAATTTCTAAAAAATTTTACAATCCTCTTTAAGTGACTGCATATCTAAAACTAAATTCTTTTGTTATATGTTAATATCAGCAGTTACTCTTATTTGGAAGCAGAACATTTGAATGTTCATCTGGTTGGCTGACCAATTGCTATGATAGAAAAGACATAAAATGAATGACAGCTCTTTTAAGTGCAAATGGAACTTTGAGATGAAAGTCAGTGAGTCAAAGTAGAAAAACAGAAAATGGGTTTGGAGTAGGAGAGGATGTGAGGCAGTGGCCAATGTTGTGGAACGCTGTGGGGAGGAATATTTTAATTAAAACCTTAATGGCTCTGATAACTCATCGTGAGATCAAACCAGAAAATATGGACATAATCTGTAACAAAGGGAGAATAATGATCTCTTCAGGGTTGTTAAATTGACCATCAGGATCAAAACTCCATTAACCTAATGTTGCCAGATTTTGACACATAATGAACAACCATCAAATAGGATTTAAAAAATGACAATAATAATAAAGATAATGTTAAATGTCCAACTTTAGTTTTGTAAGGATATACATGTATACACGGTTATACCACTAATTATTGTGCAGGGAATAAATTATAATTAGAAAACAAATACTAATGATATCAAAGATGACATTCTTTATCTTTTATATGCTGTGTCGATTCAAGGCATCAGCAATGATGGCTCTCTACAATTTCCTATCCCTTGTAGCTCTAAGCAATGTTTGTCCTTTCACTATCCATCCCAATCCATGTTCCATCATTCATTACACAAGCTCATTAGAACAGTTTCTTATTGTTTTCCTCTTCACTGCTTACCTTCAGTATGTACTGTGGGTATCAAATTCTCTAATCTTTCTTTCCTCACTGTTTCCTAGAAATTTCAAAGCTCTCATTCTGATCCCAAACAAAGCTGTCCTTTTCATTCATATTTTCCTTAAAACTTCATTGTTATTCACATGTTCTGTCAGATCAAAAATCCATTGCTTCAGGCCTCTGGATTGGTTTGTTGTTTTTTGTAGCATATCTACACCTTTAAGGATTATTTAATTTTTGAAATCTAAATATGAAAACTCAAACTTTATAATTAATTTAAGAGAATGACATTATTTCATGATTAAATTCTAATTACTTAGCTGCATTTTATTTACCAAATAATCTTTCAAAAATCAAACGAGGAATGAAAACATGTTTCTCATTACAAGAAATAAAATTAGTCATATTATCTTGTTTTTATTTTTTTAATTTTTGAAAATTTGTGCCATGTCTTCCATTTTATGTTTAGATAGTAATTAAGAGGTAGTTCCACACTCCTCAAAAAGCTCCAATCTTCCAATCAGAGATCTTGGTGTCGGATGTTGTCCAACATCATACTCAGAACTAGATTCAGGTTCAATTATCAACCTCACCTTATTAAACAGTGGGAATGGTGTGTTGAATGTTTTTTTAAAAAAATAGAAAGGTGCTCAACATGTGAAGGCTCAGAATAAATACTCCTACTGTTATTCAAAACAACACAAAAAATACATCTTAAACAGTGAAAGATGACGAGAAATTAACAACAACTAATACAAACCACCATGAAAATGGCTAAAGAAGTGGGCAAAAGTGTTTAGGACAATGGACAAAAATGGACAATTTTTTCACCCGCTTAATCTCACCAAATGGTAAAATGTAAGAACACTGGAAAAACTAAATAAAAATCATTTAAATTTTCTTTGTTTGTCATATTTAACAAAAGATTTCTGCCCATATATATATATATATATATATATATTTATAAATGTAAAAGACAGTAGGAAAACTGTAATAGTTGCTGATGCATTTTGTCCGATGTGGACTTTCTCAAGGTAAAACAAAATTAATTTATTAAACAAAGTAACTAATAATAACAAAACAAAATGTCCTTAGCAACTGGAAGAATTTAGAGAATGCTATTTTCATACTGTTAAATGCAATTACGTCAATTACTGTCATGTGTGGAGATATTGTTTTATTGCTGTATTGATGGATTCAGCCATTTGCTTTTGATTTCTTGATACTGTTCTGTACGCTTGTTTGTAAGAGAAGTAATTCTGTTAAGAATTTATAAATATTGTCTTTTTTTACAGGTTAACTCTGATAAATTGTTCATATATATATATATATATATATATATATATATATATATATATATATATATATATATATATATACAGATATATATATATATATATATATATATATATATATATGTATGCATACTTTTATATTATTTCATTATTAGCATAGTCTATATATACACATTATACAAACAACAAAAAATACCGATATGATTTATTAAATCTTATTACATTACTACCAACTATATATTCAAATATCAATAAAAAGTCATATCTTTCTCATAATACTCTAACTACAAGATTGTCTTTTAGACAAACTTTTCATACATTAATTAAATTCATTCTGATTATATTTTCCACTTATTTTTATTACAAAAATGAAAGTAATAATTTTCTAGCTAAAATCCTATAAAGTGAAATAGATTATCAATAAAAGAGATTTTCAATCCTGGCACTGTGAGTCTATTTAATAATTATATTAAATGTTGGAAATAATAAAGATTTCATATGATAACTAGAAATCAATATTTTTCTTGTTGTTTTATATTTTCATGATGGACACCAACAGAGAAATAGAAAAAAAGCAAGATTATTTCTATGAATAAATTTTATTAAATCTGAGAGAAAGCAGAATTCTGTTGGTAAATCAGGTGATTATCACCTATAATTATTTTTTTTTTAAATTTAATTAATGAGTGTATCTCTGTTTATTTCTATCTGTGTATCTATCTATCTATATCTATATCTATATATATATATATGTACAGTACAGGGTGTGAAGTAAAAAGTAATAAATTCAAAAAGATGTGGAAAAACTGGTGACAACTAAGGTGACTAAAAACTTCCAGAAGAATTTCTGCACATTTCATCAATCTCCCCATCAGATGTCCTTCTTTGCAAAGTACAGTAATTTAACACTCAAAATCAGTGAGTTGTTTAGCCATACAAGAAAGGCAGAATGAAAGACGAATGTTGTCTGGAAATGACCTTTAAATGATGAGTCACAAGATCAATCATAAAAGAACCAATCAGAGTTAAGTAACTATACAAGAGTCAAATGATTGTTCAAGGTCAGGAATATTCAAAAAAAAAAAAATTATTCAAGGTCAATTATTCCTGAAAGATAAAACAGTGATAATAAAGTTTTCCACTTTTTTACTGGGAACCCTGTATATGACTCACTACAGATGTTGTCAAAATTGATTTTGCACTCATTACAACACTCGTGCTTCAGAGAAGTTAGAGAAATCAGGGTACTTAGCAGAATGATGGCTTCCTAACAACTAAGCGCAAAACTAAACTTTACCCAATGCCAGTAGCTGCCCCCAACATGTAAGCATATGGTCAACTCAGCTGTTCCTAGGATGTGCATGCATCGGAAAACTGTATCACAGGTAGATATATAAACACCAGTTAATCTGACAGATTTTTATCACTTTAAATGTTATTTTTAGTGGATACTCATATTTGACTCTACTGGCCTAAATGTTTTAGAACTATTATTAAAGAAAAATTTGTGCTCTACGACAGGAATCAAATCTGCAGGGCTGAAAGAGTTACTGTTTAGCCTGCCACAACTTGAAAGCATGAAATTTGGCCTTGCCTGACCAACTCTGCCTCGTGGCCAATTTGGTAAGGCTTGTTGGACTAGACAGAAGCTCCCTCTGCTATAAAAATTATGTTTAAAGTCATAAATATATCTGTCTCTATTTCTAAGAGAAGGTATTGTAATTATTTACATTGTTCAGGCTATTGCCTTCATCTTTGTTGCCATATTCATGACATTTCAGAAGTTGTACATTCCAGCCTTCTTCAGTTAACTGGAATTTCAAACTAGACCTTTTATTTTGTCTGCCCGGATAGATTGTTTTAGTTCCTTCAGGATGCTTCAGTTATCTCCCTTTAACTCTACTCTCCAAGTTTTTGTTCACCACTATAGTAGCCAGGTTCTG
Organism: Acanthosepion pharaonis; assembly: GCA_903632075.3. Classification (NCBI taxonomy): domain Eukaryota; kingdom Metazoa; phylum Mollusca; class Cephalopoda; order Sepiida; family Sepiidae; genus Acanthosepion; species Acanthosepion pharaonis. The sequence continues at coordinate 541,227 of CAHIKZ030000896.1, read as the reverse complement.
AATTCACAGCTCTTTGGGTTAAGTCATTGAATCCAACCAACACTTTTGTCCAGCGGGCTATGTGTACTTGAGGACGTTTTGCTGATCTACGTTTAAAGGTCAGCAAATATTTCATGACCAGTTGCACTATTCTTTGCCTCTGGAATAAGCAGACATACTTTTGTATAGTTTAATAAGTGCATAGGAAGAGTCTTTATGATAGTGGCTTTTACCTGTGCTTTTATTCAACTTCTAATGATTTTTAAATATTACTAATTAAAGTAAGTAACATGAATGCTGTGGACTTTTACTGTTTCATGCAGAAAGTTGATTGCTTAATAATTGAGACACTGACTAAAATGATATTCTCAAAGTAATAACAGAATGCCATTGAAATATAAGGGTTGAATTAAAATATGTCATTTTTATATTTGAATCTTAAATAAAATTCAGATTGTAAATGAATTATTTTCCACTTTCCACCACCAAATCAGGAATTCTAATTATTGTATCTTAGAAATATGTTGGACTTTTCTTTATTAGAAGTAAAGACAAATTTTATATATATATATATATATATATATATATATATATGTTTATGCACACATATAAGATTGATTGTTAAATGTATTTTTGGTTAAAAGGCATTTTCTGTAAAAGGTTATACTTAATGCAAATTCCTCTTACTGCAGCTGTTTGAAACAACTTAAGTAATATAAATCAGCCAAATATGTGGATGGAATTTAAAATTTCTGAATATTATCTATAACTGATTTTACAGACAGTAGTTTTAAAATTGTCTTATTTAACATATTACTGGGCAAAATTTCAGATGTGAATAAAAATGTTATTAATAAAATTATTATACAAGGTAGTAGAGGAAAGAACTAACAAATAACTGTAAAAAGACACAAGAAGGACTAATAAATAACTGTAAAATTATACAAGGAATAACAGATGTAAAAAGACGAGAGGGACTATAAAAATAACTGTTAAAAGACAATACATGTGAGCTACATATTTGGGATATCAAAACTGAGTATCTTCATAAATTCAACTGTCTGGGTAGCTTAGTAACAAAAAATGTAAAGTATGACAGATATCCAAAGCCTCACAGGAATAGTGGAAGATGTTTTCATAAACTAAGCAAATTATCAAGAGATAGGAAAATATTTCTGAAACCAAAGAAAAGTTTGCTGACCTGCTATGTAATCTACTATCCTATATGTTAGTGAATGTCAGGTAATCTTGTCAACAGTGAAGAGACTTACTGCTTCTACTGATGAATGCTGAGAATACCATGGACAGCACATGTGAGCAATGAGGAAGTTTCCAGGAAAATAGGATTACAAAAGAAAATGGTGCTAACAACCAGAAAGATACAGCTGAAATAATGAAGAAAGAAGGCCTAGAGAATTTAATACCCACAGAACTTATTAAGGGCAAGAGAAGCAGAAGACAATGAATGACCTACTTGACATGTTTTTGTGAATGGGTGACAGAACAAAAAACAAAGAACAAGATTTATTTAGAGAAAAAAATGACAGGAAGTCGTGGAGAGCCATGATATATAAAAGTAGAAGAAGAATAAATAATTTAGCAAGCATAATGTGAATAAAATGATAAAGAATAAATTGTTTTGATTCCACAGCAGTGTTTGTGAACATAATTTCCTTTTGTTTAAAATTTCATTCCACTGGGTCTTGCTAGTAAATATTGATAAAAAAAACAAATCTTTTAAAATTAAGTTAGAAAAAAAAGATTACTACAATTGTGCTACTTACATTGCCCACTAACTGTACATTTACCAAGATACTTGAATTACTAAAGCAACTTTTATTTGTATTCTTCTTGAACAAGAATATCCATTTTTACACAATCAATTCTTATTTAACATGTTATATGAAAGAAAATAGATTAAAAAATCAAAACAAGCAGATATTTTTGCTGAGGAAAATGCATGCATACTCAAAAATATTTCTGATGTAAAAAGGACAGCAAAAAAGCTATAGAGTATTTCTTTATTTCAGATGAAGAGTAATCAAAAGCTGCCAATGTTTGCTTTTCAAAGTTTTCACTGTCAAAAGTGAAGGCCGGTTTCCAGATATAGAATTTTTATTTCTAGAATATTCCCAATTTATTACATGACATAAATTGAAAACAAATGCTCATTTTGAAGTATTTTTTGCCTTCATTTACTAGTTTTGGAGGAGGAGTTGTATGGTTTCTGACAAATTTGTATGACATGTAGGAAAAGGTTAAATAAAAAAAGGTGAAGTAATGAAGATTGCAGAAGGTGGAAACAAGAACGAAATATTTGTTAAACAGGAAAATATTATTAAACAAATTATAAAAAATATCAAAAGTCAGTGAGATTCAGTAATATTTTTAATTAAATAATTACTATTATCCTTATTATTATTATTATAACTATAATTATTATTATAATTATTATAACTTTAAATATAATTATTATTATTATAACTTTAATTATTATTTTAACTATAGTTATTATTATTATTATTATTATTATAATTATTACTGTTGTGAACCATCATCATTTAGGGGGCATTATTTTGAGATTAAAAGTAAATATTTATAAAAGAAAAATAAAGTGAAAACAAGCAAACATATTTTGACATTGAAAGCTGTTTATTCAATTATTAACTAATAAATGATTTACTTTTATCTGATGAATGAAAATATTACCTTTTTATCATAAGTCTTCATTAGCAGTGTACTTGAAAACATCACAGCTGTTAAACAATTTCCCCTCCAATCATGTCGTTCTACAGAAGGATGCTGAGAATACTATGGATAGAGCATGTCAGCATCAAGGAAGTTTTAAAGAAAATGGAACTAAAATGGATATTTACAGTTAGAATCAGAAAGATTTGGTTGAAATTTTTTTGGACACAATGAGGAAAGAAGTTTTGGAGAATTTGACACTTATAGGACATAGTGAATTTGTTTGTTGGTTGGTTGGTTGGTTTGTTTAGTTTATTGCCATATCAAAATATGGGTTATTTAATACAGAAATCTAAGGATATTTGCATATAAGTGAATATAGCGAACACAATTGGTATAGGAACTTGATTCTCTGATTAATAATTCCTATCCATTTCCACTACACCACCAGCACATCTAATCTTCAGCACCTAGTATTCCAAAGTGGTTACTCATCTAGGTACTGACCAGGCTTGACATTGCTTAACTTTGGTGATGGTACAGGAACTGGTGTTTTAACTTGATGTGGCTGTAAGCCTATAGGATATATTGAGATACAGAAAGCAATAGAAAGAAAAAGATAATAAATGGATGCCAGGTAAGAGAGTGGAAAGGATTGCAAAAAAAAATACATTGCTAAGTGTGACAAAGGATAAGATGTTGTGGAGGGCTATGAACACCTATATCCTGAAAGGAAATAGTATATAAAAGAAGATAGTTGAATTATGCCTTTTTACTAAATTCTATTATAGAAAATAAGATTAATGGTCATTTTGATTGATTAGTTATCATTGAAAACATTATCATCATTGTCATAAAATGGAATGCTTTCTTTCCTTCAATTTTACTCCCCGCAAAAAGAAAAAAAAAGCAAACCTTTATAAAGATTAACTTGAAATATTTCTTCCAAAATCTATTGGTGGAAATATGGCTACACAGACCAAAAATGTTGCATCAATACATCAGTGATCATGAGATTAATATTTGTACTAATTAACCTATTCATTAACTCATTTTGGGACATGTAAATGAAATAGCTCCTGTCAAATGCATAATTACAGCCTTGTTTTTTGGAAGTTATATAAATTATATAAATTACCATTTATTATTTCCTTTTTCCCTAATAAGGATTTGTATTGCAAACTGACATTACAGAATCACAAACAAAGAACTGTACCAAATAAGAGAAATCACATCACTTGAGGGCTTTCAACAGCAGCAGCAGTTAAAATGGATATTACATGAAACTCAAAGAGAAAATAATGACATAATCAAGATGCTGATGTTTCAAACGACTTCAAATAAAAGGTTAGGAAGGAAACTTCTATCAATGCTGGAAAGAGTGATAACAGCTTCTGAACTTGGGAAACCTATTTTCCCAAAAACATGTTTTAAGAGAAACATTTTATAAATTTCAACCAAAAGCAGTATTGTCTGTGCATTCAATGAACGCCAAATGTTTCCTTATAAGGAAACAGCTAATATTACCATTACAAGTCGAGCAACCATTTTTCTGTTAAATATGATTATCTTTCTTTTGTCTAACCCCTTGTTCACTACAAAATAAAAAAAAATATATTATTTCAGTTTTAAACTGACAATGAATCAGACAACACTTGTCACTATTTTTAAAAGCTAAACACTTGTAGAAATAGCAAAGAGAAATGTATTTAGAACAAGTCATGAGTGTAATGTTTTCTTGTAATCTTATCCTGAATAAAAATATCAATATTTTGAGCAATAACACTGGCGTGTTGCTGTTAATCCAACTATAATTATGGATGACTGTTTTTATTACATGATCAGTGTTTCTTGTTCAAAATAATGACATTTTTATTCAGGATAAGATTCTGGAATTTGAACTCAACATGCTGCTCCCACTTTTTGTGCTGACAACCATTATGCTGTGCACACATGCATAAAAATATGCATCTAATCTAAAAGGTTTAAAAATTAGAAATCAACTTTCCATTTTAACAGCAGCAATAATTTCTGCAAGGATTAATGATCAGAAATCATAATGAAGATTAAATTTCGATGTTAAATTGATTGACTGAAAAAAATTGGAAAATCTTATTTGAAATCAAAGCAGCAAGCGACCTCTATCCAAATGTACTTGCTTCCAAATATGACAGAGAAATCAGATTTTGCTTTTAGCAGCACATCATGAAATTCTATATTGTAGGTTTCAGATTCCTTTGTTTGTTTATATCAACTCTCCACTAAATTTGTTCTTTCATATCAACTGCCCTGTCCATTTTCACTTATTTATTAACCAATATATTATTTTTTTTATTTTATTTTTTTGTAATGCCATCATTAACATGATCCTAACACAGCTTTCCTAAAATAGTCAGACATTAGCTTTTTTTGTTACTTTTTGGTACTGCTTTCCAAATCAGAAATTTAGTATTGATCAATTAAACTCAAAATTTCTGTCATATTTAATAAGAACATTCAAATTAGCATTTTGTTAAATTGAAGAATGCAGTAAACACTGTGTCAAATTTTGGCTAAATAAAAAAAAAATTTTTAAAAAACATTTTGCAATAAAGTATTGTGTTTTGTTCATCACAAGAAAATTTCATTAATTTTTAAGATTTTTTGTAAATTTTCCAAATTAGTAAAGGACACTGATTTATTTAATTATCCATTGAAGAGATTTTTTCACCCCAAGAAAGACAATAAAGTCATAAAAAAGAGGTTACTGAGTGCGAAAGAATATGAGAAAAAAAAATCCTTATTAAGGAGAGAGAATAATAACAGAATATGAAGACAGAAGATAACAATTGACATTGCATTTGAATTTTTGATGATCAAATTTGACTGGAAAACAAGCGACTGGAAGAGTGTTCCACATGCGAGAAGTGCAAAAGAAGAAACTTTTAGCATAGACCTTATGGTTACATCTAAGTATTTTAACTGTTATGTGACCTTGCCGCCAGTTGAGTATTGAGCTTAAATTCATAAAGTCTAGGTACTAAAGAGGAAAGCTCAGCAAAATAATTATCATGAAAATATTTATAGAAAAAAGCTACGTTACAGTGGTGGGATAGAAATTCAAGGTCAGGACCAATACAGCAGTGGGGGAAGTGACTGAAACTGAGATGCCAAGTCAGGGCAATTGCAGATTCTTCTTTGAATTTTATTAAGAATCTCTAAATACATGACAGAAGCACCAGACTAGGTGTGGTAGCAATATTCATTGCCTGCATGAATTGTAGACTTATAAATATATAAGATAGATTCTGGCAAGAAAAATTGTCTAGCATGCCATAGTGAACCAACTTTGCTAGTAGCAGACCTAGAAATTAAATCTTTTATCAGTAATCATCTTTTTTAATGTATTTATATACAAACTGTTGATGTACTGCTGATAAGTCAAGAAAAACTCGCTGTATAGATAACAGCATACTCTTGGCTGACTCGATAGGAACACTATTTTGGCACACGACAGAGTACATCACCCACTGAGGCAAGAATGGCATCATCATCAACCCGGAGAAGTTCCATTTTGCAGAAGAGGAGGTGGAGTTTGCCAGGTTTCAGGTAACAAAATATGACATAAAACCTATTAAAAAATGACAGAAGTCATTCAGCAGTTCCCTACATCTACAAACATCACTAGCATCATATCTTGGTTTGGACTAGTAAACCAGGTATCATACACATTTCCCCAGACTGAGATAACGGTCCCTTTCCAGGAACTGCTAGATTCAAAAGACTGGAAGTTTTATTGAGATGACTGTTCAATAAATCCAAACAGAGGATTGTGCAAGAAACTAAGGACAGAGTAAAGGCATTGAAGTTAACAAACCAACATGGCTGACAGCGGACTACTGCAGGAATGGCATTGGCTTCTTCCTGTTTCAGTAACACTGCAAATGCACTAGGGAAGTGGAATCCAATTGCAGCAAAGACCACTGGAAACTTATCCTGGCTGGATCCCACTTCACCAGTGATGCTGGATCATACTATGTGTCAGTCAAGGAACAGGCACTGGCTCTGGTATATGGATTGGATTACTGCCAAACGTTTGTGCTAGGATGCCCAGACTTAGGGATAACTATGGACCACAAACCACTGATAAGAATCTTTTTGGATAAGGCTCTAGAGTATATAAAAAACACGATTATTCAGACTCAAGGAATGCTCCCTGGTGTATAAATTCTGCATAAAGCATCTCCCCAACAAACTGAAAGCTGCGCCAAACTACTTCATATGAATATCATATGAACACATACTGGTACAACAGTTAAAGATGCCATACAAAAAGCTGACAGGGCTATCAAAGGCATCGTTTAACTCCATGTATGAACAGGACCCCAAGCCAAGGGCAATCACATGGGACAGAGTTATGGCCAATGCCGCCACAGATGAGGAATTCTGAACTCTAGCTGAATATATACAAAGAGGATTCCACAAGTCACATCATAATCTACCCGTGATAATCTGCCAATTTTGGCCTATGTGCAAAGATTTGTACTGTCTGGAAGAAGTGCCAATAATGGACAATAAAATCTTCATAAGCAAACAACTATGTCCAGAGATACTTTAATCCCTTCATTCTGCTAAGCAAAGCATTATTGGCATTCTTGCAAATACCAGACAGTCACTATTTTGACCTGGATTGGATGCAATTATTTGTCAGACTAGAGCTCAATGCCAAAATTGTAATTAAATGGCTCTGACACAGCCTATAGAACCCTTGATGGCACTGTCAAATCCCAAATTCCCATTTCAGAAAATAATAACAGACTTCTTCAACATGCATGGAAAAATGTACATTATATATACAGGTTGGTACACAGGGTGGGTGAAAGTGTCCCTAATGTCATTCAGAAAGGCCAGAACAGCTGTGACACCTTCTGGAATTGGTTCTGTACATACAGTGCACCAGAGGAAAACTTGGCTGATTGAGGACCACCATTTGAGTCGCAGGAATATAACACATTCCTCAACAACTAGAGGATAAAGAAACACACATCACCAGTATACTACTACCAGAGTAATGGTCATATCAAGGCAAGCAAATATTGGCAGACAGAAATGTCACCTATGGCTGCCTATTCCATAATCGTGTGGTCAAGGCTCCAGTATCCCACCATAATAATCCTGTTTTGGACCTTAGCATGTCTCTGGCTATAATGTTATATGGCTGTACTATAAAAGACAATCACTTTGCCCTGCAGGATAAATAACAAATCCATAAGCAGTGAGGGGTAATTAGTCGATTAAGGGTGACAGTAGTGGCCAAAAGATACATGAAGAAGGAATAATGCCACAACACACAAAGTTTTCCACTTCAGGAGCTAGAAGTCCAGGAATCAGTTTAAATACAAAACCAAGATGGCCCTTACCCATGTTGATGGGCAAAAACTGGGCAAGTTGGAGAGGTGCTAGGCAACTGACAGTATCATGTGTGAAGTGATGCACAACCTTCACTTCCTCCAAAAGATAAACCTGATTGTTGCAGAGGGGGTCTCACTGATGGTGGACAGATCAGAACAGTCCAACACTTTCACTGTCAAAACAGTTAAATGTAGCTGTCTCTTCTACTCCGAGAGATTCATGTCTCACACTTCCTGTCTGTGGAACTCACTTCCTCTTATTTGCTTCCCTGATAGCTATAATCTCTAACTATTCAAATGCAATGTCAACTGACATCTCCAAATGCCTTGATCTATTCCCCGTCCTTCTCTTCATCCTTTCCTCTTTCACGCCTCTTTACTCTTGCTCCCACCCTCTGTAACCCCTTGCATACTAGTGGCACTCCAGCCTTGCTTGGGGTGAAAAGTTTAAAAAAAAAAAAAAACTGATGGTGGACAGATTGGAACACCAACAAGTTCTGGATCCCTGCAGCAACAACCCAAGGACTGGCCTATATCTGTCAGCATTGGTTCTAATAACTAAACACTATTCATGCAACACTAGCCTGAACTCCCATACACCACACCAGAGGAAATGGAGGTGGAGTATATGAGTGTATCAAAGATGGAAATAGGTGAAAGACAACACTCAAGATAACTGCCACTAAACCATAGCCCACATCGCCTGACGAGAACATCACAGCTACTGAGGACCCTGTCTCCACAGATATGAGGTCTGGTACATGAATACTCAAGGACATCCCTGCAACTGACCCCAGCCCAGATGTCTTGTGGTCTCAGGAAGTGGGTGAATGTGGAGTATAGAACAGGTGGTACTATCTTGCATGATGAAGTGCCGTAAAGAGTACACTGGCAATGAAGCCAGACGAGCAGTCTGTTCTTGCCACATGAACAAATAGGCAAATATAAATGGCAGTTATTCAGGACGGTGGCATTTTGTTTCACTCCAGATATTATTCACAGACTTTGTACAAAACCCTGAAGAAGTAATGCTGCAATTTCCTGAATATATAGTCAACTATATTTTTTCTTTCCATAATGGATAAACAGTAATAGATTCTACAGACCTTTATAGTACCACAGGTGCCAAAGTAGTTTTTATGATGATGTATTTTCAACTATTTTCATCTTTTTATTGAGAAAAGAAACAACTTAAGACTAAAACTAAGCAGAAAAGAAGGCTCCTTAAATATTTGCCAAAGAATCACTTGCATATACAAACCAAGCAGATTCAACAATAGAACTTTATCCTGACAAGGACTTTGAAAGAATGCGCAGAAATAGTAATACAGTCAATTTCACAGGATTTTGACACAGAATAAGATTTGCTTTATCTCCAAAATGAATCACGATAAGCTCTAAAATCTTGAGTATATTGGAATAGTTTTCTGAACAGAAACCCTCTTAATCCAGGATTAGGATGGATTTTCTTCCATTTAATCTCTTGTGTATTACTGAGGATTTTTAAACAGAAATATGAGTAAACTTTGAATCTTATTCACTAATGTAAAAAAATCCTATATTATATATATATATATATATATATATATATATATATATATATATATATATATATATATATTTACAAAGGTAATAGTCACATGATCAAATATGCCTTTTGTGATTATTGAGGGCATCTCCTATGGTTAGCTAATATGATTGTTATTCATCATGTATTCAATGTTTGTTAGTCTCAAGCATTCTAATAACTATTAAGTAAAATTGATTTTTGAGTTTCAAAATAATTTGCAATTGCCTCTTACAATATATATGTATAAAAAGTTATAATTATTTATTACAAGAAAAATTACATTAATTTCAAAATGTTTGATCTTCCTCTATGTACTTGGTTGATGTTTCAAAACAAGTGTAAAGAGACTTTATTGAGTTGGTATAAAGTTCTTGTAAAACAATAATACCAATACAATCTACACTATATCTTTTTTACTATATACACAAAAGTCTTTAGACAATTTCAAAAAGTCATTATAAAAAACTTAGTGGCGGGAACTAAACTTTTATTGCATATTAATATGTTGTTATTAAAGTTCTTTTACTGATATTAATAATTTTATTATTTTTAAATTTTATTAATTTTTTCATCTTTCAGACTGTGACTAATGTTTTTTTGTGTTTCAAATTCAGTGAGTGACTTCCTATATATATATATATATATATATATATATATATATATATATATATATATATATATATATATATAAACAATAAACAAAAAACTAAAAATTCTTGAAGTTATATACATAAAACAGTTGAAACCTAACCTGAACAAAATAAACTATGAAATCTCCACAAATATTCTTAAATGCCTATAATTGGTAACAAAAGCCATTGGCCCCATACTTAATACTTCTCGAATTCACTCTCGTGTGGTCATGTGAGATGTCATAAGCTGCAGTGCGATGTTCACTTCCAGCGTCTTATATGCACAAGTTTGTTGTTGCTTGGAAATCTTCCATGTAAACAGAAACAGACTATCATCACTATCTTGTCTGTGTTTTGCTTAATATATTGTAATGTAATTGTCATCTTTGGTAATAGCTTATGTAAGGTGAAAGCTTAGCATCAAAAAATATGTATCAATATTGTGATTTTCTTTCTTCATTTAATGATAATGTTATTAAGCTTATCAGGTGATATGAAAAGAATTTACATAAAATAAATAGACAAAACTTGTCTATATTATTTAATGAAACATGCATCAATATATATATATATATATATATATATATATATATATATATATATATATATATATGGAAGAATATGATATATAAATTACTGTACATCAGAACAATATCAGTCAAATGAACACTTGTCTGTATTATTTAATGAATTTAATGAAACATGTATCTATATATATATATATATATATACGTATGTATTAATGTATATTTAGGCAGAAACCTTTTCTTTCAAACATCTTTCATTAAATACAGCTGAAAAAGAAGATTTAATTAATTTTTTATAAACTTTTTTTTCCAGCATTCTTATGTGTTTCCATTTTGTAGGAGTGAGGGAGTACAAAACTTTTCCATAATTTTTATTGTCCCAAGCACTTTTGCCCACTTCTACAGCCATTTTCAAGGGTGTTCCATGTCTAGTGTTGTTATTTTTCCCCTCATGTTTTGATTGTTACGTTGTAATTTATTTTTGTGTTGTTTTGAATAGAAACGTTCATTCTGGGGCTTCACATGTTGTGCATGGCTGGAATTGGTGTGAGCATCTTTCTATTTAAAAGAAAAAAAAAATTATAACTTCATACACACACACACAAACATGCACACAAACACACACATGGGAAAAAGTTAGAATATCCCCAAGGAAACTTTTGTTGTTTTGAACATATTTAAACATATGTGTATTTGATCTTCATTCTAACATTATTTAAAGATTGAGGTAAGATAAAAAAAATAAAATTAGACAATTATTTTTAAAATTCTTTAGAAAATTTCACTAATAGAAATGTAATTTTCTTGTAAGCAAAAAAACTGGGACACAGCCACCTGCATTGCTACTTAAAATGCTTTAAATTAGAATCACATGCACCGCATCAGATTAGAACATCGTCATAGAAGATTTTTGAGGAGGATATCTTATTTAAATCTCACACATTTAGGTTGATCTACACTTAACTGTTGAAGTGAGTTGATTCACTATGGTGAGATGAAAAGAGCACTCAGATTCAATCAAGTTTGAGAAATGATTGAAAAGATGTCCAAGCAATTAGAAATAGAAATAATATCCCACTCGTTCACAAATGTCTAATAATTATACAACTGTTTTCTCATATCAATGATTAAAAATGGCTTCAAAAATAAAATCCTTTAAATTATAAAGATGACAAAACCCCATAGAATGGTGATAAAAACTAAGAAAGAGCTTTACCAAATAACAAATACCTCAACACTTCAACTTTGAACTTCAATACTTGATTGACTCATTAGTTTTTTACAGCTTATCAACCTTTTGGAGGTTATTTAAAGTCGAAATATATTTTTGGATTTTAAGAATTTCTTTGGGAGGTTACTTATTTGCTGATATAAGCCCTACTATTTAACCCATAGCTGGGAGAAGAAAAGGTGGGTTCATAGCATTTCTAAGGGTATTTGCATGTATAACAAACCTGACTGGAATACAAACTAAGCTCTCCAATTTCTCATTCCGAGCCTTTATCCATTACACCACCTGCACATCCAAGCTTACAGTACTTGGTATTCCCGAGCAGTCACCCTACCAGGTACTGACCAGGTTTGACATTTTTAACTTTGATGATCAAAAGAGAACTAGTGTTGCAACATGATATGGTCATCGGTCACAATAATAAAAAATGGATAGCACATGTAACAAGAGAAAAATAATGATATTAGGTTGGTGCAAAAATAATGATGTAATAATGTCATTTTTTGACCTTAAAAAATACGTCAAAAAACGACATTATTACGTCATTATTTTTGCACCAACCTAATATAATCAGACTGTTAATTTTCCCCGCTACCAAAAATGAGAGGGACTGAAAGGAAACCACCATCACAATGAGAAAGAGAGATAAAATGTCATTGGATTTGTGAAATCTAATTTCCTGAAAAAACATCTTTAAGGAAAAGATTTTATAAATTTCAACCAGCAGTAACACTAACAGTTTGGTCAATAAATGCAAAATGTTTCCTTGTATGGAAACAGCTTATTTTCATCATCTGAAATGCCATGGCTGATACACCTATGGATGAATGATCTGAAACCAGAGAGGTCCATGGCAAATACCATGTCTCAAAGTTGCCTAGGTGAAGGTCAAGGATGGTTCACTATCTTTTCCTGGTTTTTGAATCATGGAAATGTCATCCCAGACAAAATTCTTCAAGTTCTTGTTTTCAAATTATGTAGACTAAGAATATTTTCTGTTGCCACTCAGTGGTTTAAAGCAGAATGTGTTCTTATTGAACTCACTAAAGAACTGAATTGTTCATTTCATGCACAGTCCAAGAAAATTTTAACATTTGCTGGTGAAACCGTATTTCTGTTGTTTGGAGTGTCTGTTTTGTTTTGGCATTTAGATAATTTTACCAATATGAGACAAATATTATATAGTGAAGATAAAATAATAGCCAAAGCATACCAGTACAATCATTTCTTACTGTACTAGCAAAACCTAATAGAAACTGTATTTTGGTTCTTAATGCAAAAGTACTTTTTGGTAATTATAATACATTAGCATGAAAACAGAAATAGTTGGCAAGCCCATTATAAAACATCAAACAGAATAGTATCATTTACATATTTTGCATTTTATTTTGGCAATTCAAATCTTAGAAAATAATTCTGAATAAATTTTTTGCCAGCTCATTTGATCAAAAAGCCAAAATGCTAAAAAGTAATTAAGGTAACAAAGAATGTAAAGCTCAATCAGGTTCTGATACACAATGTGAAATAATGAACCATTGTGTTTATTAGTTGAGCCATTGTATTTGCCTACTTTTTGGAAGTGTTCGATAAACCATAGCAAGCAATCAATACAGAGAGAATATTGAAAGCGCTGACTCCAAAAGTAACTTCTTTTCAGAGAGATCATCCTTTCGTGTATTTTGCTCACCCAGAATTGAAAGTAAATCTCAGACATTGTTCAGCTAATTTATCATACTTTTGTTGACTGAGTAACCAAGTCCACACTGCAGTGAGGCAGGCACAGAGATGTCACCTTGCACCCTGGTGGTATTAATTAAGTGAACTCCTGCAATGATTTTTTTTTCATCTTCTTTAGACAATGAGGAGAAAACAAAAACTAAATATCCAACAATTGATTTTATTCTAAGGTAATTTGTTCTAATCAATAAGCAGTAAAAACATTTCAAGCATATATTTTGGTAAATGCATGAACCCAGAACTTTATCTATCTCTATTTTTTTTTCTTTGATACTGCATAATGAGGTATCAAAAGAGAGAATGAGAACAGCTGTGTGTAAATCTTATAATCTAGTCTTAACTAAATTATATTCAGTGACTGTAATTTTAGTCAGAAAGAAAAAGAGTGCTGAGCTGTTATGTAATATCAATCCCCATATATAACAATGAATGCTGGACAATTTCCTCACAGATGAAGAAGCAATAGAAATGCGATTTGAGGATGTTAAGAATACCATAGACAGAACATCTGAGCAATTAGGAAATTGTAATGAAAATGGAAACAGAAATGACACTCATACTTAGAATCAGAAAGAGTGATTGAAATTTATAGAACACATAAGCAAAGAGGGCTTGAAGAATTTGTCACTCACAGGACATACTGAAGACAAAGGAAAACATCACATAATGTATATAAAGAGTCAGTGTAAATAAATGGCAAAACATGGACTACAAAGAATATTAAGGGGACAAAATTGCTAAAAACTACAAAGGACAGGAAGTTGTGGAGGGTCGCGATTGTGCACATTCTGAAGGGACATGATCCATAAAATAAAAAATTCAGACATGATCACTTTAAGATTATATTTTTAATTTTTTTAAATGATTTTAAAGAATTATGTGGGGTACTTAAAATGTCCATGTAAATGCTGAAAGCAGTTTCCTAAAACAACCAGCCAGTTAGATTTTCCAGAAAGATTTATTTGTAAAACTGAATAAGTTTTTAGAGATTATTAAGATATTTCTAGAAAATGAAATTAAAAAAAAAGTTACTTTTTGCTTTTTCTTTACTCCAAAAAGAGAGAGATAATAGCATAATTTGATATTAAGCTGCTACAAGTAGAAGACAAAAAAAATAAGATATTTTTGTCTATTACAAATGTTTCCTGTCATGACTAATAATGAATATAGTAGCCATTTACTGCTATATTTATTGGAAATGGAAAATATTCAGGGAGTTGATTACCTACATATTGATTCACTTTATGCCAATATTAATGGTTTACTTCACTCAAGATGAATGTCAGTTGATAATTTCCTGTTGAAGATCATAGATCATGAACAAAGTATTGTTGGATTCATGCCTTTTCCAATGGTATAAGCAGAACAGTGATATTAGAATTTAAACATAGTTCTTTAATTCTGAGTTTTGACTTTGCACTTTTGAGCAATTTTCAAATAAACATTTCCTGCTCTCTCACTGACTTTATAAACATATTTGTTTACCTTGTAATGTGAAAAAATGGTAACAATATTTAAATAATTCTGCTATTACATTGATTATATTTTCTCCATGAATAATTTAGGATTTTATCTTTACAATTAATTATTATCACATGTAAAAAAGAATTCTGATTTTTTAAATTATTCATAGAAAAATATTCAAAAATATTAGACACAAAACAAGGTAAAACAATGTATTAATGGTTTGACCTCTCGTACTTACTAATGAAATAGTCTGTTTTGTTAACATGAGTTATCAAGTAATGCATCCAGTTGCCATAACAATGGGATATTTTATAACTAACAGAGGGAGATAAGGCAGTATGATAAATATATGCAATCACATTGTGTTTTATATTATAGAATTTATTCTATTTACACTATTTACATTGTTTGGACTGTTGACCTCATCTTTATTGTCATATTCACAATGTTTCGGCTGCTGTATGTTCCAGCCATCTTCAGATGATATATGTTGGAATTTCAAACCAAATTCTTTATTTAATCTACTAGGGTAGACTGTTCTAGTGCCACATTCCATGCTTTATCAGAATATCTCAGTTTCAGTTAATTCTCTTTAGTAATTTAATTCTCCAAGTTTTCGTACACCTCTAATGTGGCCAGGTATTGAACTCATAACTGTTGTATCAACAGTCTGAATAATGTAAATAGTTACAATACCTCATCTCAGAGATAGATGTAGAATTTATTCTCTTGAGATGAAAAAATATCGATAAGATAAAATAAAACAAACAATAGCTAGTGATTCCAGAAGTAATATTAAAATCTTAGTATTTATGTAAAATATTTCAATTTAATTTCTTAATTTATTTTGTGTTTTTTTAAAAAATGTTCATTTTAAATGCATGAAGCGTAATTGTAATTGCTCACCTTAAAATCCTTTAATGAAACCTAAATCTGCTTCTATTTCTTCACACTTTATTTGCTGTAGGAAATTTTCCTAAATTAAATATTTATAGTTAAAAGAACACAGTGACATTTGTCAGACTTGGAAAGTAATTCTATTTCTATGTTTAAGTTGGGAGATATGAATTCTTTCTGGTAATCTATTTGAATCTTAAAAAGACAAGAACCTATGCATTACTCCCACATGTGTTTGCCATTTTCACCAAGACATTGTAATATGCGGCTGTTAGGCAGTTATAAAAATGGAACACTTCTTGTTTTCTTTCTCTTTTCTTTCTTTTTCTTCTTGCATGTGGTAGAAGTAGCATCTTGTCCTGAACATGGGGATATCTTTCCTCTTAGTGACTTATTTTACACACACACATGAGTGTGTGTATCACCCACACAATTCCTAACTTTTAATGCCATCTTTATTTTTCATGCATAATAGTATATTTTCACTCCTTCGTAACTCAGTTATATAAAATACTATAATATATATAGTATATTTTCACTCCTTTGTAACTCAGTTATATAAAACCAAAAATATAAAATATTGTTTACATTATTTACATTGTTTGGAATGTTGTCCCCATTTTAGTTCCCACATTCACAATGCTTTGGCCATTGTACACTCTGGCCTTCTTCAGGTGATTGGAATTTCGAATTGAAACCTTTATTTTGTCCATGGGGGTAGATTGCTCTAGTTCCACATGCCATGCCCTTTCTGGATATCTCAGTTTCACTTATTTCACTTTAATTCAACTCTCCAAGTTTTTGTTCACCACTGCTGTGGCCAGGTATTGAACTCACAACTTTTTGTGTCAAGTCACAGTATTACTTCAACCAATGCTTTTATCCACTGGGCCATGTGTCCTTGAGAACACTTATTCCATTTCCTTTCACCTTTACAAGTAATGACAACCTGTCATTTACATGTGCAAATTTTGTTTGCAGCTGCTTTTATTTCAACTAGGAGCGGAGCTGCAACAAATTCAAAATTCACTGTGAAAAGCTTCAATAATTTTAGGCACAAAGTTTGTCATAAAACAATCAGTTAATTTGACCCATTGGTCAATAATAGAAATCAATAATAAATCCTATGGCTGGTTGATTATAGTTTATAAGAAGATTTATAGCAGAAAATTCAGTTATGGTTGGAATGAAAGTCATTAATTGTCTTCATAAAAAATAAGTTCAGATTGGTTATGAACTATTCATAGATTCCTTGTTTCCTTGTAACAATGATTTCTGATTTGTAATTACATCAAAGTCCATAGTAGACTGGAGTCATATGAACTGAGTTCTGCCAACAATCACTTCAGATATTTTTTGAACTGAGGAATACAAATGATATTTCAGTGATCAGAATGGAAGAGAATTCCCAGTTAAGAATAAAAAAAAGAAAACTTAACAAAGATAAATATAATTATTGTCAGCAGACAACAGACAAACAAGAATAATTTTTAGAAATCCAAAGTTTATGTTGCCAATTCACAATTCATTGCCATATCAACTGGATAAAAACTAGTCCCACTGATGAAATTTTTACTTTGGACAAAGATAAACTTCTACACTGAATATAAAATGACATGAAATGAACCCATGACCTTATAACCTCCAATTCTTTGCTTTGACAACTCCATCTAAATGATTCCCTTTCCCTGTTGGCAAGGTCAGTATTAAGATTGTTTATAGCCAATAAGGAGTGCAGAACAAGTCAGATTAGCTCTGATAAAATCATGAAGCTAAGGGTGAGAGGAAGAGTTAGAATAAAATAAAGAGAAGGAGGCAGAGAGTGCGTTGGCTGTTAAATTTGTCAACGATAGGCAGGAATACCAGAAATAGAAATAATTGATAATAAAACATCTAAAAGACATCTTAATTGAGTTTCGTTGGAAATAAACTGGTTTCCACTTTTATATTGTTTCTTCTGGATTTCTTTTTGTTTTTTTTTACTTTCTCCACTTCTGCTTGGAGAAATCAAAAACAGATAAGATCAGATATTTTCTGCCTGGTGAAGGGGGATTGCAAGAATTGCACCAGTTTAAGAACAAGAAAGAAATAGCTAGAAAGGGACTGAAATAATGAAAAGAAAGAGAGATAGAATGAAAGGAAGCAATGATTAATTAAGAGAATTAAGATGAGAGAAAGGAATAGCAAAAGAGAATAGCTGGAAAAAGAAAAGGATAAATAATGTAAGCTTGGGAAGATGATCGTAAGGAGAAGAAAAATAGAGAACAAATAACATAGTAAGGAAGAGTGAAAGACATAAAGTAAGAGAGAGAAGGATACAGAAAAAAAATGAAAGATAAGAAAGAAAAAAGTGAGTGAGAGAAAGTAAAAGAGACTAAGAGAGCTATGAAAATAAATGTGCATTTAAAAAGGTAAGCTAAATCAACTTTAAAAAGATTTAGTCTTGTACATTTTCTGTATTTAAGTTACTACCTGATGTAAAGGAATAACCTGTCACCCTCATGAGTGACTGCACTATAGGTATTAACTACCTATATATCTGTAAGTCAATGGACTACAGAGCCTACCCAAAATCTTTTTGGCTTGCTGGTCGAACTCTCTGCCTCTGAGCAGAGAGAAACCCAGACAAGGCTCTGCCAAAGGGCAGAGTCTCATTTGGTGGGGTTGACCAACCTGATCCCGTTTATGCGGGTTCTACAGGGATTTTTTGGCTGAGCCTACAGGCTTGGATAACCCACGTTAAACTCGGCCTTGTGCCACATCTACCCTCGTGTGGGGGAGGGAGGGGGCTAGTAAATACCACCTAGCTGAAATCTTTTTCAGTTATGTTGGTCAAACTCTCTGCCTTCGGGCAGGGAGGAAACTGGACAATGCTATGCCAAAGGGCAGTCTCGTTCAGGGAGGTAGACCGACCTGATCCCATTCATGTGGGGTCTACAGGGATTTTTTGGCTGAGCCTATGGGCTCAGGTACCACACATTAAATTCAGCCTTGTGCCACATGCAACTGCATGGGGCAGTTGCTAGATATTCTAGCTAGAATCTTTTCTAGTTGTGCTGGTTGAACTCTCTGTCTTCAGGCAGGGATGAACCTGGACAAGACTATGCCAAAAGTGGACAGACCTGATCTCATTTATGCAGGGTCTACAGGGACTATTTGGCTGGGCCTACAGGCTTGAGAACCCCACATTAAGTTCAGCCTTGTGCCACATGTGACTGCGTGAGGCAGTTGCTAGATACCGTCTAGCTGGGATCTTTTGAGTATGACTTTGATTTACACAAGAACTACCGACTTTCCAATAGTAGCACTCACTACTGGATTGACTTGCAACAACCTTGTGCATAACTGTTACCTTTATTCTTATTGTACTGGTTTTTTACAATAAACCTTTACTTTTGTCCACCTTGTTTTTCAAGTATATATTCCTATTAGCATGGAATATAACACTACCAATATTGTTGCAGTTGTGGAGCTGACATGATTCCCTGACGACTGTTCAAGGCCAACCATTATCTTCCCCACATATCCGCATAAACTGTGCCTCTTATTTTGTAATATTCTACCTTAAGTGGCTTTTGGGCCTTGTAAATGGTGAACATCATTATTAAAAAAAATGTCATTTCCATTGAGCTGTTTAAATAGAAGGGAGACAATTAGTGACAATTTTTTTGCAAGGATTTTTCTTATGACTTGTTTTAATTTGGGAATTTGTTCCTGATATGTTTTATTCTATTTTTTTTTATTTCTCCTCGTTTTTTATCTTCAAGTTTGTATTTTTAATAATTTTTCATTCCTAATATTTTCTTTTTATCTCTAAAATTGGAAAGCTATTTTAAAAATACATGTTTTTGATAAATATTTATTCTTTGTAAACAACATTTAAATAGATACCAACAAATTGGTGAACCCATTTCATCATGATAGGAAATCCTAATTCTCCTGACATAATATTTGGAACTTTGCAAGTATTCAGCTTACAAGTTGTATAAAATTTTTTGCCACATAGTCTATATATTTTATTGAATAACTATTTGCATAAAATAAAAATTCTGAATAAAAAATAAGTATTGTATGATAAGCCCAAAGTTAGTGTTGCTTTAATTTTGTTTTCAAAAGATTAATTGATTGATTCATTTTTTATGGTTTATTAACCCTTCTGTTCAAGATTATTGAATCAATAATATTATGTTAGCTACAAAACCTTTCTGAAGAAAATTGCATTAAATTTAATATTACCTTTTTACTATTATTCACCCAATACAAGGCTTAAGTGACACTCAAGGTAGGGGGTTACTGAATGGTGGTGTGCATATATAGTGAGATCAAGGGTTGCATATTATGATGATAGATAACAGTTGATACTCAGTTTGAAGAAGTTAAGATTGTAGAGAAACACCCCTCGGGCATCTTTTCCACACTGCAACAGTTCTGGAGAAGAAGCTGTGAGTGTAATATAAAGGGAATAAGGATGAGTCGACTATGTACATGCCATGGTGGGTTTTAGATATGAAGGTCTGAACTGGTGGAACCAAGGGATTTGCTTAGGCCTAACATCTACTACAAAATAGTGGCAAATCAGTAAGAGGCTAATGAAGTTCCAACTGTGGGTACAGGGATTCAGTGAAACTACATTTTAATTAAAATTATAATTTCCTATTTCCATTTTTTTCTGACTTTAATACTATTTGTACTCAAAAGAAGCCTCCCACACTCCTTCCCACATACATGCACTTGCTACACTGAATAAAGACACTTTTTACTTGCCATAAAAAACATTTTTGTGTATAAAACAATAACTTTAAATTCTGCAACTCAGTAGTCATTTCATCATTCAACTTTGTATATTATTGTAATATAAATGCTTTTATTATTTATTAGAAAAATATTGTTGTCTTATATTAGTGGTGTTTGACAGCCTTGTGCCATACAAGTAAATTAAAATGTTGGTGAATATGTTTTCGGTCACCTAAGAAAAAAATACCTTCTAATCTACATTTTATTTAAACAAACTAATCACTCCACAACATACATACATGCTTTGGTATTTTATTACTTAAACATTATTTTTAGCAGATACTCATATTTGAGTAGATGCTGTGTCTATTTATTAAACAGTATATTTAATTTATTTTTGTCTACCGGCCAGGATATTTGAGCTGTGTTTCCCTGGGCGAGGGGGACACAGGTTCAAATATTACTGGAGAGCATATACTTTTCTTTAATAAGTTTTCTCGAATATTCAGGTTGGTAGACGAAAATAAATATACTGTTTAACAAATAAATGGAGCATCCACTCAAATATGGGTATCCACTAAACTAGCTCATATTTAAATAATATGTATTAAAATCTGGGAGATTCATAAAAAAATACCATGTGAAGAGAGATTGCTATGTTTTGTATATTTCTCTGTGTAGAAGTAGTCATAGTACAATTCTTCATGTCCTGAATAGCAACCGGGCATGCTAGGCATAGCCACCCTATGTTCACCAGTTGTTCTCTATTTACACTTGTCTATCTAATTTGCATACTCACAAAATCCTTCTGTAGAATCATATTTCTGTTGCTTTGACTTTCTTCATCTGTGAGAAGATTGTCCAGTATTCACTGACTTGCTGGAGGACCGATATTATGTAATTTCTTTGTTTCTAATAAAAAAATTTCTGTTACTTAATACTTTGCTTAGCTTTTGGAAGTCCTCTTGTGCTATACCAAAGCACCTTCTGATTTTGGTGTCACATTTTCTGTCCTCTTTTAAGACACTTCCTACATATTTAAATTTTTGGTGTTTCCAACTTGCAATTCCCATATTAAGCTGTCCTTTTGCAGAAAACCATATATTTTATCTTCTTACAAATGATATTTAGTCTTTCCTTCTTGCTTTCCTTTAATACCTTCCATAGGAATTCTGGTAGTTTTCTTTTTATGTCTGTTATCGACACTGTGTCATCTTCATATCTTATGTTGTTAAGAATGTAACTGACAATAATTAATCCTGGTAGAACATTTAATTCTCTAAGGATTGCTTCACTGTAAAATTTGAACAAGTCTGGTGAGAAGACACATCCTTGTCTTACATCCCTTTCCATTTTTGTATATTACTGAATTATCTATCTGTATACCAGTGGTTTGCTCTTAGCATAAGTTCTGCATTATTCTGATATCCTTCCAAAATAAATCAGGCTTACCTAGCAGTTCAAATAGTTCTTTCCCTACATGCAAGCCACCAGTATGCCACTAGAAGCATGCCACGAGCATTTACCATTGGTGGATCACTACTGTGTTCATTTAGGCAATATTACCACTGGCAGACTGTTAGGGGCACACCAGTGGCTGCCATCAGTGGCCCGCCAGCAGGCCATTAGCAGCTTTCAGGTATGATGTACTTTTTCAGCTTTATGATGTACTTTTCCAAATGTTTTTGCATAATCTACAAAACATAGGTATACATCCTTTTGGGTTTGCATTACTCTTTCTGATATCATTCTGAGCATAAATATTGCTTTCCTTGTTCCAGTGTCTTTCACGAAATTGCAATGTTCTTGTCCTGTTTAGTGCCTAATTCTGCTGCAAACTATTCATCAAATTTCAGATAATAAGATTTGTTATATGGCTCATTAGTCTGATTTTCTGATGGAGTTTGCTTTTATTTTCACCTGGCTTCTTAGACAGCACAATGGAAATAGATCTACTTAGGTTTTCTAATATACTGCCACTGTTGTCTGTAATTTTGTCAGTATTGAAATCATCTAAAGCTGCCAGCATTTCTATTATAATTTCATGCATTTCTGCTGTTTTGTTCTTGTTCAATTTAGCCAGTGATGATTTTCATTTCAGACATTATTATTTCTGGTCATTTGATATTTTTAAGGATTGTGGATTGTTCTCTTTCATTGTGGAAGAGTTTTTCAATGTATTCATTACCTCTCTGAAGTATTTTTTTTTATTTTCTATTGTTAGTGTTCTGTCCTTGTATCTTATGTATCCTGTTGATGAGCATGTCTTTGCCCTGTTAGTTCAATTATTCTTTTATGCCAATGTTTTATCTGTAATAATTAACCTTTTGTATTTCTGCCCACTTTTCATTGAGCCATCCCTCTTTTGCCTCATTTGTTCCTAACTTCTTTGTACAATGTCCTATATTGTGTGCCATAACTTAGCATTGTTTGCTGTCTCAAATAATCATTTGAAAAATAAGCCAAAAGGGAAAATTTATTCACATACAAGAAAATTACAATAAGAACACTTTAAACAAGTACATTGTCAGTTATTTTTAATGGGATATGTATTAAAGAGAGATTGTAATCCAAATACACAGGAACACACACATATATATATATATATATTATATAATTATATACATATCAACTTATCTTGCCCAAACTTAACCTGTCTCTTCAAAGGTCCTCTTGGTAATTTATATACATTGTAATGATAACTAATGATCAGATTGCTTACTTGGATGACAAGAATCTTTTCTTTTCTCAAAGGATGAACTAAAATTAATATTAGTAGACACTACTGGGACTTATATATTATGATGAGTTTAAATGTACAAGTTCTATTGCATTTCTTAGGTGTTCACTTGAGCCAGCCTGTGTATTAAATTTCTTTGTTAAATGATTTAGGTTATCAATAGGTTTGATTATATATATATATATATATATATATATTACAATGAATCATTCATACAAAAAGTAGATTAGAAAAGTTAATGATATAAAATGGCGAAATCCCTTCGCTAACAAAATTTTAAAGGTGCATTAACCTACAAATCACTCGATGAATCTTATGATGATGGTTTTTAAAAATTATAAGCTCTATAAGGTCTTTCTTTAACACGCAAGTACTTTCGACTGTACATTCGATCATTTTCAGGCATGGAAATTATTTTGTTTTTGGTAAAATTCAGGTAGAATCTGAGATGAAAAAATATAATGCGAATTGAAATATGTTTTTTTCTGAAATGTGTTAATGATAACGGATACAAACTTTTGGAGCATGCAGTCACAACGCTAAGGTTGAATTTTTTGAAAATTTAAGAGAGTGCGTTTTTTTACTAATATGGCAATTTGAGAATTTCTTTTTGTTGTAGGAGTTTATCAGTGAATGTGGCATGAAATAAATAGTTCAATAAATAGAGTAATGTCTCAGTTGTTAGCCCAAAAATTTGCACATTGGATCATTTCTTTTAAATCAAATATATGGTGCCGTTCAATTTATATTACAATAAACCATTCATATAAAAAGTAGATTAGTAAATATATATATATATATATATATATATATATATATATATATATATATTTATGTATGTATGTATGTATGTATGTATGTATGTATGTATATTTCTGAGATGAGATATTATGTACTCTATTTATATTATTCAGACTAATGTCCTCATCTTTGTCGCCATACTTATTACAACGTTTTGACTGTGGTATGCTCCAGCCTTCTTCAGGTAGTTGAAATGTCAGTTTGAAATTCCAACCACCTGAAGAAGGCCGGAGCATACAATGGCTGAAATGAGGTAATAAATATGGCGACACAGATGAAGACAATAGTCTTAATAATGTAAATAGTATATATATATATATATACATATATATATATATTACTTCAAAGGAAAAAATTTTACAAGTATACTTGTGACTACTTACTACAGAAAATGTCTAAATGCCATTTCACTTGAAAATTAAGTCAACCATGTTTAACTCAAAGCATCTTTATTAAATGAACTTGCATGTTGACTCATTATGTGTGTGATGTGCAAATGTTAATTTATGGCCATTTGTAAGCTCTTCATCTATTAATTTTTACAATAAAAATATTGATAAATCAAATTAAACTAATTAAATTATTCGTCAAAAACATTCTATTGAGGTTGAAGGTCATGCAGAATTCAATACTATCAACCAAAGCAGCAACAGCAGCAACAACAATTTGATATTGTTTACAGAAAACGATGTTCTCATCATTTTGATATTGAACAGAAGAAACACAAAGAACAATTAATGAATGGCATAATTAAAATTGGTTTTGATGGATGCAAGTGACTTTTTTTTTAATCAAATTTTTCTAAATTTGTTCATGCTTTCTTTTCAAATTTATCTTGTCAATAGATTGATTTTTCATCAGTTTGAAACCATAATGATGATGTCAATCAATAAAGAAAGCAAATGCATCTATGTGTGCAAAAGTTACAAATTTTGATCACCATATTCATAGCATAACATTGCATGCACTGTTCTAAGGAAGCTACTTTATGCTTTGATGTAAATAATAAAGATTACAAGAAATATGTTAAAGGGACACTTAATATGTGATTGGCTTTGGCAATGAATAAGATTTTACATTATGTGTTCATATATATATATATATATATATATATATATATAGAGAGAGAGAGAGAGAGAGAGAGAGAAGGCACAGTGAAGTAATGGATAGCGGCTTGGATTGAGGAATCGGGGAGTGGAGTTCAAATTCCAGTCAAATCCATTGCATTCACTTATGTGCTAATACCCTTGGAAAGGTATGAATCTTATTCTTCTCCCCCCAGCTATGGGTAAATAGCAGGACAGACTGGGTTCTATAGCCTTGGATGGCAACTGGTCTAGGAGAAGGACAAATCTAAATTCAAAACCTGCAGAGGGTTGTTTTGGGGACCTTGTGGCAAGTAGTGCACCAGGTCTCTGTATTTGACCCTTCAAAAAGTGTGGATGGTTCTGCAGAAAAACCTTCTCCACTATAATCAGATCACGTGTTGGTGTTAGGCTTTTGGTTCCTAGGAACTGATCTGCTTGATCCTCATATATCGAATTTGATGGGGAGCTGAGTATATATATATATATATATATATATATATATAGTGAACAAAAAGAACTTAGAGGCGACAGTCTGATTCATGCTATATGCAATCCTCAGGCCATGAAACTGACTGTCGCCTCTAAGTGTTGACTTCTATGTTCACTTTTATATTTACACATGCTCTATCTCTGATATTGAGCACTTTATCCCATAAATATAGCACATCTTAAGACTATATTTCTTCATATATATATATATATATATATATATATATATATATTTTTGTGTATTTAGGCATCAATGC
>CAHIKZ030000896.1:480000-505000 GCA_903632075.3 Acanthosepion pharaonis | reverse complement strand
TATATATATATGATAAATGGATGATTGACAAACTTATATATATATATATATAGAGAGAGAGAGAGAGAGACAAGAGAGAGAGATAGATAGATAGACAGATGGGGAATTAGCAAACATATATATATATATATATATATATATATATATATATTTTTCAAAAGAAATTGGCAGGTCTGCAAGAGTGTGCTGAACAACATCAAATTCTTAATCCTTCCCCTATTCGGTCAATTAGAAATCCTCTATTTATAGCAGATTAGATTTGCTCAGAAATTCTCTTCCAACTCAACACTTGACTTATCTAGAGTACCCACACCTAATTTCTCCACTAGAACTAAGGCTATACTAAGTCATATGCATATAAGCCCCATCACTGGCCTCAGACATCATTTCTAAATTAGACTCTGATAAGGCAAATGGAGGTGACAGGATCCAGCCTTCATCCTAAAAAAAAATGTGCTCCCAAGCTGGTCCCAGTCCTCTCCAAACTCTACAAGTCTTGCCTTGCTGCTTCCTGCTTTCCAGCTTATTGGAATCCTCCTCAGTAGTCCCTGTTTTTAAGAACTCTGGAGTACCTTCTGTCCCCCCTATTAGTCTCCTACTGCTTTTTGGCAACATATTTGAGGCTTTAGTCAATGCTGAAGTTGTTAAGCAACTTACCACTCATGACCTACTCTCTCCATATGGATTCCGTTTTGCTTGATCTACTGCTGATTTGCTTACAGCCATCAATGAATATGTATATCAAACTCTTGATAATAATAGAAAATCTTGAGCTTTGGATCTTGATATCTCAAAGGCAATTGACAGGCTTTGGCATGCTGATCTTCTATGTAAGCTTCAGGGCTACAATATTACATGATGATTGATTAATTTAATCCAATCATTCCTATCAAATTGTGAAATGAAGGCCATTCTGAACGGCCTGCTTCCAGATCCATTCACATGAAAACATGTCTCCCAAGTCTCTATACTGGGTCCTACATTGTTTCTGATATTCATTAATGATCTTCCTGATGTCATCAGTTCCCAAGTAGGCATTTATGCAGAGGATACTATGATTTACTCCTGTCTCAATATCAAATCCACCAAAACTGACAAAGATAAACTGGCAACAGTTCTTGACATCACATTTTTGACTGACTTGAAGTGGAACAACTACATTGACTCAATAGCTGCATTTACAAGGAAAGTTGGTTCATTGTGTCATGCCAGAAGGTTGTTCTTGTCATCTTGCGCATTTACAAATCTACCATTTATCTGTGCATTGAATACTGTTGCCATATCTGGTCTGGCACCCCTGCTGTTCATATCAAGATTCTTGACAAAGTCCAAAGAAAGATCTGCAATGTAATTGATCCTTACTTGGCATTTCAACTTCAGTCACTTTCTCACAGATGTGGTGTGTCTTTTCTACAAATATTTTTATGGCAACTGCTCTGCCAAGCTTTTTGTTCTCTTGTGCCCCAAATATACAAATTTAAGCATGCTACTAGATTGGCATCTAGGTCCCACGATTTTACTGTTGAAATAGCTGCCACTGCTACTCTAACAGTTTATTTGCTCGCACTTCTCAACACTGGAACTCCCTTCTGCTTACTTGCTTCTCTGATAACTTCCTTCAAAAATTTAAATGCAATGTCAATCATCATCATCTGTTGCCTTGAAGCCCAGCCATCATTTATCCTTTAGTCAATTACCCCTATACTCAGTCTTTTCCCTCACTTTCACTCTCTGTAACTCTCTGCATTTTAGTGGAACTCACACTTTGCTTGGGGTGAAATGATTAAAAAAAAAGGGTAAAATAAAAAAAATAATGAATTTATTGATTAATCTGACAGATTTTATCACTTTAATGTTTAAAGTGATAACATATAATTTTTAATACCACTCTATAATTAAGAGTTTGAAATAAAATTTTTACTTTAAAAATAGATGTGTGTAGTTCATATTGTTGTATAGGTTTTAAATTGTTTTTGACCTCATCACTACATTTATAATAATTCTACTTGTTCTGATTAAAATCTATTTCAGAAAACTTTAATAAACACAAATCAAATATCTAAAAAGAAAAAAATCCATAATTTAATTTTCAAGTAATATTTATATTTTAGGGATTTTTATCTATAGTAAATTATTTCTCCATTTTATTAAAATTCTAAAATAGATTTGCGCCTTGATATTAACTGCTGTTGCACTGACTACTAATTATAAGTCTACCATTCACATCTGTGCATCAAATATTGCTATCACATGTGTTCTGGGGTGTCTGTCATGTATCTAGAAATTCTTAACAGAATCCAAAGAATCTTCATTATCACTGGCATCTCAGCTTCAGTAAATTTTCCAGTGCCTTAACTTTGCTTCCATGTGATTTTTCTGTAAATACTTTCAGGGTGATTGTTCTAATAATCTTTCCCATTTGGTACCTCAAATACATGAATTTAAGCATTGTACTGGATTGACAGTTAGGTCTCATCATTTTACTGTTGAAGTGATAAGCCCTCTGCTAAGAATTTCTCTAGAACTTCTAACATGTGGAACTGTCACTGGCTTCTTGCTTTCCTGTTAACTGTTAAAAATTTAAAATGCAAACATTATCTTCTGTCTCCTTGAATTGTCATCTGTCTCTCTCAATAGGGATGTATGGATGGTGTAATGAATAGCAGTTTAGAATAAGAAAATGCAGAGTCAAGTTCAAATTCCAGGCGGGTTTATTATATTCACTTAAATGAAAATACCCTTGAGAAAGTTATGAATCCATCTCCTTCCTTGCTATGGGTTAAATAGTATCTGGAAAAAATCATTGTTATTGTTAAAACATTTTTAATGCAATATTCACTTGCAGAAAAAAAAGAAGAAATTTTCTTACAGTGTTTTGGCTTTAAACAACCTACAAATGGTTGATAAATTGTAAGAAACAAATCAATAAAAAAAAATTATCTTAGTGGCTTTATTGCCTTTCTTGGAGTGAAATCATTAAAAATAAAAGCAAAAAAACTTAGCAACAATCACATAGTGCTAAAGAAAAGCAACTGTAAATATAAATTAAGCTATTTAACCCTGATCTCACTCACAAGGAAAGAATACTGAATTATAGGCTCACAATGGCCTGAACCTGGTTTTGGCTCGACTCTGTCTATTTTTGTAAAATAACAATCATTAGAGAGTAGAGAAAAAAAGAAACATATAAATAATATTAACCAAAGGACAGTTCAGCACATAATGATCTATTTTATATATATTCACTAAATAAAGAAAATCTACCAGGAACTGGGCATTCATGGAATTGTTGTGACATCTTCACTATTTGTAGTATTGCCAAGCATGCTTTTCTTTTATCCAAGTTTAGCCGAGTCAGAAAAACAAGATTAAATAAAAACTAAGTTACAAAATATAAACAAAGTAGTAAAATATAATCTAAAATCACAAATACAAGTTGTTTTCAGCAGCAAAGTCTTTGACATCAGAACCTAATGACAAAAGCTCAAATGAATAAAAATAAACAAATGCTGTTCATTGACTATTGAAATGTTTTAACTAATTTATTTCATTTTTACACTTGATTTCATAAAAAATGTCAAATATTTTTATGAGTTGATGGGGCATTTCATCTATGTTATTAAATGATCTTACAGGGTATATCAAAATAATGCCAATAAAATAAACAATGACTTTATAGCAGTCCAAGCCTATGCTAAAATTAATCTGTTTTTCTTTTTTAAACAAAAAATTTGGGGTCTTTCTCCATTCCATTTATACAGCTTGCCCAGTAAATTGCCTGGAATCACAATTGCATTTCTCCTTTTTTTATGTAACACAGAATAGCTTTAGGTTTTAAATTATTGAGCTCAAAAAAGAAATGTTTAATCAAATTTCTAAAATTTTCTGCATACATAGTTATCGAAAGCAGTGACAAAAACATTAAAAAATATTTTAATCGTGTTTTTAAGGGTTGATTTGCTTTCTTGTCAGGTCAACAGCCATCTAGCAACATGGGGCAGACTGGGCTCTATAACTATGTATGCAACCAATATGGTGAAGACATGGTGTTGCTGGACAGATGGTTTTCTAGGCTGGTCACCAACAAGGACAGTGGTTTCCCCTGATGGAATCAGAAGCCACATTTCCTTGACCAAAACAACCCTTAATTAGAGGATATCAACTGTGATTTGAACTGGAGAGTGATGCATATCACCAGGTTTACTTGCTAAAGACATTATTCATGAATGAATAGCTCTCCGACTTTCAAGTCAGATATGTGGAAGGAACTGGTCAGGTGCTCCACTGTGCAATCAAACCTAAAACCACTCGGATTTTATCATCCACAGGAATTCTTGCAAGCAATCTACCAATGATAAGGGGGCCCTGTCTTCAGATGTTCTTTAAATAAGAGAATTAGTTTAATCAAATATTTTATTTCTGTGTATCTACATAACTGCAATGATAAAAGATCAGAAAATATTTTGTTTTAGTTTTCATTGAATGAATATGCAGAAAATTTTAAATGTTTCATTAAACTTCTTTTCATTTGAGCTCTTCATTTTGGGTTGTAAAAACAAAAGATGTTTTATATGGCACTGAAAGGGGGAGGTACAATTTATTCAACCCAGGCAAAGTGCTTAGAAAAATGAGCAAATGAAATTTATTGTGGGTGAGAGAATTGTGGTAAGAGAACAAGGTAAAGTATAGGAGTTGAACAAAAATAAAAAGTCTTATAAGTCAGATCTTCACTGTAAATCAATGATTAGCAAGGTGGTCTCATAAATCATTATTAATGAAGTAAGTTTCATCATTGAGTGTCCTATATTTTTAGCCTTGTACTATATTACTTATGCTTAGTAAATATCTATAAAGTTATATAAGAATGTAAAAGAGAAAAGAGAACAAAAGCTATGTATGGAGAATTAAAATTTGGAAGAGAAAAGGGAAGATAAGGAGAGAATCAAAACATGAGAAATAAAAATCAAGATGAAAGAAGAGTTGGATGGAAAGACAAGAATGGCAGATTTTTTTAAAGTAGAGGAAGAGCAGAAAATCAAAAGACAAAAAGAAAAGAAGATATTGGACATAGAAGTGAAGAAAATATGCAGTTGGATCTAAAAAGAAATCCTGCTTTGTGCAGTTTTTCCTTCATAACATTTTTTCTGACAGAACCATTGATTTTTTTCAATGATTAATGTTTACTTTATATATGCTCTTCTTGAAGAAACTTATGGATGAAATTTAGACAAATTCTTATCTTGTTAGATATTCTTTGCCATAATATAGAGGAATTTGAATATTATTGATCTTTGGTATTTTTTTCTTAATATTTTTCTCAGCTGAATCATTCACTATGTACTTGACCACTCATTAATTGTGAATCTATTGATTACTGCTTTAGAAAATAAATAAATTACATACAGTATATATATATATATATATATATATATCTGAATGTAATGAGAACAAAATTAATATATAAATTCTAACATTCACAGCATTAACTCAAAAGAGGGCTCAATACCGATAGTAGAGCAATAATTTATTATAATTTTTTCATATAAACAAAAAGAATTTACTCACTCCAAAGATGCAACTTTGTTTCAGTGCATTTAGTTGCACCTCAACTGGGGAGAAGTGCACCAAAATGAAGTTGCATCTTTGTAGTGAGTCAATTGTTTTTGGCTATGTGAAAAATTATATATATATATATATATATATATATATATATGTGTGTGTGTGTGTGTGTGCAAATATATTGAAAAATAGGAAAAAAACCATTAGGTTAATAATTCAAAGTTCTTTAGTAGTTTTGTTTTTATTTTTAAAAACAGTGCTTGATACACAAGAAGAGCCTATATTATAATTATTTTTTAAAAAATATGATTCCATTGCTACATAAGAGTTCTCATGTTTCAAAAACAGAGGCTAAAACTTCAATTCAATTATTTAAATTAAGTTAAAGTACCTTGTTCTGTTTCATCCTCAAAATTTGTTATTTTAAAATTCACTTGATATATAATTACTATAAATGTTATATGTAGTATGTACATGTGTTTGAGTAGGCATCTCTGTTTTTTAAACAGTGAATATTAATATCTACCAGCCTAGAGACTGAAAGTCTTAATAAGAGAACTCTGCCTCTAACTGAAATCAAACATTAAATTTGCATTGTCTTTTTTAATAATGGTAGCAGGTTTCCCATATTAAGAAAGGAATACCCATTCAAAATAACGATTTCGACTGAAACATGTGTAGCCACCAAAAATAACATTTATATTAATAAGAAATAATGTCAAATTAAAAATTTTATTAATTAATTAGTGTATGTATGCAGTGCATCTTATTATATTAACCACTTTATGTCTTCTATTGGAATGCAAATGTTTATTTGCTAAATAATGGTAACATCTATATGCAGTTTTTAGGATGAAAGTAGGTTTGTTTTTAATAACATCCGAGCTTGTAAAATGTGAAAAAATGCTGAAATGGCAAAAATGTTTGTCAGCTAAGATCAAATTGTGACAAATTTAAATGAAACTCTTAGACAACTCTGATGCAGATCTGCTAAAGGCAAACTGAATTTATCTCACTCATCTCTTCCTCATATTAAAAAAGAAGTTACAAAAAAATCCATTTTTTGACAAGTTATGAACTTTTTAGGCATTGTAGCAGTGAGGAAGTGTCAGAATGTACAAAATGTTGACTCTCCAAAAGACACTTGTTTTATGCATTGGATGGCTTGTTCACCAGACATTGACCCAATTGAAAACTCAGAGAACATTCTGGAGAGAAAGGTTTATATGGGAGAACAGCAATTTAATAGGAGAATGAACTTTGGAATGCTATACTGAATACTGTGCAATCTGATTTATATAAAGAAATATAACTTTGATAATCAATAGATAAATAACTAATAACACTAAATTCAGAATATGGGCCATAAATTTCATACTGATCTTGTCTTTATAACTTTGTCACAATTACAATGAAATTGTTTTCGATAAACATTTTGTTTATGTAAACTTTGAACATGTTCTGTAATTACAGTTTTTAATTATAACCTAATATTTCTTGGATTTTCAATAAGCTGACTTATATTGTGAAACTTGGTAGCAGGAAAGAACTACTACATTTCTTGGTCTGAGAGAAATATCTTTAAATAATTTTCAAAAGATATTCTTTGTGCAAAGATATAAAATGTTTCTATTTCTGAAACTGGATGGTCACATAAGTAAATGTTTATCTCAAGTAACCTAAATCATGATATGTTATAATGAAAGACATCCTTAAAAGTTAACAAAATATAGTTACATGTTTTTCATGAGTTAAGATCGCTCAATTGAAATGAGCAAAAATTTTATTAAATACATTTGTTTTCATGATTAGAAAATGAATAATACATGAAGTGAGCATTAAAATTTATTTAAATCTACTTCAATTGGAGATAGTTAGGAAAATATTTTATCTAAATGCATATAAATTACAAGTAACATATCAAACTTTTGGAGCTCATTGCTTTAATATCAAATATTCATTCAATGATGGTGTTTGTGAGATATCTATCTATCTATTTCTCTCTCTCTCTCTATATATATATATATATATATGTGAAAATAAATAGAAAATAGGAAGGAACTGGTTAGGTAAATAATCCAAAGTCCCTTAGTACTTTAGTTATTATTTTTCAAAAATAGTGCTCGATACAAATGTAGAGCATAAATATAATTATTTATTTAAAAATATGATTCCAATATATATATATATATATATATATATATCATAATAAAAAAAATTTATACAAAGAATTAAATAGCATGGTCAATGGGATTACTAGTGAAATCACTTCACTAACAAGACTTAATGAAACATTAACTTACCATCAAATTCTTAAATAATAAGATCCTTATTATTCAAGGAGTTTAATGCAAGTTTCATGAGTTCTTGTTAATTTCCTTAGTTCTTCACCATTAATCACATTAACATTGCTATTTAATTCTTTATATAAATGTTTATGACATAAAAATATAAATTGTACACTCTCATATATATATATATATATATATATATATATATATATATATATATATATATATATATATCTCACACTATGAAATGGACAATTATTTTAAGACATGTTTTATGAATGTACATAGAGATTCATGGAAGATTGAAGTTTAAAGACAGTAAATTCGACCCTGCTAACTGAACGCGCCTCTGTAGCCAAATTGGTTAAGGCATGTCAAGCTAAATGACGGTTCTGTATAGGATACAGGTTCAAATCCCGTCAGAGGATGAATATTTTCTGTGAAAATTTCTCGGATATTCAGGCCGGTAAATGTTTTATAATACTGTTTATTATAAACAGAGCATTTACTTATATATTTGTATCTATAAAAAGAATGTGTAAACATAAAAATGTCTTAAAATATATATATATATATATATATATATATAGAGAGAGAGAGAGAGAGATAGCTAGATAATATTAATGGTCAATATATATATATATATATATATATATATAGAGAGAGAGAGAGAGAGAGATAGCTAGATAATATTAATGGTCAATATATATATATATATATATATATATATATATATATATATATATATATATAGCTAGATAATATTAATGGTCAATATATATATATATATATATATATATATATATATATATATATATATTTCCAAGTGGATAAAATCCAGGTCGAGCTCTATGTACAAGACAGAGTAAGAATATGATATGAAAAACTCAAACACTAATATTCCATGGTTATAATTTATTACATTGGAGTCTATGTACAATCACAATCCAATTTATCAGACCTGAAAATTCAAAATCTTTGAATTTGTAGGTCTGATGAATTGGATTGTGATTATGATACCAATAATAAATCATGGAATATTTGAGCCTTTTATATATATATATATATATATATATATATATATATATATATATATATATATATATATATATGAAGGAATATGATGATATTGCTAGGAAAGAATAGAGAAAATACTTCTAGTGAACTATCAACAATAATTAAAAGCAATAATTGAGACTAAAAAGGTTATGAAATTGACATTTTTGGTATTATTGTTTGATATTAAAATAAAATTTATTTTGTGGAAATAACTGCACATTCTTTCATTTTTTGCTGAAATGTTCTCGCCCAATTTGACCAAATGACTAAGCATCAAAAGTTTTTCTTTTAGTATCTTCTCTTGGGTAGATTGAAAACATTTCAGCACACCTTTGGGTATATATGTGTGTGTTATATAAAATTTTGTATATTTATTGGGTTGAGTGCTCAATATTAGGGATAGAAAATTTGTAAATGATCTCATGAATACTTATAGTCGGAAACTGCTAGTCACCATGCAGTTTTGTTTTCTTTACTCATACTGTGTATGTGTGTGTGCATGCATGTCTTTTTATCAAAGTAGTTATCATGTGTATATATAAATTAATTAAGAGAAGAAGTTTCAAAAACTGCTTCCAGTAATGACAATGTTGATGTATCTTGATCCAACAAATGAAATATAATTAAGCATAGAAGCAATAAAGAAACTAATGCATTTTTTCATATGTATCCAAAGGAAACAACATTAAGTTGAGAAGTAGCCTAACTTTATTTTTTTTCAAGTATTCTGTTTTCCATTTTGTTTAGTAGTTTTTTTGTTTTGAATTATTTATCTCTCCCAAAGGTCCTTTTCTTACTGATCCCATCCAACCACCTTCTTCAGTATGAAGACAATATGTCTGTAAATTCAATTACAATTTCTCTTTGTCATTTCAGGGCAACACAAAACAAATGTGTCTTTTTGCCAATTTGCACAAATAATCATATATATATATATATATATATATATATATATACTCATGTATTATATATATGGTCCTATATTTATTCGTTCAAAATTACGATTTTTCAGAGATAAAGTTTTAGATAAGAAACTAACCTTTTTTTCTAGTTCTAAATTTAGTAACTTAGTGCATGTTTCTTAGAATAAATTGTATTGTCAATCAACATAAGTTACTCATATATATATATATATGTATATATGTATATGTATATATGAGATAATGAATACATTTGTTATGTTGGTAAGACTAAACACACATGCACACAAACACACACATATATATATCTATATACAGACACAAATCTCTTTTTTCTCTTCTCACTCTCTTTTAAAAACATTATTATTTTTCTTTCTTAGGATCTGGACACTAAATAAAATTTCATTATTTCTCTTTACTCTTCAACTCTCTGATGCAGTTGTCCTTCAGTGAGACTAAATTGGTTCTGATGAGACTAGCTGTACAAAGTGTATTTCAGATTATTACAAATAAATATGGACACCTAGCAAGTAACATACGTCACTTGTATGGCGTGTCTGTATAAAGAGAGACAGACTGACAGAAATACATACACACACATATGGACTTATAAACACATACACATATGTATACATGTGTGTGTGTGTGTCCATATATGTATGTTTCTGCTGGCCTGTCTATCTGTATACAAGCACACATGCATGTGTGTGTGTGTGTGTGTGTATGTATGTATTTCTGTCAATCTGTCTATCTTTATAAAGACATGCCATAAAAGTGACATATGCTAGGTGTCCATATTTACTTGCAATAATCTGAAATACATTTTGTACACCTAGCCTCATCAGAACAAATTTAGTCTTGATGAAGGACAAATGCCACAGGGAGATGTAGAGTAAAGAGAAATAATAACATTTTATTTGGTTTTTAAATCTTAAGAAAGAAAAATAATTTTTTTTCAAAAACGTGATGAGAGAAAAAATAAGTATCATTACATATGCACACATATATGCACATGTAAATTGAAATCATTCTTATATATGTCATTTTTACTTACATGGAGCAGATCTATTTATCTATCAGTTAAGGGGGGAAAACTTTAAAGATCATAGAACGTAAATTCTTCCAAGTCAGATTCTGCAAAATTTTGGGTAGCACTATATCTCACACACACACACATATATATATATATATATAGAGAGAGAGAGAGATAGATAGATAGATAATGTTACTGGTCAATATATATATATATATATATATAAATTCCCTAGAGGATAGAATCCAGGTAGAACTCAATGTCCAGGATAGAGCAAGGATATAATATAAAAGGCTCAAACACTAATATTCCATTGAATATTAGTGTTTGAGCCTTTTTTATATATATATATATATATTAATTATAAAATTTTACAGTAATTAGTTTAGTTTTAGAAGACAATTTAAACTATTTCATACATCTTTGTCAGTGTTGCTAGGCAAGAAAAAGTATTTCCAGTTTACATTTCCCCATTCTAGACATTATTATATCTGTGATATACTAACATCTTTTAATATATAAATGGAACAGAATAATTGAAAGAAAAGAATGATAAATATGGATTATTCTCCAAGAAAGTTTTATATACTGCTATCCCAGAGATAGTTTTGCCCAAAACTGCAAATTACTACAAAACCAAAACATCAACCTTAAAATGTATTTTTAAATAGCCTCATAAGACCGAGACTTTCATATGAATGCCACACATTGGACCAAACCCATTCAAAAATATCTAAACTGTCAGGTCTGTTCAAATGTTTTCTAAGACCAATGGGTTAAAATGGCTTTGAGCAAGTGAAGCCTGCATGTATTGGCAAAGACCATCCTTCTTTGAACATTGTGGTCTGATGCTATAAAATCAGAAACAAATAACTGTATAAAATAATAGAAATCACTTGAAGACTACCAACAGCAGCAACAACTAAAACGGACAGCACATGTAACTTGAAGTGAAAATAATTGCATAATCAAAATGTTGACATTCCATACTACTTCAAATAAATGGTTAGGAAGTAAACTCCCATCAATACTGGAATGAGTGATAACAAATTCTGAACTTGAGAAACTTATTTTCCTGGGAAATTGTTTTAAGAGAAACCTTTTATAAATCTCAACTAGAAGCAGTACTGGTTGCTTGGTCAATGAATGCCAAATTTTTCATTATAGAGAAAGGGCTATTATTACCATTACCATACCATGTCATACAAGAAATTATATACAAATATATAAATACCTGTTGCTAATTTGTCTCAAATAGAGAAATTGTAACATAAGAATAAAACAAGCAGAGTGGAAAGGCAAGAAACAAAAAAAGTCTTACTTGTAAAATTTCCTGAAGAGAAATTGCCAGGCCAATGGTATGTTCTATGAACTTAGATATATCATAGTGTCAGTATCATGAGCTTGAGATGACATCTAGTATCTTAGCAGACTTGTGGGGGCAGATACGTCTTGCCTCTATGCATACTAAATAGCAACTAAGGTTTTGTCACACTGCAAAATGACATTACTTAACACCCTTGTGACTTAGTCTTAACCAAAAGGAGATAATCATCCTTTGCATGCTTTCAAACTCAGTTCATATGTTGTGATGATCTATATTTCTGATGGTAACCATTAAAATTTGAAAATAAAAATATGTTGAAATAAATGTCTAGTCAGTTGTTTTGTTATGATAATGTTAAAGTTTTTGCTTGGTTATATAATTTAATGTTACATATATAATGTTGTGTTCTGATCTTCCTTTTTGGCCGTATTTAATATCATGTTGATTCAATCCGTAAATATGAGTGTAGGTAAGATACTTCATGATTTACAAGTTCAAAAAGGGTTCATCGGATTCAGAAGTGGCAAGGAATATTTACACTGTACATGGAAATAAAGTAAGTGCCAAGAAATTCCAAGAATGTTTCTCAGTCAGAAATCTTAGCCTGAAAGATTCTCTTATTCAATTACAGTTAAGTTCTCCTAACTAGAATTGAATAACATCTTAAGCTGACAGTATGAGAATTAAGACAAGTTCAATAAAACCCATACAATAATCATACTCAACTGTAATAAAATTGCTAAAGTGTTAAAATCAAGCTAATGGATTCCACATGAGTTGACCAGTTCTCATCTACATCAGAAAATTAGCATCTGTTTGTCAGTAAGCTAAGTCATACTAGAAAATCATTTCTGGAAAGGATTAGCACTTGTGATTAAAAGTGAGTCTTTTGTAATAATAATCAGTGAAAGAAATGATGGTTAAAATCTCTGCCTATATTAAAGCTGAGGTTTCTCACTAAAAAGGTAATTCTCCTTGATGGTAGATGAAGTACGTTGTCTATTATGAAGTACTGTATTGTAATAAAACAGTTCAGAGAGATATTGTTGTAAATTGGAAGCTCTACATCAATCTCTGTTGAAAAAATTTCATTGATTAATCAGAAAGGTGCATTGCTATAGCATGACAATGCAAAACCACAGATTGCAAAAAAAAAACATACAGTTAAATACTTTAGCTACAGATATAGAATTTTGCTTTCTTTTTCAGAATTGTATATAATTTATGAAAATGTTTTGTTGGCCTCAAGACTCAAACTTTTTTATACTGGAGATATTAACAACTTGCTTGCTTGATGACATGATGTCACAAAATGAAGGAAATTTTTATCATGGTTGAATTTGCAATTGGTCATTATATATAAGTAAATTGCTAGGTCTGCTGCTAGAAAAGTTGGTTCACTGTATCATACTAAATCATGTACAAGTCTACCATTCATCCATGCATTGAATATTGTTACAACTTGTAGTCTGATGCTTCTGCTATATATTTAGAGATTTTTGATAAAATACAAAGAAAAATTTGCAATGTTATTGGTTCTGACCTGGCAACTCAGATTCATTCATTTTCACACCACTGTAATGTAGCTTCTCTGTGCCATTTGTATAAATACTTTCATGGCAATTGTTCTGATGATTTTTTTTGTTACATTTTTTTTATGAATTTAAATGCAGTACTAGATTGGTAGCTAGGTCACATCATCTTACTGTTGAAATTACTTAATGTAATTCTTTGCTAACAGTTTCTTTTCTTGCACTTCTCACTTGTGACAATCTGTTCTGGTTTATTATTTTCCAGTCACGTTTGATCTTCAAAAATTTAAATGCAATGTCAGTCGTCATCTTCTGGTTTCTTAATTTCTGTTCTTTGTTCTCACTTCTTAATGCTTTTCTTTTTCTCATATTCTGTCACACCCTGTATCTCCTTGTGTCTTAGCGGCTTTATTGCCTTCCTTGTGGTGAAATGATTAAAAAAAATGTCTTAGCAGAAAAACAATAGGATATTCATTGCTGCCTAATACCATAATATTCTCAAGTATGATAGAAAAATTCACTTTCTTCTCTCATCTCAAATGCTTCCTTAATTGTAGTTTGAATGAAAATGATTTTTAATATTTCTGATGCTCATATATCATTGATTTTACTTGAATGAGGCTATTTAGATACATACCTTTGAATCTGGAGTAACAATAAGTATAGAATAGCGTTTCATACCTCCCCTGATGTTCTGACCACCAGACTATATTTTCAAGTATCTGATACAAAAATTAAAGTGTTTTTATATATTTATGCTGATGATGTGATTAGAATTTTTTTTTAAAAAATAGAGAGATCGCTAATTATCTGATTGAACCATTTTTAATCACCTTTTGGGATTTTGCTTTACATGTGTATTATGTAATGAACACATTAAACCTATCTCCCATTTACAAAGAAAAATAATACATAATTCCTTTTTTTTCTTACAAGCCAATATTTTGGGTCCTAAAATAAGATTCAGTAACTATTTGGCTCCTGTTATTTCCTTAAAAAGTTTCCATTTCTACTTTATATAGTTTTTCTTTTTGTTTTCTTTACTCAATAAAATGAAAAATAAAAATGACTAATTCTTTTCCACTGCACTTTTCTACCTTGCCTATTTTTTTACTTTTCCCTTTCAGCTGCAGCTGTAGAATTAATCAAGACTTTAAAATATTTCATTGGAAAGATCTCATTTTTTTTCTTTTTTGATTATTATTCTCAGATGAAAATTCCCAATATCAATAAAGATGTGCAATTCTCCAAATCTTAATTGTGGCAGTAGCAGATCCATCTGAATTTGTCTGGGAGGAACAGATTCAAAGTCTGTAATTAAGTTGATAAAGTACTTGTTTCATATATATATATATATATATATATATATATATGTATGTATGTATGTATGTGGAGGGAGGGGAACTGTATACACTCATTTTCATATTTATGCAGGTACTTTCATTATGATATTTTAAAACCATTCCATGCACATTTTTAGCAGATTAATTTTGTTCTAAGTTGTAACTTTAGCGAGAAATTTATTGTTCTTATCAAAGTGAATTTTTTTTTATAAAATACCCTTCTGTTCTTACTAATGACAGGAGTGAAAGGAATCTAAAATCTTATAAAAGTAACTGATCAGATAATTTCCCCTCAAAGCCATCACTGCAACCTGGTTGTCGATATACATTTTGGCAAGTTGACTTTATTTTTGCCAATTTCAAAACAAATACAAATCAAACTTACTTTCAAGTAAGTTCAGTCATTAAGTTTCATTAGTGTTGATTTCAATCAGAGGTACTGTAATGCCAGCAGGTTACCAGTTTGCTGAAGAACAGTATTTTTTGTCTTAGAAGGAAACCTTTATCTGATATTTGTGTGAAATTTTTTTGTCAAACAGAAAATAATGTACCAATATTATTGTGTTGTATGTGATACATAGTTCGCTGGGGAAAAGAGACATATCTTGTCCCTAAAGCACCCTGTGGTCACAAATGGAAGAAGAAAGTTTTTTTTAGTCTTTTCTTTTATACTGGGTTATATAACTGTTGTAGAGTAATTTTCACAGTGGAAGCTTGTATTTCACTAAGTCGGTCCTAAATTAGGTCCGACGTACAAAATGTTAGGAACTTGAAATAATAGTTAATGACACAGCAATCTAGTGGTGGAGCTCATACTTCATGGTCCGACATCGACTGACTCACACAACTCACTCAGCTTCACTGGTGACTGCTACTACTACTACTTATCTGTGGGAGAGTCTATTCTCAATAGAAATAGGTATATTCCAGTAGAACAATAACACTATCTAGCATATATTAGGAGAAACCTCCTGGCAGATAAGGTGAAGTAATCCCATAGTGTATATAAGTTTATCATTCAATATCTTTTTAAGATTAGTATAGACACCTAGGAAAAGAAAAAAAAAACTTTGGGATATAGTTACCAAAATGTGATAAAAACAATAAAGATAAGGATGCAAATTTGAAAGAATCATTCAAAAGAACAAAATATTGCCACAGAAACAGTTAAAGCAGTCTCTTATAATAAAATCTAAAAAATTGTTAATAGTCCTCTGATCTCACTTACAGTATGATGGGAAAACAGTATCTTCATCTTTGCTGCTTGTAACACAATGTTTTGAATAAAATATTCTTCGGCCATCTTCAGGATTTTTGGGGATTTTTTTCTTTAGAGGTCACTTAATATATTTTATTTTTATTGCCTCAAAAAGAACATGATTTTTAACAGGTTTAAGGAAAGTCAAATTATTATGCTATTGACATAATGTTAAACCCTTTTATTTCTTCCCGTTCAATATTCTTTTCTTTGTTACCAAAGATATCCTACTTTGTCAGCAGCTACAGAACAATTATTGCATTTACTATTCTCATCACCATCTAAGGATTGTCTTGAATCACAGGCTGATTTGCTGCCAGAGTAAGAAGATCAAGAATAAAGAAATTTTCAAGGAGACTGATTGTTTTCTATAGCATGACATTTTTTATGCGAGAGCATGTTATAGGATAACAAAGTTTTCATGAGATAGCACTTAATAGGGAACAAAATTTTTGATGAGAATGCATTTTATAGGAAACACAATTTTTAATGAGAATACATTTTATAGGAAACACAGTTTTTAATGAGAATACATGTTATAGGAAACACAGTTTTTAATGAGAATACATGTTATAGGAAACACAGTTTTTAATGAGAATACATGTTATATGAAAAACAAACTTTTTGTGAGATAGCTTGTCAGATACACCAAGATAAAGACAGTTTTACTGTTAGCTTGTTAGCTACAAAGAATTTTCCTTAGCCTATCTTATTATCCATATAAAGACAGTAAATTCTTGTTATATGTCTCTTCAACAAGTTCCAAGTTAACTTTACCAAACCAAATATTTTTAAATTTAAAATAAAGAAAGTGTAATAACATCTTTCCTGAACCAATATTTTTTAGAGTATTTTTATCAAAAACTTGTTTATTTTTTCAAATGATAAATTTATAACCTAATACATAGTTTTCTGATTGAGATTTTGATGACAACAAAAATACATGTATATATAAGATTTCAATTAAGATTTAATCATTAAGATTTTGCTTTAAAATTCTCCAATCAAAGTAAATGCTCATTTTT
Organism: Acanthosepion pharaonis; assembly: GCA_903632075.3. Taxonomy (NCBI): domain Eukaryota; kingdom Metazoa; phylum Mollusca; class Cephalopoda; order Sepiida; family Sepiidae; genus Acanthosepion; species Acanthosepion pharaonis. The sequence continues at coordinate 487,653 of CAHIKZ030000896.1, read as the reverse complement.
AATTTAAAAGATAAAGTTGGATTAAAATAAGCAAGGTGAAATCTCAGATAGTAGCTAATTTAATTGAGTGGCTTATCTATAAACCAAATCATTACCATTTTTGTGAAAATGTTGCCATTCAAAATCTAACAAATATTTTCATATTCCCTCCAATTCATTATTCTTAGAAAATCTGTAAACAATTATTAATACTCTTAAAGCAATAATCAATGGTTTCATAGAGTCATTAATGTTTCAAGACTTTTTTTTTAATCATTTCATCTCAAGCAAAGCAATAATGTTGTTTAAACACGGGGGGGGGGTGGTTACAGCAAGAGAATAAGAAAAATTTAGTCGGGAGAGGATTGAGGAAAGGACAATAAAGGAACATGGTTCAGGAAGACAGAAGATAACGATTGACACTGCATTTAAATTTTTGAAGATTTTAGTTATCAGGGAAGCAAGAAATCAGAAGGGAGTTACAAATGAGAGAAGTGCAAGAAAAAAAACTGTTAAAGTAGAAGTGGTTGTTGCATCTAGCTAATTAAATAGTAAAACGGTGAGACCTAGTTGCCAATCAAGTAGCACACTTAAATTCATGTATTCAAGACACCAGGGATATAACCTCACCAGATTGCTAAGGAGAAAAAGATTATGATCTTCCTTTGGAGAAATTGAGATAATAAACATCATTACTTAAAATGTTTTGGTACAGGGCAATTATAGCCCGATTCTCAGAATGCTGCCTTCTCTAACATGTCATATTGTATTTATATCACAATAGTAATGGTAATATTATAAGGAAACATTTAGCATTCATTAACCGAGCAACAATACTGATTCCGATTGAAATTTATAAAATATTTCTCTTAAATCAATTTTTCAGAAAAATAGGTTTTTAAGTCCAATAGCTGTTATCTCTCCTTCCAGTATTGATGGAGATTTGCTTCTTTAACTTTTATTTGAAATAGTGTAGAATGTCAACATGATTATGTTACTATTTTATCTTTGAGAAGGCACCTTGACATGGTGTAATGGTTAGCAATCTTGTCTCACTAGAGCAATTACAACTGAGTAGCGAGCTTGATTCTAACTGGTTGCACCATACCTTTGGCCTTGTGTCACATCTAAGCTATGTTTAGAACATATCACCATTATCTCATCTTTGAGTTACATGTGATATCAATTTTAGTTGTTACTGTTGTTGGTAGACCTCAAGTGATATGGTTTCTGTTATTTGGTACAGTTCTTTCTTTGTGATTCTGTAGTGCCAGTCCACATTGTTCAAAGATGGTCTTTACCAAGACCATCAGGCTTTACTCACTCAAAGCCATTTTTACCCACTGATCTTAGAATGTGGTAGTATGTATCTGACATTTTAGATATTTCTAAATGAGTTTGGTGTCATTCATGTCATCCATATTAAAGTCTCAATCTGATTAGGCTATTTAAAAACATGACTCAAATATGCTTAATATCAACCATGATAAAATAATCATCTTAGATTATGCACAAATCTGAATTTTGCTGTCTGGTTATTTGTTACCTTTATAATTAGATAATTTAAAATATCATATGAGGATTCACCTATTGAGTTTCAAATTCATTAGTGTCTACTTTCACATTGGATATCTACCTTATTCATCTCTGTTGAGAATGATTCTTGTTTAAATTTTAGTTTTTTTTCTTATTCAATCTTTATTCAATGAATTATTTTCAAAAAATTTAATACTGATTCATGTAAGAATATCTTACAAGATATTATGCAATACAGCCTCAATATCGACTAGATCAGTTTTTCTCAACCTTTTTAAACAACAACACACTTAGTAGCAAATGAAAATATGACACACTTAGCAAAATTTTTAAAGGATATACATTTAAATATTATGAAATAAAACCATAGATTTAAAAAAAAAAAATACATATACAAATATGAACTTACTTTATTTCAATGTTTCTATTCAACTATTTGTGCAGCTTATTTAGCGTGAAATCTGTGCCTGTTGTTTTTTTCATGATTTCTTCCATGTTTGTTCTAATGTGCAATAAGCAGATCTCATTTATTTTTCAGTTGACCGTAGTATTTCTTGCTTTTATTTTTGATATTATTTTGGGTTATAAAGCCTAATTCATATAAATAAAAAGTAGAAAATTGCAATAAAACTGATAAAGATTTTTTAGCTAATGTAGGATAAAAAGTTTAATTCTTATTCATTTATTCAAATACCAATTCTACACACACACACACATATATATATATATATATATATATATATATATATATATATATACCATGAGAATATTTCTGTTATATTTCTTGATTTTCAGTTGTCTGCCCTTAGCACATTGATATATAAAAGCAGAATCTTTCATTATCACCAGCTAGTTATTGTGTATGCCATGTGGGTTGGAAATCTGTACAGAGTCACTTTTGCAATAAGAATACCACATTTAGGAAAATGTAAAAATTTATCAAAGTCTTTGTTCCCCCTTTTCTGTTTTTTCTTTCAATATTCATTCTTTAATTCATGATTGCTTCCTTTTTTTTTCTTCAATATAATCCTAAATTTTTCCTTCAGATCTTTTTCTTTCTTCTTACCAGGGATACTTTAGGTATCACAATTATGAGGAATAACTTTTTCAAATTAGCAACTCATGTGAACACAATTCAAATGAGTACATATGTTTCAATGTATAACATACTTTAACAACAGAATTTGTCATCATTAACTTGCTATCATAAGTTATCTGATCAGGACAAAAAATTAAAACAATGTCAGTTTTCTATTCAATTTATTAAATATTTGTATTGGGCTTAACATTTTTAATACTCAGTCAAAGGGTTCTAAGCAGGATAGTATATTTCCCAATCATCTAAACAATACATGAAGGTAATTTATGTCACAAATAGGTCTGACTTAACTGTTGTTCATGGAGACTTTTGCCAATTTTCAAGACAATAACTTGTAGAATTTGCTGTAAAATTATTTGGTTCAAGTCCAAAAACAACCCATTATCAAATTGCTAACTCTTTAATATAGAAAGTTAAAAGGTGAGATGTTTATAGTTTCATAGTAAGAAAATCAAAAGTTTTACTCTTACATGTGTAACAAGTGGTATAGAATCAGATTCATACCTTCAACCAGAGCTTGTCTGGCATTTCCTTTTCTATATACAATGTAAATGAATGTTGTATCTTTTAGTTAGTCTACATAAAGTACTTAAATATTTTTCACTCAGTATTTACAGGATTCAGTCAAGTTGGATTTTGTATAAATCCATAAAATATTGACTTTAAAGTATCTTTCAGGAAGCTGATAATAACTCCAGACATCCTGGAATTTTCTGATCATTCTTAAATGTAATGAAAATATTTTTGGTGAAAGAATGAATCTTCTGATTTAAAATATAGAAATATCAGAGAAGAGCAAAGAGTGACTTTAAAATATCAAGTTTCTGAAGATGTCATTGAAACATGTGAGCAATGAGGAAGTTTCAAGGAAATTGAAAAAAAAAGATGCTTATACTTAGAATCAAAAAGAAGCAGTTGAAAATTTTAGGTATAATAATGAAGGAACGCTTGGAGAAATTGACACTCACAAGAAATATTTCAATATGGCAAAAAACTACATGATGGAAAGAAACTACATGATGAGCTTGTGTAAATGAGTGTCTGATCAGGGAATGGGAAGGTTAGTAAAAAAGCAAACATTGCTAAGAGCTGCAAAAGATTAGAAGAGCCGTGATCGCCCACGTCCCGAATGGACATGGCACATAAAAGAACAGGAAGATGTCATTGATGAAACTCAAACAACTACCAAATATCTCATGTTTATTTATGGAAACTGCTTTCTGTATTCTTTGATTAACAAACAAGTTTTTTTTTATACCTTAAAAGAATTACTATTATTTTCAATCAAGTAATTGTTTTGTTAATGTCATTTCATCATTTGGTAATGTTTATTTTACATGAGGGGATTGCTGAAAAGTTCTCAGCCTGGCTCACTTACCAAAATCTTACCAAATAACAGATATTTTTAGAAGAGTTTTGACCATGAATTTTTCATCACATCCTCATAGATATAAAATTTTAAAACCGCAGGATGTCTACTTAGTTCTTCAAAAATAGATATCAATATGCTGGAGACCAAAGAGATGAATAATCTAAATGAAATTAGAAATATATTTAACTACATAAGAAAATCACTAATCAGTTAAGTATAAAGTTTGTTCATGAATAATTTCAAATAGAATTTTCTTTGTGTCTAGATATATTTTTTAATTTTCAACATAGAGCCAACCTGTAGTTTATACTGCAATTATGTTGAATTGACCTCAATAACAGTTTTGGGGAGAGAACATGATCAATATGTGAACAGGAACAGTGCAAACCCTTCGTCACACTGATTTGTTACTTCATGCTAGCACAGCCATTGATAATTTCTTAAGTTTTGTCGACAGTATATATGTGAGTATAATTTATTTGAAGAGGTTAAAGATTACGCATTTTTGGAAACCGGTGTATAGTGCATATACACAGGTCATTTTTTTTTCTGGAGGGGTTAAAATTCATGCAAAAACTGCACTATACCTGAAGTCAGTTTTTACATGAGTATATATGGTAATCAATTTCACTCACAAAGTTTGAGTCAACCTGTGGTATAATCTTCAAGAACCTCACAAACATGTTGCATGCTGGAATTATTTTCCAAGGTCTATATTATGAAGAAGAGAAACTGACTTTTTTGAACCTGGATCTCATGATCTCTATGCTAGCATTCTAACCATTTGGCACTAATACATTAATGAGTGTAGTACTTTTTTTACTTTTTCTCATGAATGAATAAACAAAAAGGAAATAATACATTTAAAAAAGTAATGAAAATAAAATGAAGATAATCTCCCAATTATTGATTGATTGATTTACAGTGCTGTTCGATAAAAGTAACTCACCTGATTTTTTTTACTAAATGTTCTCTTCTCTGATGAAACAAAAGTTGAGCTAAATTCAAAGGATAAGCGATCTAAAATCTGAAGAAGAAACTTTGAAAGCTCTTTGAATTTAGCAGTAACTACTGTCAAGCATCCCTTAAGTATAATGTTCTGGAGATGATTTTCTTTTCATGGAACTGGTTTCTTAAAATCTATTGAAAAGACCCCCAGGAGCGAACAGTACAAGAGAATTTTAGAGTCTGCTGCCCTTCTGCTGAAAGGGTGCAAATCGATGCCACCAAGCTCATTTTTATGCAGGATAATGCTCCCTGTCACAAATCAAAATTGATGAAGGAATGCTTTGATGAGAAGCAGGTGAGTGTTATGACATGGCTGCCCCAATCTCCTGACCTCAGCCCCATAGAAAACTTATGGAGCATTATAAAGTACAGACTCTCAAGAAAGCAGTTGAGCAACATGCTTGACAGTACTTACTGCTAAATTCAAAGAGATTTCAAAGCTTCTTCTTCAGATTATAGATCGCTTATCCTTTGAATTTAGCTCAACTTTTGTTTCATCAGAGAAGAGAACATTTAGTTAAAAAAAATCAGGTGAGTCACTTTTATCGAACATCACTGTATTTGTTTAACAACAAATCAACATCCTTATGGGTCATTTATTGACAAAATTTAATTTTCTTGGGAGTTTTGAAGTAATAAAAATGACGTATGTTATTTTGCTTTCAGAATTGAATACAAGGTAAATGATACTCAGCTTTTGTGCATATACAGATTTGTTGGTAGGTTGATTTTGTTTTACATCATATCAACCTGTATGGGTTATTCAATTCTGAAAATTAAATATTTTGTGCATAAAATGTATTGCAGGTATTTTTTTATAAAAATGTATTGCTTATAATTTTACTATAAAATATATTTTTATACTCTTTTAATCTTGTATTGATTGTCATTTTGCTATAAAATGTATCATAGTTCATTTTATTATAAAAATGTATTATTCGTTACTTTATTATAAAAATGTATCATTGGTCACTTTATTATAAAAATGTATTATTGGTCATTTTACTATAAAAATGTACAGTTGATTTTTGTTTGGTGGGTTCACTATTAGCCCATATCTGGGACCCTACAAGTGCTACTACCTCAGGTCATGATGGAGCCGGTAAAAACAGTAGTTATTAGTTGGTTTCATAATCCTCAAAAATCTCTAATCTCCCGATCAGATGTTTTGCTGCCAGATGTAGTTCATCATCATACCCATGACAAAATCTCTGAATTGATTACTCAAATTCCTATTCATATTGCCATGCTGGCCAAGTTTACATTTAGAAGGAAAATAGAACAATACTAAGTTAGAAAAAGGAAATAAGGAAGGGAAAATAAAATTCTCTAAAAAGCAATGATAACAATAAGTAAAAACAAGTAACATTGATGTAGTTGCTTGTACACATATGTATATGTATATGTAGACAGAAAGGTTCATTAGTTTTGCACCAATTTTTAATCAGATCAAAAGGGATTTCATTCTAGGAATGAAAGGCTGTAATTAGAAATGTATAAACAAGACAAAAAGTAGAAAACTGAAGATTAACAACAATAAAGTAAGAGAGAATATTTAATAACATTTTTTTCAGATTATTTTTCTTCTTAGTTGTATTTTCTATATCATCAAGATTATCATTTCAATGTGCTCCAAAAATCATTGCCAGTATCTGAAAGTGATTTGGGATAGTGAAAGATGCCTCTCAAAAGCTAATTAAAATATTTACAAACAGAAAAAGATCATTAGAAACAAAGAAAAGAGTACTGAACTGTTATGTAATATCAGTCCACATATATGGCAATAACTGCTGGACAATCTCCTCACAGATTAAGATACTTGAAGCAACATGTGTTTCTACAGAAGGATGCTGAGAATACTATAGACTGAACATGACAAAGTTTTCGAGAAAATGGAAACAAAAAGGACACTTGTACTTAACATCAGAAAGAGATAGTTGAAATTTCTAGAGTACGTAATGAGGAAACAAGACTTGGAATGATGTCACACATTATGAAATGGACAAAGTCTGACAATTATTTTAAGACATTTTTATGTTTATACATTCTTTTTATACATACAAATATTTAAGTAAGTGCTCCGTTTATAATAAACAGTATTAAACAACATTTACCGGCCTGAATGTCCAAGAAATTTTCATAGAAAATATTCATCCTCTGACAGGATTTGAACCTGTATCCTATATGGAACCGTCATTTAGCTTGACATGCCTTTAGCGATTTGGCCACGAAGGAGCATTCGGTTAGCAATAAATACAGTAAATTCGACCTTGCTTAAACTGATCCCTTAGTATTGAAGTGATATATGGAAAAACAATTTGCCAATCCATTTTTCTGTATAAACACATATCAGTTTAAACTGATCCATTAGTATTGAAGTGATATATGGAAAAACAATTTGCCAATATATTTTTCTGTATGAACCCATATCAGTTCAAACTGATTCCTTAGTATTGAAGTGATATTTTTATCCTGCAAGAACATATCAATACCACTCAATATATTTTTAACAAAATGATGCAAATTGAAAGTCAGGTTAAAATATAAGAATAAATCTTTTTTTAATGGAAAGGTATGCCTTCTGCTGACCAGAGAGTCAACATGTTTATATTTGAAAGAAAAAAACTATTACTTATGCTTTCATGTTGTAGAGAAATGA
>CAHIKZ030000896.1:465000-475000 GCA_903632075.3 Acanthosepion pharaonis | reverse complement strand
TTTATATGAGAAAACTATTTTATAAAGATAATAGTTTACTGTTAGATACCAATTTGGATTAATAAAATCAATGAAACAAAATGTAAGATGAATTTTTGAATAAATAATAGACATAAGAAACTTGAATCATTAAGAGGTGTAGATGAAAACAAAATGGCAGGCAATGTTTAGCAAGTTTGGATAAATGAATGAGACTTATATGAAAATAATTTGAGAAAATAATAATAAATGAATGAGACTTATATCAAAACAATATGAAAACAGAATTGACTTAAAGAAATTTATTGAGAAATAATTTTAGTGCAAGGAAGAACAATAAGAAAAATGTCTTGCAACAGCAGCTGCATTTCAGTTACATATAGTATAAAGATAATATACTATTAAGCATTTATGACAGTCACTATCATTTTGTTTGTACTTATGGCTGAGTCATAAGCTTTCAATCTTTGATCTACAACTGTCCAACATGGCAACTGTAGGTAGTTTGACCTCTGTCCTTGTGACCCTCTGGTTGAGCCATGTCCATAAAAATGGCAATGAAGTTGTCAGATGTTTATACACATGACTGCAAGTCAAGCATAGTAGGCTGTACACAATCTCTTCATACCAGTCAACCTAGAAAGCAAAGTAATCAGTAGCCAAGGCAGTTTCGGGTTTCTAGAAATTATTCTACAGTACAAATTAAGTACAAACTAAGTATAAAACTTTTTCTTAAACTAAATATTGTTGGCACTGAACAGCTTCTGGTTATTAGCTTTTTGTTTCATGAACTTTTTTTTTTTTGCACCATTGAGCTTATGTTACTTATGTCAGTTATACTTATGTCACTTAAATTATTTATGTCACTTATACTTATGTTACTTTGTTACTTATGTTACTGCAAGTGTGATACTGAATTTGATCTGAACTTTAGTCTTGCTATGTTTGCATATAGGGTATGAGATGAATGACCTTAAATGCATTTCTCAAGAGCCACTTCACCATAGATTGATCTCTTGCAGACCAAAATTGTAAATGGAAAATGTATTTGAACAAGGAATATATATATATATATATATATATATATATATAGATGAATATAGCAGAAACCTGTTAGGGATACCCAAAGAAAATACAGAGACCAGTTGAACGATTCTAGCATGCACAAGGGGCTGTTTCATATCACTGAATCATACATCCTATATCTGTGCTATCTTTATTAAAAAGGAACCTTTACTTCTCATGGTCAGTGATGTCACTATGGACAATTCTCTTCCAACATATTCTTATTCTGATCATAACATCACATATCTGTTTTATAACTATCTATCTATTGACAAGAATATGTGGGTAGTGTTATGGATATTAGTCTAGAAAGTAGAATCAGTGAGCTAAGTTCAAATTCTGGTCTAGGTTGCATTCATTTTTGCACTAATGCCATTGAAAAAGATATGAGTCGTCCACTATTCCCCATCTTAGCTAATGGTTAAATATCAGGGTACACTCATCTCTCTTACCTTGAGTGGCAACTAGTATAAGAGAAGGAAAATGAATTCCAAACTGTGAAGAAGGCAATAGTAAACCAATCCACTTTCTCACCAAAAGATGTGTGGAGCAAAGATGGAAATAAACATCAAAACAATCAAACATCAAATGGCAAAAAAATGGTTTCTGAGTTGGAGGATTCATGCATACTTCCAGTTAATAAATTAATCTTTTGAAAATAAATATTTAACATTTTTCAATGAATTTGTAGCATTCTCAGTGAAAATAAATGATCCCATTGAAGAATATATAAGCAAAGCTTCTAGACCAGATAAGCTAGTAGGGTGAAGGAGTGGCAACACACTTGAAATATATTCACAACACCATGGCTTAAAAGAGATTCCCTTACTCATTCATCCGTCTTCACCAATCTATGTGACACTTACACTCTTCCTCATCAAGCTACATGACATTTACACTTTCCTCCTCACTTTCTCCCTTACCTCTACTTTTTCACACACACGTGAAGAAATCTCCTTTCTTTTCATCTTAATAAACAAGGAACTTTAACACAAGAACTTTAACATTCATACACACTGAGAAAAATTTAGTTGTAAAATCAATAAAGTAAAAATAATTTATATTTTTTTATTATTTAAAAAAACCTTTCTCACTTTTTTCTTTGTTGTGGGTTGATTCAAATCTGCAACAGATTCATGGCATTCACAGATAAGAAATGGAGTCTGTAGAGTTCTGATCACAGACTTCTTCAAGAGATGTGGCATTAAAAGAAAAAATCTATTGACATTCTTGACATAAGATTAAAGGGCATGACTTGTTTAACTTTCGGCTGCATTTTTGAGTGAAGTTTTATTATGTTTCTTCAGTTTCTTCAATTTGGTCGATATTGTCACTGTGTTTCTGTTTTTATATATTCTAACTTTCTTCATGTGCGTGTCCAATTTGGAAATGTTCGTGAATTTTTTCAGTCAAAACCATCGAGCTTCATGGTCCCCATTCGATTGCCAATGCAACAGGATATCTGTCTCATATTTATTAATTATATCTTGTTAATTTGTCCTTGTGATATCATTTGTCCCTTCAGCTGGAACAAATTTTTTTTTTTTTAAGTGTTTCATCCCAAGCAAGGCGGGAAGCCACTAGCATGCAAGGGGCTACAGAGAGTTGGAGCAAGAGCAAATAAAATGATAGAGGCAAGGATGAAGAGAGGGATAGGGGATAGATCAAGGCATCTGGAGATGTCAATTGACATTACATTTGAATAGTTAGAGATTATAGCTATCAGGGAAACAGGGAAAGGGGAGGGAGTTCCACAGGAGAGGTGCGAGACATGAAGCTATTGGAGTAGAAGAGAGAGCTTTATTTAACAGTTTTGACACTAAAAGGGTGTGATCAAGATGCCAGCCTAGTAAAACGCTTAAATTCATGAAGTCAGGGAACCAGTGAAAGCAGCTCATCGGAGCAGTTACCATGAAAGTATTTGTAAAAAAAGACAGAGGGAGGTGACTGCACATCTGTGAGAGAGTGATTGCAAATGAGATGCCAGATCAGGGCCAATTACATTGCATATCTGTCTCTGGATTTTATCAAGAACCCCAAGGCAAACAGAAGGGGCACCAGACCATATATGGCAGCAATACTCCATGCAAGAGTGAATGGTTGATTTGTAGATTTGAAGGATTGACTCCGATGAGAAAAATTTCCTGGTGCAGCACAGGGAGCCAACTTTTCTTGCAGTGGATGAAGCAATTGACTCAATGTATTTGTTCCATCTCAGGTCAGCAGTCAGTGTGAGGCCATGTAGTCACAAAGAGGAGCTCTCAAGAAGTTGAGCGTCAGACATTCTAATGGGGGCAGGGATGGTTCACTGTGATGAGTAATAGAGAGCAGTTTTGTTTTTGAGGTGTTAAAATTAACCAGCCGATTCCTGCCCTAGTTCACAACTGATTGGAGGTCCTTTTTGAGATGAACGGCCATTTTTTTTTTTTTTTTTTTGTCAACGATACTAGATTTGTTTTTGAGGCAGGAGTAAATTGCTAAAGTGTATGAAATTTTGATTGCCATATAATTAGGTGGTGGATTTTTTTTAGTCCTAAGCCAAATGTTCATCCATTCTAAATTAAGCTAAGACAGATGGACAGTCTAACTCTAAATTCAAAGAGATGGTGTAGAGGACCAGTTGGTTTTGTGTGTTGTTGAATTAGGAACACGTGCTAGAAAGGTCCACTAACAGAACACGCTGGACTCAAATTAAGTCCAACTGAAGATGTAAAGAAAACAAGCAAACAAGACTGATATATGTATCTATGTCAACAAATATATGTATTAAACAACAAATTTACAAGGCACATAAACTTTAACATTTGTGTTTGTTCTTTGGTGAATGTTCATACATACGTGTATGTGTGTAATGTTCACGGCATCTTCCACAAATAGGAAAATGCAGATCTTCTAAGAGCTTACATTGTAGTTGCAAAATGAAAGAGAACGAGAATGAGGTGAGAAGTTGCTCAGTATTTATAATGTAGGGAGAGAGACCCCTAGTGACAATTAGGGAATTAAGGAGGAGCTAACTCTGACAATGGTATTCTACTAAAGCTTATTGTCACTTTTCAGGGAACAGCATATTGAACAACTTTCTTGTCGATACAGTCAACCCAATAATGAGTAATCTCCATCCTGTATAAAGAACTCTACCTACTTTATGAAGACAAAGATACTTCCATTCCAAGTTTGGAACCATGTCTAGGCTTTGTGAGTCCAGACACACAGTTCCAGACCAAGGTTCCTGCAGATGAGACATTCTGTAGATAAATGAAAATTAGATCCCTCTCTTGGGAAATATACCAGAATTTTAATAAATAGCTTTATGGAAATGATGACATTCTACAGGGAAACATATTTCCAGATAGGTTCTGTCATCTATCAGCAAGAAGCTTTGGCTATATGTTCTCCATTATTCCCAGTAATGGTAATAATATACATGGAATACATTAAGAAAATAGTTTGAAGAACAACACAACTAAAACCATCTATGTGGCTGAGATATGTAGATGATACCTTTAAACTTATAATTTCATCAGAATGATATACAAGTCTTGCTGGTCAATGTAAACTTGCTATGACCTTTGGTACAATGGAAAAGGAAGAGAAAGATAAATTGGTATCCTTGATATACTAATAACTTGCACAGTCTACAGGTTAAGATATATCACATGATATGCAAACATTCCTGAACCATTCCTGAATTCCAACCATCCATACAGGGTTTGTCTGCTGCTTACAATATTGAGCAAAACTAATAAATGGTGGCTAGACACGTACCAATAAGAGAGAATCTTTCTTTGTAATACACTTTAAGGTAATATCTATCCTGAAAGTTATAGCATCTTCTTCTACAAACAGAGATATAATGCTCCAGTTGGAAATCTGCCATGGTCTATTGTATATTATGGCATGTAGAAAAACTTCAAAAGATTTATGGTTCATACAATATCAGGACAGTATTCAAAAGTGTTGATTCAGAAATGACTGAAAAACACTTGCCCCTCCCCAGTTTATAAGCAGAAGCACACAAATGCATGCTGGGATTTTTTTCTAGCCAATAACATAGGCCAGTTCTCAGTTTCTTCTGATTCAATCCTGGTCTGTCTTGAAGTCTGAATGGTACGTTTGCTTGCCCAAACTTGCTTTTTGTGTCAACCCCAATTCTTAGTTTTGTGAAGTTTTTTTTGCCATATTACTGTTGCTTTGCCTTATTACTATTAATTATTGTCTTGCATATATTCATTGCTTGCTTTATATTATTTTATTCATATAAAATATATATTAAATTGTATTTTTCCAACCACCATGTTTCAAAAATAGAAGCTAAAACCACTATAATGTATCCTATAACTTTTAAAATTTACCGGAAATACCATCATATAGCCTGATGCTTTTGCGAATGAGCCACAGAGGATGCATTTTGGTTAGCAAAGTCAATTTTACTGTCTTTAAACTTAATATGAAATTCTCAGTATAGCCTGACTACAATATGTTTATATATAAAAAGAAAAGTTTACTGAATCAGTGAAATATAACCATTTCTGCTGTCATATAGTCATATACTCTGTATAAACTTAATGGACATTATAGGATACAGGTTCGATTCAAATCGTAGTGTCGGAGGATGCATATTTTTTTTTTTTTTAAAAATTTCTCGGACATTCAGGCCAGTAAATGTCATTAATACTATTTATTATAAACAGAGGAATTACTTAAATATTTGTACCTATAAAAAGAATGTGTGTGTATATATATATATATATATAATTATACACACACACATATATATATACATATATATATATATATTTAGAGAGAGAGATTTTGTAAAATAAAACCGGATATAAGAGATTTTCTCTGGTCCCAAATTAGAGCCTGTGTTAATGCATATAAAACAGACCAAACACGGATATAAGAGACTTCTTCTCCAGTCCCGAAAACTCTCTTATATCCGGGTTACACTCTATATAAATATATTTACATACATACATACATACAGACAGACAGACAGAAGTTAGAAGAGTTTAACTTCAAAATAGTGACAATAAAATGGAGGTGAGATATATTGATCCTTTCTATCAGATAAATTAATTTAGCAATGAAAATGATCATAAAAAATTGAAGAATACATATGGTTATTTACAGAATGAATGGTTGTTTAAGAGCTACAAATGACAGGAAATTCTGGTGAGCCATGATTGCCAATGTTCTGAAGGGACATGGAAAATAGAAGTAAAAGTAAAAATGGCAATTAGATGGCAAGAGGCAATAGCAAATTTTAGGTGTAGTATACATGCAAACATCAGATTTTGCACCAATCCCAAATCATTGAAGATAATTAGCACTTATATCACATTCAAGGTAATTCATGATGACATGTTTAATTTAGAGATGAAGAACAAAGGAAGAAATTGTTTACTAAAAACATGTGGTAGCAACAACCATAACTGATTGGTGTTCCTTGATTCTTCTTACAAATACATTTATTAATTTTTTTTCTTTAGTCAGTTATGTGCCATGTGTTATACACACTTAGGCAATCATGTATCTTTTGATACATGACTGAAGAGGCAGATTTTTTCACACAGTAAGTTGCCATTTCTTTCTGTGGTAGACCAATTGCCATCCAAGGCTATAGAACCTAATCTGTGCTGCTATTTACCCATAACTGGGGAGGAGAAAAAGAGGATTCATACCATTCCCAAGGGTATTAGCACGTAAGTGAATGCAATGGATTTAAGTGGAATTTAAACTCAATCTGAGCTGCTGTCCATTACTCCACCGTTTTCTTTAGTAGTGAACATTATTTTCAATATCTTAATCATCTTAATGTGCTTCCATCTTTTTTAGTTGATTTAAGCAAAGATTTACCTCCCCTTCCACAACTTCCTTTCTAAATATTTTGTCTTGGGTTGTTTTTCACTCAATTTCTTTTTTCATTTATTTTTTACTTTTTATAATTTTGTTTATTTTTTTTGACTTTTTCTATAATTTTTGTCTATTTTTTTCTGTCTTTGATTATTTATCCTATTTCTCTAGATGTTTATTATCAACATTTTTCTTGATTTCTCTATATTTAATTTCCTGTAATAGACTATTTCTACTTTTCCTTCTGTGTTTTATTTCTCTTGTTCTATCTTTTTTGATTTCTCTAAATTTCCTATATAGACCTTCAAACTCATTTTATCAAGATGTTCTTGATTTCTCTATATTTAATCATTTTATTATCAACATTTTCTTTTTTATTTCTACTCCTTGAAGTTGCTATCTTTCCTAATCTTCTTAATCTTCTTTTTCCACCTTTTGAAATTTCTTAATCTTCTTTTATTAATTATGAGTCTTTAAAATTCAGTATAAACGATAAGCAGAACCTAATTCATAATAGTGTTTGTTCTCAGACAGCCAATATCTTCAGAGGGGAATTGGAGAAATATCATTCTTTCTTTTGTCTATTCTTTAGACAACTATACTGTCTAAAAATCTTTCAGTCTTAAAATGGACACTTATTGAGGAAATCTAATCATATACTTTTAAAATTTCATCTTACCCATTTAAATTGAAATATACAGATAATTAAAAAGATTTTTTAGGTTTACAGCAAACAGTTCTTAATACTAATTTTTGGACTTGTCTTTCTTTTGTTTTATTACTGTTTCTTTTTCTTCTAGCTCTAATGATATTCTACTGTCATTAAATAATTTGGATGTGTCCGTAATGCAATGGTTAGTGGCTCAGAAAAAAAAATTGGTGTAGTGATTTCAATTTCCAGCTAAGTTTGTTACATTTACTTTTGTGAAAAAATACTCTTGAGAAAGGCATGTATATCTCTTCTCCCCACTCCAGTTACTGATTAAATAGCAGAACAGACTGGCCTCTCTAGCTGTTTTTGGTAATCAGTCTAGGAGAACGATTCTAATTCAAAATCAGTATCTAGCCCTGCTAAGGCATATATTGTACAGCCATTGAAAAAATATGGTGTTCACAATTAACTCTAGTATAGGAATGTGGGCACTATGGGGTTGACTGAGCCTGAATGAGAAAAAAAAACATTAAAAAAAAAAAGAAGACTCTAGTAAGATTTGAACACAGGTTTTTTTTTTCCTAGGATGCCTGTACTAACAAGACACTGATTTAAGTTTCTTTTAGTTAAGTAAAGTAAGGCAGTTGATGTAAGTTTCTTTTTTCCAATAAGCTATAAATATATTTTCAATATTCTTTTCATTTCTGATTTCCACTTTTCCAACACATTATTCTTGGCTACTTATAAGTAGGTTTTGTTCTTTATTTCCGATTAAAAAAAGGTTGTAGAATAAAAGTTACAATGACAAGCAATGGGAATAAGATTAAAGAAAGACTAGTAGCAATAATTGACAATCCTCTATTGAAAAAAAATTGACAATCCTCTACTGAGACAAAAAAATGACAAACCTCTATTAGAAAAAAAAAAAAAAATAAATAAAACAACCCTCTATTGGGAAAAAAATGACAACCTTCTATTGATAAAAAAAATAAAAAGTTGACAATCCTCCATTGAAAAAAATCAATTATGGTTTACTGTTGTGATATTACTGAGGCTATTAATTTTCACTGCTGAAGTAAAATTTTATTGAT
Source organism: Acanthosepion pharaonis (assembly GCA_903632075.3). NCBI lineage: Eukaryota > Metazoa > Mollusca > Cephalopoda > Sepiida > Sepiidae > Acanthosepion > Acanthosepion pharaonis. The sequence continues at coordinate 466,357 of CAHIKZ030000896.1, read as the reverse complement.
ATCTTCTTTTTTTTAATATTTTTAACTTCATTTCTTCATGTAAAGTAATTTGTCATTAGCATTTTGTTTTTAAAGCTATGTGTCTATAAAAATAATTTTTCTTTAGGAAATTCACATTAGTAAGGCCTGAGTTTAAAATCCAGTCAGGTTTGTTATATTCAATGACACAAATGCCTTTGGAAAAGGTATGAATCCATCTCTTCTCCTCCAGCTATAGGTTGAATAGCAGGACAGACTGGGTCTTATAGCCGTGGTTGGCAACTAATCTACAGCAGTAATGAATGACAATACTTGCAGGAAAATCTTCTGCCTAGTCAGTTATGCATCGAAAAAGACATGATTGCCCAAGCATGTATTGCATATGGCACTTAACTGACTGAAGGCCTTCGTAATTGTATATTTGTAAAATTTCTTATATCTCAATGTTTTATATATATATATATATATATATATATATATATATATATATAATAATTATTTTAAAAAAAAAAAAATAAAAAAAAAAAAGTTTTTAAATAATTATAATTTAAGCCCTACTTTTGTATGGAGCACTGTTTTTTAAAAAATAAAAACAAAAATACTAAAGAATTCTGGATTATTTACCTAACGTGTTCTTTATTATATTTCTATATATTTGCACATTATATATATATATATATATATATATACTTATTACAAGTTGGTTTTATTATCAGAAAAGATATGAAGACTTTGGTGTAATTCACAAATAGCCCATATTATCAGTAGTTTTATTTAGCTCATGCAAGGCTAAAACTGGCTTCAAATAAATGAAGCCTAAGTGTCTTGTCAAAGATCATCCATTTTTGAACTGTACCAAATAACATCGCCACATCATTTGTGGATTACCAACAGCAGCAACAACTAAAATATATAGTACATTTTACTCAAAGAGAAATAATATAATCAAGATGGTGACATTTCACACTACTTCAAATAAAAGGTTAGGAAGCCCCCTAACCCAATCAAGAACAGCTACTGTACTTGAAAAATCTATTTTCCTGAAAAATTGTTTCAATAGAAAGATATAATAAATTTCAATTGAAAGCTGTACTGCCTGCTTGGCCAGTATATGCCAAATGTTTTCTTGTAGGGAAAAGGCTTACCATTACCAATGATTCCGAGTTCTGATCTTCGAATTTTAAAAGTTTGTTGTTGTTTGGAGTTTTTGCAGCTAAAATTTATGTTGTTTTTCATACCATGAAAAAGAAAATGAAAACTTTCTTTTTAAAAACAAAGTCTTCTTTTATTTTGAAATTAATTTTTCTCTTTCCTAGAATAAATGTATTTTATTTATCTTTCAATGTTTTTTTTTTTTCTTTATCTCGACGTATGGACT
>CAHIKZ030000896.1:410000-460000 GCA_903632075.3 Acanthosepion pharaonis | reverse complement strand
ATTAAATTAGTAAATTTATGAGTGATTACTTCCCTTAGTCATTTTAATAATTCTGTATGAATAAAATATTTATTTGCATTTAGATAAATTAACTATTTAATTAATCAGTTTTTTTATGCCTGTTTCTTACATTGCAATCTTAGTTGTTCAAGCATTTTATGTGAGGTACTCTGATACCTTCATCTTTTTTTTAACTTAGTCTTGAAATAGGCTTTGTTATCACTATCTTTGTCATTCTGTTGCTAATCTTTTTTTTTCTAAGAGATATTTCCATTTCACTATTATATTACACACATAATATTTTTTACATGAAAAGATAAAGTGATTTATATAATACTAGGAGAAATCAATGAATCATATATACCATTGAATATAAAAAAAAATAAAGGGAATGGATTAATTAAATGATTTTAGTTGTGAATTATTTATCTCAGCTTGTTTAAATCTCAATAAAATGTTTCACGATTTCTGTTTCATTGTATCTCACTATTTAAACTTTCTAATAATTGCTGCCATTACTAATGATTAATAATTTGTTATAATAATAATAAAATACTATAATAATGATTTTTACTATTATAATTTCTTACTATAAAACAAGTAATGCGGAAGAGATTAGTTAACAACTGAGTCAATAAGAAAAACTGTTCTATTCCTTGTCATACAGGAAAAATACTATTGCACTTGCATGAAATTGAATAAATCTACTAAATCAATTCTTTTGTATGAAAAGATAAATTATGTATCCAATTATATAAATATATCTATACAAAAGCATCTAAATTAAACATATTTATATTGTAGTGATACAAACAACGATTCTCTCCCTTTTATTGGGGTAGCTGCAAGAGGCATGCAGGGGCTAGCGAGTGATGAAGGATAGGAAATACAAATGGAAGAATAAACATTTCTTCCAAGCTCCTCCCAGGTTACAAAATTCAGGGCTTATTAGATTTATTTAATACTAATATATATATATATATATATATATATATAGTTTTGTGTATGTCTTAATGATATAAAAGTCTCTCTGAGAACAAAGTATGGTTGTCATTCTTTTTCCATTCAGCCATTCCATCCTGTCCATGATGTACAGTGTTATTGTGTCACAGATATAATAATACCCATAATGAGGGAAATACAAATGGAAGAATAAATTTTTCTTTCATAGCAACCTCCTATTAAATGCATATTTGAAAGTATCTTATCAAGCAATCCATTTGATCAACATTCTCATTTTAATTAATAATTTTTCCTTTGTAGTTGAAATCGTATTTTAGAGACAATAATGACATAAATACAGAAAATTTGATAGAGTTATCTTCATCTTTCATTAAATATTGCATACGTTATTTTGGTAGGAGCTTTTTCTAATTGCTTTGATCTAATAAACCTAATCAATTTGTTATCTTTTGAAGTTATTTTCTTTACATTTTATGGTACCTTTTTTTCTATAAAATATAGTCTGCATGAATTTCTGGGATAAGAAGTTACCTTTATTTACTGATGTATTTTGTTGTTCTATGACATGTGATCAGTAGTCAACTTCTGCCTATCTCTTAAATAACTGAACACTTTATATCTCTTCTACCTAACATATGTAAACAGGTACGATCCTATTTATCAACCCACTACAGCTCCCTGAACTGAACAGGTTTGGTTTGTTTAACAGCGTATCAACTCATTTAATTTGAGTCATTTAATGCTGAAAATTTATTTTCTTGGGAGCTTTGGTAATTTGTTTATTTTTTTCAAAAATATATTCCTGGTAATTTCTCTTTTTTACTATGAAGATGTATTGCGTGTGATTCTTTCTAATGGATTTTTATATTTTTATGCCTTGATTCCAGTTTGGGTGCTTACTGTTTGGCTATAGATGGAACTCTAATAGGTGCTACCAGCCTGGATTACAGCAGACCTGGGAACAACAGCAATTAAGTGTTGGTTTCATGCTCCTCAAATCTTCCCAATCAGAGGCTTTGCTGGCACATGCAGTTTGGTATACCATTCAGACAGCTTTTACTCTGTGGAATAAAGAATGCTTCCCTGACAACTACAATCATGGTCTTTTAAGTCCAGGACCAAACCAATATCTATCCTACATGTCCTCATAATATTCAGTTTTTACTTCCTTCTTCCCTTCCTCTTACAACAATCTCACTCACTGGCCCTCTACTTTGAGTGGCTTTTGGGGCTTCTATTAGAGGAACAAACAGTTTTTAAAAATCCCTACCCTTCATTAGAATTTTTATTTAAAATAAAGCAAGAATAATAAAATTAGTCATAAATTGTTGATATTTGAATACTTATTCTCATGAAATAACAACAGGAGGTCATCCCTTGCCCAGTTCACACTTTTGCTCAGTTTATCCCTTGTTTCCTGTTTAGGATTAGGTTTCCAGTTCCTTCTAAAGTCTTTCATTCCCTTACACTCCAAGCAGCTCCTTGCATCTTAGTAGCATTATCACCTTGCTTGGGGTGAAATGATTAAAAATAGAAAGAAAATTATATTTAATATTTTCAGGTTATTTAAAGCCAGAAAATATTTGTAGATTATAAGATTTTTTAATGATAATAATGATTTAGTTATACAAATTTTACTAATTAACCCATTGCTGGGGGGAGTAGTGGTGGATTCATACCTTTTCAAAGGGTATTTGAGTATAAGGGAATATAACAAACCCAACTAGAATTGGAACGTGTTCTCTGATTAACATTTCCAAGCTGTTATCAATTATACCACCTGCATCCGTCAATAGAGTGACCAGGCTCAGCATTGCTTAACTTTTGTAATTATAGAGAAGCTGGTGTTTCAATGTGATGTGTCTGTAAGCCAAATCACTTCAAGGCCACAAATGAAGAAAAATGACATCTGTAAAATAATAGTAAGGAATAAAAGAGCAAAAGGTTGGGTGCCAAACATAAAATAAAATCTGACCAATCAGAAGAATCCAAGAAATATGTTTGAAAGAATAAAGGTAAGAAAACTAGATTAAAAAATCTTGACCTATAAAAAATGAAATTCTAAATTTTCTTTGTTAGTCAGCAATTGAATGTTAACATGTCTCGATGTACGTGACTGACAATACATCATCTTTTATCACCAACACAATAGAACATTTTATGTTTAAACTTTTTGCTCCTTGAACTTTTAAAAGATACATTAATTCAGTTTATTGACAACTCTTTTCACTATTTCACATGTCAGATGTTTCTTAACCATGTACAATTGTACCAACCATAAATTTTAATAGAAAAACCTCATTTATGCCCAGGCACACGTTTTCTAAATATATCAACTTCTGTATATGGATATAAATTTCATTTACTGTTTTACTACCGTTAAAAATCCATTTTTTTTTTAAAGATGCTTGCAAGTTGTGATTTATCACTTGTTAATTATGACCCCTTTTACTAGTTGCTATTCTGCAGAATAGAAAGTTAAAAGAGCAATGTTTAGACACTTTCGTCTATAGATGATTGAACACAACTGTACTGTATAATTTTTCGCATTTATAAATAGTAAATTGTAAAATATTAAACTGTAATTGATTCCATTTAATAAGCTCTTAGTGTTAGATGTTTTATTGACTAGAACCAGGGCAGAGTCCAGCTATCTCTATGAAACAAATGTCTGTCTGTGTGTGTCTTTGTCTGTATTTGTGTATGCTATTTATGCAAATCAACAGCTCTCAACTGATTTTGATAAAACTGAAGTTGGGTATGACATTTTGCAAGGCAAAGTTACATGTAAACAAAATTTTTACTGGATGAACTGATGTTCTTTGTGCTTAATGCAAAACATATCCCATGTTACGAGATTTATGTAGAGTGCTCGATAGTTTTACTGTGACATTGGCTTCACACAAAATATTGAAAAACACTGTGAAAAAAATCAGGTTTTTCATACTACTTAAAATAAAAACTTGAATAACTTCCTCATTTTTTTTTTCAAATATGTTGCAAAAGCTTTGTCATCATGCAAGAAAAAAGGTAGGGTGGTTTTAGTCCTGCTTGCTTCTCTGCCTATAATGAAAAAACACAAAACACTGTTCAAAAAGCCCATTTTTTGGCCATAACTCCTTAGCTTTTCATCTCATGCTTTCCAAATTACATATGATACACAAATTGTGTTGCATGAATGCTTGGTTTAGATTATTTCAGTTAAGTGGATAAAGTTTCTTCATATGATGCCATCCTAAATTAGCATTTGAACAACCTTTGATGCAAAGATTGTTTGAGAAGGATTATTAAAGCATTAAAAGGGAAAAATTCCTGAAGAACCTCTTATTAACCCCAGCATTACAGTAAATGTGCAAAGAAGGAGGTGGCGGGGGCATTCATGCATTTGCAGGTGAAACAAGTTCCGATTCTTCATTCCTGTTTTTGTTTTATTATTAGATTTGTAAACAATGCCATAGCATTTATGGACATAGGAAATTTACTGAATATCTAAAATATTGAAACATTTTAACCCCAAGCAATGACTGCACAAGAAGTTTTTATTGATGGAATTCCTTTATTAAGATCAATCAAACACTTGCAAATGACATACTGTAAAAAAGATCAGGGTGGGGGTTGTAGCTTAGTATACCAATGGATGATGTATGCAAGTGGAGATGCAGGCATACATTTCTAGATGGGGTGGTGTGGGTATATAGTCAGGTGCAGTTATACAATTGCAGCCATGTAGACCCGGGCAACACCAGGTATCTTGGCTAGTTATATAGAAAAGGCTTTGGTTTTCTACTAGTCAAATAAAACCTCATGAATGCTGGTGCATTTGTTCAAGTTTACAATACATCATTAAGTGGTATGTATATTGTAATGGGATTGGCAAACAGGATATTACCTATGTGCATCTGTTGGTTATAGGAGAAATAAAGTATAGAGTAAAGAGTCAGATGTGAGTAAGTTGTCTATTGAGCACATCGTAGAATAATATTATACAACAGGTTCAAAATGGATATGCTTGATAAGTAGAAGATACTTTTTCCCCAGGATACTATTAAAAGGAACATCTTATTTGTACAGCACATGAATAAATTAACAAACTTTGTGAGTTAAAAATCTGTACTACCACTGTATGAAGAAGGTACTGTTCTGACAGATTTTCACTAAAGAACTGCTACATAGTGGAATAGACCTTCCCTAAATGCTAAAGTCTTGAATAGATTTCGAGGCTTGTAACAGATGAACTTTATGGTCAAGTCTCAATCATTATCTTTCCTTCTTATAATCTTCACTTTCTACTACATTCTCTTTCACTTATATCACACCTCACTCATCATAACCACTTTAACAGACCCCTCTACCTTGAGTGGCTCTCAAGTCTTATATTGGGTGAACTTTAGCATAAAAAAAGTGGATGCTAAAGAATTCAAGTTTTAATTAGTGTTGTACTGTGTTGTTCTATGACATGTGATCAATAGTCAGCCTCTTTCTCTCTCTTAGTTTACTATATCCTTTATATCTCTTCTACTTAACATATGCAAATAGGTACAATCCTATTTACTAATCCACTACACCTCCCTGAACTGAAGAGTTTTAATACCTTTTGTTGTTTTCATTCTTCTACAAACTCTTTGCTCCTCTCCATCTTTAGATTTATGTCATGATGTTGGTCTCATTTCATCTTCTTCCATGTCTGAGTCAATCCTGCTATCATTCATAGGCTCCTCTTCTATTGCATTGTCCTTCTCTGATGAACTCACCCTTTCTTCTCTGTCAAGGTCTTCTATCACAACAACTTTCTCTTCTCTTCTGGGCCTTAATTGGTCAAAATGGGTCATTAGGATTTTTCCTTTCTTTGATATAATGGCAATGTTATATCCCCTATGCATGATGAAATTAGCTCTCTCCAGATTTGCTACTTTGTCTTTCTTATACCATAAATTTTAAAGATATTCAGACGAGCATATATGACCACAAAATGATGATATTTATGAAGCATAAACTATTTCTTCAAAAATTAAAAAATTGGTGATCGTACATAAAGTCATTGACAACAAAGTGAGAACAATTTTTTCCTTTGATAAAGACAATAAAAAAATTAACATTTGATGTTTTCAGATTGAAGTGTAATGTACTTTAAAAATTTCACTTGCAAAATGTTTCTTCAAAAATTAATTCAGAATCTTTTAGAACTGAATTTTTACATTTTCTTTGTTTTATTTTCTGTTTTTAAAGAAGACATTTAAATTAATGAAAATTTGAAATTTCTCATCTACTCAAGTAAATGTTCTCTAAAGAAGGAAACAAAAAAAGGTTATAAAATGAGAAATACTGTTTTGATTTGTTGCAAATTCAAATCAATTTACATACAAAAATAAAAAAAAAATCAGGTTTTTAAGCTATATCAAATGTTATTTTTCAATTCAATGTTTTCCCAGTAAAATTAGTATAAACCATCTATGTTAGTCAAATATTCAACTTATATTTCTGTCAGTAATATACCATGTGATACATAGCTGATTTAATAAAAAAAGATACTAAGCCAATTAAAACATTATTAAGGTTAAAGCATTATTTTATAAATTTGGTGACATAGTGATGGATGTTGCAGTACAAACTCCAGTCAAAATAGGTCTAACAATAACTGAGCAGTACAAAAAATGACCAAGATGTAATATCTCTTGACTGTGAAACAAGAAAAATCTACTCTCCACCCACTAGATTAAACAAAGAGTTTGGTTCAAAATTCCCTGAAGAAGGGCGAAACACAATGGCCAAAACTTTGTGATAGTAATGAAGATAAGGGCATTACTTTCACCATAAATAATTTAAATATTAATAAGTTTTAATAAATAATTAAAACAGATATTACAAAAGGAAATTTGCTTGATATATTTATCATACAGATATTTGTATATCTGGAATATTTTACTAATGGCAGTTTGATAATACAAATTTCTTTTGACTTGCAGAATAAAATCTAAAATCATGTATTTAGATCTCTTAATACAATCGATGCATTATTACTGAAGAAACTTGGGGAGTCTTTTCGATGCATATGAAATTGTTTAATGCAAATTTATTCCCCACAAAATAAAATGAATTCAGTACTATTTTTGTGTCTAACAAAATGTTCCTATTTCTTAACCCTAGAACACTAACCATGGGTATATAGTACCCAGCACAAATTTTTCTATTTTTAATTACAATTTTCAGTACCTGATTTTCTTACCTAAATAATGTTTTTCAGATCCTATTAATGTTAACTCAAAGTACAAAGTTTGAAGTGTCTCCATGTAAAATATTTCAAATAAAGATTCATATTTAATTTTTTTTCTTTTTGATATTTTCAAAATTGGGTATAATATACCCATGGTTAGTAGTGGTGTAACTTTAATTGATGGTTAGTGTTCTAGGGTTAATACAGAGTTTAGCTTTTGGAAGGCATACTTTTACTAAAAGAAAGGTTTAATCAGTTCAATGTTTAGGAAAAGGTTAAGTTGAACCTTTTCTCTTTACCTGAAACTTTCTAAATTTATGTGCAGGATTAAAATTTTACTGTGCAGCATAATTGCTTCCTTGTCTAAAAATGCTTTTTATTTTTAAGGAAGAAGAGAAAAGCAGGTGATTAAGTGCTTATCAATTTTCCTTTTTGTAAATACATTTGGAACTGATTATCTGACTTTGATAACCCACAATTGATTGATTTGTTTTTTTTACAGCATATCAACCCTTTGTTAGTTATTTAAAGCTGAAATATATTTCAGAGTGTAAGAGATTGCTTACAGTACATGGTGTTCCCAAGTTTTGTCCAGTCAAGTAAAAATGATCATTTTGTCAACAGGGTAGAATTGCTTTACATAAATCCTACATACACAAACATTAGGTACCTTGATGGATTAGAGTCTACAGCATCTCTTCAAGACCTGGCAGTTCATCCTTCCACTGAACTGAATAGGAGAATAAGTATCCCAAATATCCAACATGCTTCTGAGGACCCAGGTGGACCTGACATACTCACTTCAATTGTGCCCCAGCATGATAATTCAGAAATAGTCTCTAATGATGTTATACCAGTCTCTGATAAATCACAGGTTGGCCCCAAAGTTGTTAATGTTTTACAAAGGTCTTCAAGAACATGAAAGCCACCAACAAAGTATGAAAGTTTTGTTATATGAGTCAAACATTATTCTCCTTGTTATAGACAAGTGTATGGTTGCAAGAAAGAAATACGACAACAGCAGAAATAGATTTACGTGATTTATTTCAATAGGAATGTATGGGTTTGGGACAGCTACCTTGTGGTATAGTTCATAAGCTGGCAGCCGATCTGGGTTGATCTTTCATAGTAGTTCTCACTGGTTGGCCTGGCGCTCCTCCTGCTGCTGACTGCTGCCGACCGCACATCCTGACCATGACAGGTCTCTTCCCTGGCCTCCTGTTGACTGCTGCTGACCACTCAACCTGACTGTGACAGGTCTCCTCCCTCGACTCCTGTTGTACTTCCCTGTGTGACCCCTTTTATGGCGTTTTTTATCGCTGAACAGGCTCGTAAAACAATGTGAGTATAATTAGGAGGGGAGCATTTTTATTGGTCGAAAAATAGAAACACTTTAAAATATTATTTTATTTTTTGACCGGAACTCATGCGTCGGGCATATGCGTAAACGACGATAACAGTCATTTTGTGACGGGGCCTTGTCCTGTTCACATCCGGCTCTCGCTCTTGAGTATGTTAGTTTATTTGCCTGCAAATCAGCCGAGATATGTCTTATTTTATTTTATAACATCCTTACTGCAGGATAGTAAACTGTTATGTAAATGAATATTATTATTCTTCTTTAGGTAAACTAATTTTTTGTATGTAAATTTCTTGTATGCAAATGAACATACATTTGTTCTTTATAAATTGTGTTGTATTCTCGGAGAGCAACATTATGTAGAGAGATAATGATAGTGTCATTGTACTCTGTTATTTTTTGTTGAATAAAGCGTTTCTTAAGGTTATTGCTGTCACATCTTCCTACTATTTTGAATTGTGTTCAAAATTAATAACAGACCCCATTTAAGTATTGACCAAGCTTGATGCTGCTTAACTTTGGTGATCCAATAAGAACTGATGTTTTCAGTATGATTTGACCATAGCCAGAAAACCCACTAAAATTGACTGATTGTGCCATAATGGGTTACCCTTCAAAGATACTTTATTTTTAATTGGTATCATCCCAGACAAAGCACTAAAGCTACTAAGACAAAAGGGGTTAAGTGGATGTGGAAGAATTAGGAATAGAAACATGAGAGGTGAGTAGAAAGAGAAGAGAGGAATCAGGAGGTTGGTAGATAGTGATTGACATTGCATTTAAATTTTTGTAGATTAAAGTTTGCTGGAAAACATGGAGCCAGAAGGGAGTTCCACAAGTGAGAAGTGCAAGAGAAGAAACTGCATAGAATTTGCAGCTATATCTGGCCATCTCAAATGTAAATTGATGAGATCTTGACACCAGTCTAGTGCTGTGCTTAAATTCAAAAACTCTAGGTACCATAGCGAAGAAATCATCCAAACAATTACCATGAAATTATTTATAGAAAAGACATAGAGAGGCAACCTTACGGCGGTGCGGAAAAGACTGAAGCTGAGCCGCCAGATCAGGACCAATAATATTGCTGATGCTTCTTTGGATTTTATCAAGGAGCTCAAAGTAAATAGCAGGGGAACTGGACCAGATATAGACTTATAGATATGTCAGATAGATTCTGGAGAGAAAAATTGTCTTGCCTGATATGGGGAACCAACTTTCTTAGTAGCTGATCTAGCAATGGATTCAATGTCTTTCCACTTTATATCAACAGAGAATGTGAGCTCGAGAAGCAATGAGTCACTTTCCTGTAAGGTTTTCCTTTTAATATGACTTGTGAATTTTTTATCAATCTAAAATATAACATAAATAATTTTTACTGTATCAATTAGATCAGTAAATTCTTATAAATATATATCTTCAGAGTGAGACACCCAATCAATTAACACTTTCTTATAACAGAATCTTTGGATTTCTAATTATGAAGCAACATCTAGCAAGATAGTAATAATGAGAATTCTTCTGTCTAATCTAATAAGAGAGGATCAATAAATACTCTGAACTCTTGGAGTCTGTCAGTATACATTTCTTAGACTTGGCTCCATGCTAAGAACCTTTTGGATTTTTTATATAGATATTCAATTTCTTCCTCTTCTTACATTGATATAATTGATATGCCTTCTATTCCTTTCCCATTTAGGTACTTTTCCATTTACTGGACACAAGTTTCCAAAAGAACACTGAAGTGCATTATAGAACCTCTTTGTAGAGCTTAAGAATTTTTGTCGTCAGCCTAAAGTAACATCAGTCATAAAAATGCTCCACACCTGTTCTTTAGATATATGTATTTCAACAACTGCATTTTTAGTTCACATTTTTAATAAAAATTGCTTTGAAAATGTAATAGCAGGTTTACTGATAACATGTGAGTAAGACTAAAAGGAAGAAATTGTGTGTATTCATCTGAGATAATTAAATATTCTGACTGCTGATATAAACACTCTAAAATTGTCAATCCTCCTCCCCCCCAAAAATAATAATAATTGGATATTTTGACAAGTAGGGTACATAAATTGTGATCTTTTTTTTTAATTCCATTGTAAACTTTTTGTACAAGGCAACATACAAAAGATATAGAAAATTAAAGTTAAAAACAGAAAAAAGTTAATGATTTAGAGTTGATTTTTTATAAAACTTTTAATATCTTGCTCTGTTGGTACCATTGTCTTGGTATAGTACCAATTAAGTTTTAATTTTTCTTTGATTTCCTCAAAAGCTGTAACAGAAGAGCCTAACCTCAAAAATTAATTCTTCATTTAACTTGAATAATTACTTATGGGCAAAAAGAAATATAAGTTTCTTTGTTTTTATTTTCCTTAAAACGTCCTCATTGCACACATGTTCTGTCATTGATATCTTTAGCATTCAGTAGAATCCCATCTCAGTTACATCAAAATGATTTTCCTCATCTGTGAGGAATATAAGACTGTCATGTCCATATAAGAGTATCATGCCCATAAAAAAATGAATAAAAATTAATGATAGTAAAAAAATAATTATAATAAAATAATTATAACAATTGTGATTATCATTAACTTACTCATTCTAAACCAATGATAATCAATCCCACTTATCTCCTCTACACACACAAATATGTGACATTCTCACTATCAGACAAGCAGTTCACACTGACAGGTCATCAACACGTGAGCCAACAATTTTTTTTTTTTCCTTTCTTGGGCCATAATAGTAACATTTATCTTTTAGCTCTCAACCAAAACTTGATGTAAAAAACCACAGACACTTCTTGTATTTTGCCAACTAAATTATCTGGACACTCATTTTACTTACTCTTCATCTTATCATTCTATCAGATTCCGATCCATATTTGATCTACATTTGATACCAAACTTTTACTCAGTAATACTATCTTTCACATCTCCAACAGCACATAACATTATAAATAATACTTTTTTTATTGTTTCCACATTTTGTTGTTTTTCATTTTTACAACTATTTTTGTAGATATCAATGTTAGGAGATTTATAATTATTTACTCAGAGTTATAATTACCCAACAAGATATTATATAACAGTTGAGCATTCATCTTTGTTTCTTACTATATTTTCCTGTGCTACAATATAATGCATAGTTTCTGGAAGACTGTTCCATTATGCCTTCAGATTTCTATGTCACATTTTTGGTTGTCTTCTTACTCTTCCCTGATAGTTAAATTTCTGTACATGTTTAATTTTGGAATCCTCAATTCATAAATCTTTTTGTCTCTTTTGCTGACAACAATTAATTCTATTTCCTTACAGATAATAATACCTTTTGTTTTCCATTAGTATTTTATCGAATAGGTTTTCTAGTTTCCTTTCTGAACCTGTCATTAACACAGTTTCATTTGTATATCTTATGTCGTTAAATTTGTATTTAGTTAATTAGTTAACTGTTCATTTGTAGATCATGTTTTGCTTATTTAACTTTTGTTTGAGGGCTCCTTGAGGTGATGTAATGGTTAGCAAGCGTGTCTTACGAGCAACACTTATGACTGAGTAGAGAGTTTGATCCTCACTGTGTGCCCCCTACTTTCGGCCTTGCGCCACATCTAAGCTATGCTTGGAAAATCACTAACTTTTGTTTGATTTTCTTATTCTCATCAGAAAATTGTCTTCATATAAATTTGTTTTGCACCTTTCACTTTTTCTGTTTAATCAAACTTCAAAATTTGAATCAGAAAATCTATGATAAAATGGAAAAGGTATTCCTAAGACATGTTTTGTTCTTTATGACTTCATTGGGTTAAAATGATGTTTACACATGCACATGAATGACAAAGGATGGTGAAATTTTAAATTTAATTTTTTTTTTTAAATATGTGTTTTTAGTATATAGTCTAGCCAATTTAATTTTGTTTCTGCTTTTATCACTTTTGTTATTAAATATCCCACATATCAGAGAATGCGTTAAAATTAACAAAATATTGAAAATGTTTTCATAAATGAGTATCAATATTTAAGGCAGAGCCAGTTGAAAGTTTTACACTTAACTTTCCTCTTTTCAATAACACCATTCTTATATACATGCGTCTTTAGCATTTATTATGAAAATGCTATTAGCAACACCCTTCTCCTATCATCCGAGTTTTTCTAAAGATTGAAAAATTTCATTCTTAACATTATTCATTTGATTGTATCTATCTTTTTGGGCAGCTTTCATGCTCAAGTTCCATTAAAAATAAGGAGACTCCCTTGAAATGGGTAAAAAACTGCTTTTAAAATTGGATTCCATTATATACTCTGGGTGTATTCATGAGCTTGTCAATAAACTGATTTAGGCTTAATGGAATATACTAAAAATATACACTCCTAAATTGGAAAAATTCCAATTTTTCTATAGCCAGTGAATTATAAACTGAATTTTATTTGGAAACTCACAGACGAAAGCATTTTACTGGAAGATGTACATTTCCAGTATGAAATGCATAAGGATATAGACAAATATTTTATATAAATTCTTGAGCCTTTCTGATATATAGTAAACAAATATATATATATATATATATATATATATATATATATATATATATATATATATATATATATATATAAGCAGTTCTGCTTGCAAATGATAATATACAAGAACACATTTATGTATGAGATGGTGATGAAATATTTTCAGACTGACAAAGACGTCCTTAAAAAATGAATTTTAGTCTTTTGGTAAGTTGGGTTAGTCAAGAATTCTTTTAGATACTTTTGCATTCCCATATACATAATCTGCTTAATTAGTTTAATATACTTAGAAATATGTGTGCATATTACATATATATATATATATATATATATATATATATATATACATACACATTCAAGGGATCTGCAGATGGTGTTATGGCCACATCATGTTGAAATATTTGTTTCTGTACAATCACCGAAGATAAGCAATGTCAAGCCTAGTTAGAACCTAGATGAGTGATTGCTTAGGAACACCAGGTGCTATAATCCTGGATGTGCAGTTGGTGTAATAGATAATGGTCCAGTATTGTTAATCAGAGAGCCGAGTTCAAATTCCAGTTGGGTTAATTATATTCACTTGCATGTAAATACCCTTGGCAACATATGAATCCACCTTTTCTCTCCTCACATATGTGTTAATTAGCATGACTTGTATCAATAAATGATTATAAATAAAAATGTAGTTTTAAGTTGTGGTATGTTTCTGGGATAAAGTGCTCAATATCAGAGAGAGAGCAAATGTAAATATAAAAGTGAACATTGAAGTCAACACTCAGAGGCAACAGACTGTTTCATGATAGACGCAATCCTCAGGCAGATGGAAAATTGCAGCCAGACAATTGCGTCTAGCATGAAACAGCCTGTTGCCTCTGAGTGTAGACATCAATACTCAGTTTTAGATTATATATATATATATATATATATATATATATATATTTTCATAATTATAACATATGTATGTTATAACATCACTACAAAAATTTTCATTGCAACAGGCAGTTTCTGTAGTGATGTTATAGCATGCATGTTATAATTTTGAATAAATAATATTTGATCTACACAGTATTGAGCACTCTTTCAAGAAAAATGGTTTGATTATCTGTACCAACCCTGTACTTGTGTGTGTATATATATATATATATATATATATATATATGAATTATTATATAGAGGGTGCGATGGATAAATTGTCGTCTAAATTACGCAAATATTATAATACTGACATGTAATTTTAATGGATATATTTACCAAAATTACACAAAAATATCTTCAAATATACTTCAAAATCTTCTGCATCTCTTCTGGAAGGTCTCCTTGTTTAAGCTGGTGAATGCTGCCATAATTTTTGCCTCCAGTTCATTTTTATGGTTACATGGAGTTTTGTTGGTTTGTTGCTCAACTCCACCTCATATATAATAATACTCAAGTGGGTTGCAGTCTGGGGTTTTAGGTGGCCAGATGTGAGGGATGAGGTGGTCACAGAAATTGTCTGTCAGCCATGACTGGGTTCTCCTGCTTGTGTGGCATGGTGGAGAGTCCTTTTGCCAGACATAGGGCCTTGCGGCAGTCATCCTCTTGAGCTACCTCATCAAGGCACTTGATTTAGACCTTCATATTGAATCTGAGGCCCTCACTGTCAAATTTGGGAGTTCTTTTCTTATCAGAACTATCAGAGTGAGTTTTCTGAGCTGCTGTACATTCGTAATCACCATTAGACTCATTCAAACCTTTCTGAATCCTCTGCATTGTCCTCAGATTGACACCGAAACAATCTTAAATGTTCATATTGGAGCTTCCGGTGGAAACCACCAAGCAGTACACCATGCTGTTTCCAAATTTCTGGTGGAGTGAATTGTGTCATGGTGCTCTTTTTCTCACACATGGTGGAAAATGATCCTACTTTACTGTGCAGTTGACAAAATCAAAAACAAACAATGCACATGTGTGAAATTAAAAAATGGCTACAATTTTCACATCACACCCTGTATATGAATCTGTAGAGAACGTAATTGTTATGCTAATTCTTATTAACTATGTTTATATGTGAATTATACATTTTAAGACAAGAACATTCATTGTACAATACCTGAATTTCATTTCAAATTATCCAAAAATATCAAGAAATGAATTAACAACTGCCAACAGGTCAAATTCACCAGTGGAGGAATTAGAAAGGAACAGTCTCTGAGATTACTTTGTATGATAGCAAATGTTTCCTATTTGTTTTTTAGACATAAAAAGATACCAGAAATGATAGATAACTTGTTACTATTTAAAATTTGTTTTCCTTTCAAAATTTCATTGTTTTAGTTGGTCCACCCCAAGGAAGGCAATAATGCCATTAAGATGCAAGTGGTTGCTGGGAGTGAAAGAAAATAAAAAGATTAGAAAGAACTGGAAACCCAATCCTAAACAGGAAACAAGAATAAACATCTACTCCTGTTCAAACTACCGTAGTGGGAATTGGATTAAGATTCTTAAAGAAGTGACACAGTATTTGTTTTAGGATTTTTTGACGGTTACAAAAATACAAAAGATATTCTGACATAAGACCATAAAAGAAGGGATCAGTTAAATTATTTCATTTGGCATTTTTTTTTGGACAGGAATCTAATCCACAATCTATCTTAATATTTTTCAAATTTATAATCAGCTTTCTTAATTATTAATTAGTTACTTTATTAATTTAGTCTTGATAGTAATAATGAAGGTAGAATCTTTACTTGCCATCACATACCATTTTCTTATATACTTTTGGTTTATTTAAACACTTTTTTGCTATTTATTTTCTGGAAAGAGGCATTATCATATTAGACAAATAAATCCTACTTATTTGTATAGACATTTTACCTTACAGAATTGATTGTCTTCTAATCTCAAAACACTAGACAAGAAGATAATCTGACAACTGAAAATAGGAAATGCATGCACACAGGCAGTGATGATGGTCATGTCAGGCCATCTTGTTACGTCAAAGAAAATAAACCAGAGTTATATTTTTAGTTATTCTGGAAAACTTACACAGATCCAATATACCTTTCAGCTATTTTATTTTAGAAGAAATGTTTTAAAAGATTTATAAATGTTTTGTCTTATGCATTAAAAATTTATCCCCTCTGGAATTTTTTGCCAAACAAAATAAAGCAGTTGTTTGAAGGAGATGAACTTTAGAAAATGGTTGGTTGTAATCAATAAAGCAATTTTACGAACATTCATGAACTCACTTTCTTCCCCTTTAAATTAACCCAGAGGCTATTTATATTACTTTAATTATTTCAGTAAAAATATTCAACCTTCAGTTTCATATTTTCTAAATTTGAATCTTAGTTTCACTCTTTTGAATAAAGACGCATTGAACTATAAATATGTTTAAGAGTGCATGTATTTATTTTTAACCAGTATTATTACAAGTTTATCAGTAATATGTGTTCATTTATGGTTACAGATCCATGAATAACTTTTCTCTTGTGTCATATATGCTTTGTATCAGTGTACATTATCAAGTTTGAAACTTAAGTAAATCATTTATAAATCATTGTGTTAGCAAAGAAACTATTTTCCCCTAGCAACTTTGTCTTGAGAGTTTAACGCAAGCAATTTTGGTGATTGATATATTTGTGTGGCTTCTTCATAGTGTCAACTAATTACAATCAGATGCTGTAGCTTTTTCTCCAGGTTCGGTCAACCCAAATAAATAAATATTAGATTATGAAGAGAAGCCAGATATCAAATTGCTTACAGAAAACATTACTGGGAGACATTCAAAATTCTTCTCCCACACGTCTTGTTTTGCTTATGCGTTGAGGTAGGCTGGAACCAGAATTTTTTTTTTTGTGTCTGGTTTTACTCCATCTTTTCTTCTTTGTGATTTATTATTTTCTTTACTTTTCCCAAATTATTTACTTTTTTGAAGTAGCTTCTATTTGACCTCCACTGATTTCCTGGAGGCACTCCCATACGAAACCCAATCTCAAAAAGTCATTTAACACTTGTCACACATGGAATGCATTTTCTTTACATTGTCTTTTTCGTGGAGAGTCATACATTTTTTTGTTACTTTTTGCATACCATTCTTTAAACGCTTCTACTTTTTGTTTTGCATTTTATATTATAGTTGGTAGTCTCAGATTAACAGAATCCAGTGAAAGAAAAAAGAAAAAAAAAAGAAATGGAAGAAGTAAATTGGTGCTTTTTAGGTTGGGGTTTTCTAACTTGATACCACGTTTTGTGTTTGTCTTTGAAATGTTCCCACAGTAAATTGAAAATAAAAGTAGCACAAAAAAGCTATAAGCTAAAAAGAAGAAAACTTGTAAGTTATAATTAAAAAAATAACAAAGGAAGGATTTTTTTCCTTGATAAAGATGCATAAATGTATTTGTTTATCTGAGGGTTTACTTATCCACTGGAGAAATCGTGGAGAGGATTTCTGCATTTTTGAGTTTATCAGCTTCTTTATATTTGCTTAGGAAAACAAGCACACACACATGTATATGTTCCTCTGTATATTTGTACGTTTGTTGTGTGAGTATATATGTGTGTATTTATATTATATATATATATATATATATATATTTCAATTAAAAGGTGCAAATTATAATTTATAAATTCATGAATCATTCACACAAAAAACAAATATAGAGGTTAATGATTTAAATGGCGAGAATACATCTTCACAAACTATATAAATGAGATACATCAACCCCAAACCTGTATATGAATTTATATAGTTTGCGAAGATGTATTCTCGCCATTTAAATCATTAACCTCTATATTTGTTTTTTGTGTGAATGATTCATTTTTATATATATATATATATATATATATATATATATATATATATATATTTAGTTGGATTGATATGATTTGTGATCCTGATTTTCATGCTATTTGTGATCATCAGTTTGTCTGACGATCGCAAATAGCGTGAAACCCAGGGTCACAAATTCACATCAATCCAACTAAATATGTCAGTTTCTATCACTGATATTGAGCACTTTCTAATAAGTACTGTGCATATATAATATATAAATAATATATATCAAAAATTATATTTTTATATATATATATATATAAAGTGAACATAGAAGTCAACACTTTGATGCGACAGTCTGTTTCATGTTAGATGCAATCATCAGGCTGTTATTTTTCTTGGCTATTTATATATACGGGTCAGTGGTGCATTGAGAGTAGTCTATTTTGGCAGTTATTTTACCGGAAGTTGTTTGTTTGTTTATTGTTTGGGTTAAATTATTTATTTTTATTCCTTATCTTATATATTTATTTATTTTTTTTTTTTTTTTTTATTAGTCGGTGTTTTTACACACACTCTATCTCTGATATTGAGCACTTTATCCCATAAATATAGCACACTGACCTGTGTATATATCTAGCATGAAACAGAAAATCACCTGTAAGTGTTGATTTTAATGTTCCCTTTTATATTTACACATGCTCTATCTCTGTTATTGAGCACTTTATCCCATAAACATGGCACATCTTAAGACTATATTTCTTCATATATATATATATATATATATATATATATATATATTTATATACATTTCACATATATATATATATATATGTGTGTGTGTGTGTGTGTGTGTGTGTGTGTGTGTATTTATAGGGAAGTGAGTGTTTATATAGATAGATAGATAGTGCAGACAATGAAATCAATGCTACATGGTGACCGTTAATTTCACACCTCAAGTTATCTTCAGACTATATGTCACTATTCCTTTAGTAGACTATATTTAAGTCTCTGGGAGATTAAGAGAAGACCTTTTGATTGGTTATTTTATTTCCATATTTATTCTTTTATTTATTCCCTTTGTCTATTTTTCTTTGGTTCTAAATTTTTGTATTTCAAATAAAGTTTATTAGACTTAAGAATTTAATTAGTATTTTTGGTCATGATGTAGTTGTGGGCACCATTTTGTTTTTGTATGTGTGTGTGTGTGTGTATATATATATATATATTATATGCGTTATTAGTTTGTGACTGGAAGGGATAATTCTGAGGAGGATATAAATCCAGGAAGAGCTCAATGTAGCCTACAAGCATTATAATGATAGTAAGAAGATGGAGAGTTTAATTATCCATTTCGTTTATAATTTTTATTTCATGAACTTCTACCAATCTCATGTGTTTGTCCGGTTTTCGTTCTGATGACATGAACAAAAATTATAAACAAAATGGATAATTAAAGTCACCGTCTTCTTATTAGCACTATATATATATGTGTGTGTCTGTGTATGTATATCTATATATATATATATATATATATATATATATGGAGAATATCATATATAAATTTTTATATATCAGAACAATTTTAGGCAATTGAATGACGAAAACAAAAAAAAATCACCATAACATGTTTTGTCCTCAAGGACTTTATTGGTCTAAAGGAATATTTTTTATTCATGGAATTATACATATATAGGAGAGTGATATATAACTGTATGCATTAGTCATAATTATGTACTGAGTGGAAATGCTGAAAATGTGGAAACATTAAATTATATACTGGCTTTGTTATTTTATGTAAACAAATGTAGAAGTTCTAACAGATGAAATGCATCACAAAACTTTTTTAATACATATTTTCTTTCAAAACAGTTCTTGATATATAAAATTTATATATTGTTATCCCATATATATGTGTGCGTGTGTGTGTGTGCGCGCACACACAGGCACACACACACTGAATCTCATATTATTAGACACATAATTTTACTGATTTTTAGAAAATTAATGATGAGATTCTGAAGAATATATACACAATTTTTGTTTTACAATAATTCTTCCTAGTACAAGGCCCAAGAGCCACTCGAGCTAGCAGGTTACAGAATAAGACTCATAGTTTATGGGGATATGTGGGGAAGATAATGGTTAAGCCTAAACTTGAATAGGTTAAGATTCTAGTGATCAGGTAAGCATCCTTGGGAATTGGTTCCACAAAGCAGTAGTTTGCAGGAAGATTCTGATTGAGTAGAACATACATCTCACTAAAGGGAATGAGGATAGTCCACTACAATGAGTGACAGCTAGAACTGGTGTAACTAAGTAATGTCTTTAATCTGAACACTTTCCATGGAAACAGCAAGAAGCTTGTTATGTCTCATCTGTGAGAATGTGGTTTTTCTATGGAAAATAATTCATCTCACACAAGGACGTGGATATGCTTCTGGATTCTAACATTTATAAATGATAGCAGATTGCATTGCATGCTTACAATATGGTAACAGTTCTTGTGTATTTTATCAAATTTACCAAGTTTCACATTGTTAATCAGGTTAATGAAACTCAGAATGTGTGCAAAAACTGTGAAGAAAATTGGTTCACTCAATTGTGCCAGACAGTCTTTTCTCATCAGAATCCATCTTACATATTTATAAATCTACCATTCATCCATACATTGAATTTTGGTGCCATATCTGGTCTGTAATATAATCAATCATGAGATGGCATTTTGACATCAGTCACTTTCACACTGCCATGACATGGCATCCCACTGTCTTTTATATATATATATATATATATATATATATATATATATGTGTGTGTGTGTGTAAAAATATATAGAAAATAGGAAAGAACTTGTTAGGTAAATAATCCAAAGTTCTCTAGTATTTTTGTTATTATTTTTAAAAAACAGTGCTCGATACAAAATTAGAGCCTAATATAATTATTTATTTAATATTATGATTCCATCGCTACATAAGAGTTCTCATGTTTCAAAAAAATGAGCCGAAGACTTCAATATAATTATTTGAATTAAATTGAATTAATGTACCAAGCTCTGTTCTATCTTCAAGCAAAATTTTTTTGAATAACTAATTCCTGAAATTTACACCTTTTATAAGCATATTCATTATTAAAATTAAAATTACTATGGTAACGGCTAGAGCAATTATTTAAAAAAAAAAGAAAAAAGGGGTGTAAGGGTTAATAATTTGTATCAATATCTCAGTTACATTGAAAGAGGTCAAGTCAGGGTAAGGTTGGGGTGTCTAAATTTAAAGCGGAAGATGACATCATCTAGTCTGGTTAAGTGTCTATGGAGATTTATTTATTTTTTTATTTTATTTTTTATTTTTTTCCTGAAAGGGTTTTGCGTATATAAAAAAAACTGTCATAATTCGCTAACATTTGTTTTTTTGACGACTTCATAAAGTTTTTTTTTTTTTTTTTATTGAGGAGGGCATTTAAAAGTTTAAATGCCCTTTATATATATATATATATATATATATATTTTTTTTTTTTTTTTTTTTTCATGGCAATAGTTCTGATCAGCTTTTCTCCTTGGTGCTTTGACTGCATGAATTTAAGCATACTACTAGGTTGGCATCTAGGTCTCACTGTTTTACCATTGAACTAGTTAGATATAACTGTAAGTTGTATTCTAATCATTTTTTTTCTTACTTCTCACCTGTGGAACTCTCTTCCAGTTTCTTCCTTCTTTGTCATCTACAATCTTCAAAAATTTAAATGTAATGCCATTTCTTACTGAAACCCTATTCTTTTATAATCCTTTCTCCTTACTAAAGTCTTCTCATTCTCTTTCACTCCCAGTAACACGTAGACATCATTTTACCACTTGCTTGGGGTAAAATGATTAAATGTTTTGAACAAAAGTTTGAAACCAATGTCAATTTAATGATGACAATATTAAAAAAAAATCATCATTAATATGAAACATAGACTCCATGTTGTGAAACAAAAAGTTTAAGAAGTTATTTATCTATTGATTTTGTGAGATATTGTATTTCTTAATATAAATCAGACAGAACATCATCCATAGCAGTGTTGCTAAGTTTATATTTACTGGTAACTTGCCATCTACTGATGTAAACAGACCTCCTCAGAATGCTGGAGAAGTTTTCAATTGGGTTAAGGTCAGGTGAACAAGGCAACCACTTCATAAAAATGAGTGTTTTTGAAACATTTTATTTCTACATTTATAAGTTTTCTTCACTGGATATGATGCATCTTAACATGCTTAGAAGTCACCATGAAACTATAACTTCACCAATAATTCTCCCCTCCACAAAAAAAATTGCCTTACATCTACCTTGTTGACTTCTCAATCAGAGTGGTTTCCACCAAATAGACACTTAAATTTTACCCCATCACTGGTAGTGTGTCATTTGTTTCTGAAAAGAACAAATTGGTCTCCATGTATTGTTGACCATTTCATTTTATTTAAAAGGACACCATTGGAACATATTTTTTCCCCATTTGATTTATAGCTTAATATTCTATGCTTTTTTGAGAATTTCTCACAACCTAAAATATTTATAGCTTCATAAATATAGATTTTTCTGATAGCCTCTCTTTTAATACAAGACAGACTTTGTGGAACCAACTCCCAAAAGGAAGCTTCGATGATCTCTGCAATCTTAATCTGTTCAGGTCTAGGGTTAAGCATTATCATCCCCACATATCCTCATAAACTTTCCTCTTACTTCTTACTTACTACATTGAGTGATTCTTGTACAAGGTAAACATTATTGAAAAAAAAAATGGATAGAGTCTTCAGACTTGCAAAAGAAGCATCCAGGACGTTCAATGCAATTCATCACAGAAAAGGTAATTACATACTCTCTCTCTCTGCAATTTCTAGCACCTTTTCCAAGCCATGAACATTTCTCTTTATCTGACAAATCAGACATGACCCAATTTTAAAGATTCAACATTGCAACATGTCTATTGATTAGAGACATCAGAATTCAAGATATTTCATACAAATAATTCCTGTGTTTCTATCTAAATCTATCTATGCAAAACAAATTGGCTTTCAACCTAACTGTGCACATAGATATTGCCTTTAGTCAGCTAATAAACTTTAGATTCGAATAATTATTTCATATACTCACAAAACAGGAATTGGATAATTAGATGAGACAAAGTGTGTGTGTATGTTTGTATAAGTAAAATTAAATGTTAATTTATCCCTATACTGAGTTTTGTGGTGGTCACATCCATTCATCAGTGGATTTGATTAGAAAATTGAATCTATTTCCAGAAATCATATTTTTTTAAAAAATGTTAAGTTTTGCTAAAACAAAAAACCCAAAATATTAATTACTAGCTTAAAAGCCACACTATTAGGTGGCATTTAAACTAGCTCTTGTGGAGGGCTCTTTATTGGGTCTTCATCACAATCGATAGAGAGGATTAGATGTGATAGCCAACAATAAACTACAGAAGAACTCAAAACTGATCACTGCATTTAAGCATTGCCTTAATATTTAAACTTACTTTTTAAAAGTTTATTGACAATTCTTCTGCCACCACTTAATTTAAAGACAATTTGATTTATGTAGGTCCTTACTTTCTGTACAAAGAATTATTTTTTACTTCATTGGTGACTTTTGCTAGATTTTAAAATTAATTTTAATTATTCCCAGATTTATTTCCAAGTTATAAAATTTGTTATCATACAAAAAATTTGTCACAAAAAAAATCACATAAAAATAATTATTGAAAACAATCGCAGTAATGAAAACTTGGGAATCCAAAATTTCAGGCTTCCAGGTCCATATCCAGCCCAGAATGGTTTTAATTTACTCATGGAATCAGCCTGATTCCAAAATAGTATGATATGGTGGGCTACCAAAAAAAGTGTGACACAGTCACACACTGACATTTGCATTTATTATATAAATGATGTAAAGCTGGTATAATAACATTGGGATAAGGAAATACTGCATTTTATTTTTTACTATCGAATGCTCTATCATTTCCTGCTGAACACTATAATTATATAAACTGCTTTAAAAACCTTACCTTCCAGAAATATACTGGTCAACAATTTTTTGAGTGAAATATATATATTTATATGCAATGTCAATCATTATGTTCTGTTTTCTTAATTACTGCTATAGTATTGTTCACATTCCTTAATAATGTTTTCCTTTTCCTATATTTTTTCACTCAGTAATGTATTGCATCTTAATACCTTAATTGCTTTGCTTGGGGTGAAATGATCAAATATGTATATATATATATATATATATAGAGAGAGAGAGAGAGAGAAAGAGAGAGGTAGAATCTCTGACTAACACCAGTTCAGTCAGGTTTTGATCCTAGATAGTGACAACCAGACGTCTCGCCACACTGATGAGCTGTGATATAACAAAACAGTCTGTGGATGATAATATGTATACTCCTGAAAAATTTATTTTGGTTGAGTTCTCTGGGGAGGAAGTGTGAGTTTGTAAACTGTGACTATTACTGCTAATAACGCAAGACTCTTCAGTAAATGTGAATTTAAGTGTATTTATTTTTAGATAAACACATTGTGACTGAGAGAACTTCTCAGTCACTGTGTGTTTATCTAAAAATAAATACACTTAAATTCACATTTATCACTGCTGTGTGCCAATGACTTAGGGGTAGAATCTCCGACTGGTGCCAATTCAGCCAGGTTTCAATCCTAGCAGCCACACTGATACAGCAAAACAGTCTGTCTGTGGATGACAAAATATATATATATATATATATATATATATATGAAATGGGTTGTCTATCTGTAAATATCTCTGTATATGGTATGTGTAGGTATGAATGCAGTTGAATTATATGGAAATATGTACTTAAATGTATCTACTAAAGTTTGTGTCTGTGAAAACTGATGTGTGTGCGTGCATATCTTTATATATATATATATATATAATATACATTTGACACACACTTATGTATATATATATATATATATATATATATATATATATTTCACACACACATATGTATGTATGTGTATATATATATATATATATATATATATATATATACATTTCACACACACATATGTATGTATGTGTATATATATATATATATATACATTTCACACACACATATGTATGTATGTGTGTATATATATATATATAATATACATTTCACACACACATATGTATGTATGTGTATATATATATAATATACAGAGAGTGTATGTGTGCATATCATTATATATATATGTTTGTGAAATAAGCCCATATGCATAGATGGCTGCAGGTCTATATCACTGCTTGTATTTATTTGTATTTCCCTGATTTTATTTTGCAACTCCAACATGCGCATTTTATGTGTTTCTCTTCAAGTGTATCAAATAAAAATACATGAGTGCTTCAATAAATATTTTTTCTGCATGTTTATGTGTGCATGTTTATGAACTAATATATTTTTTATTATGTTCATATTATAAAAATTTGACCTACTGTAGTTTAAATTAATAGTCTTTTTTTTCTCTACTTGTTTTGACTTCTTAACTTCTCCTTTCTTCTCTATTTAACTTTCTCAAAAATCAACCACCTGAGCAACTGGCAAAAATATTGAGTGGAGGTTAAAGCTGATGGAGAAAGTTTCTTCGGGCAAAATACAAAAAAAAAACAAAAAAAAAAAAAAAACTGCCAAGACAGAAAAAGTCTTAGCTTTTATAGAGCTCCACTAGGTGATCTTATTCCAGTCAACATCTCCATTAAAAGCCAGTTGACTCAAAAGTTGTGAGCTCAATCCTTGTTCTGGGTTGGATGTTTTATTTTTATCTTTCTCTTCAACCATGCAAGCCTTTCTAGATCTAATTTAAATTTAATGTTTGTGTCAATTAAGGTTTTTTTTTTTTTTTAAATAAATTTTACAAGGTTAGTGTACAAATATCTTTGCAGAAGTCTCATGAAAATAATTTTGGATATGTTCATCGATTTCCTTTAATCTAACAGAGATATTCATTTATGTGTTACTGTATAGATAAAATATATAGAAATCATTTTAAGAGTGACCAGTAGCATGCAGAAGTTGGGGCCAAAGTTGCAATAGCCCCGGGCATGCATATTGGGAGTGCATCTATTCAAAGAGTGAAATAATAATTTAGTCTATATTTAATTTGAATAAAGTGTTTATTTCATGTTTCATATTTTTTTACATGTTTAAAATGTCTTCTTTTCTTACATTTCTCTGTACTAGGCCCTATAGACACACACTACTTGAGTCTTAGGGGTATACAATCAGGCATTGTCCCGAGACATCATCAAAATTAACTAAAACTCTGCATGTCACTGAGTGTGACCTAGTTCATTTCACAGTAGCTTTCAAATACAATTACCATTTAGTCCTATTGTCACATGCAAAACTGTTGACATTGCATCATTTGAATTTTTTATATACTAATGTTCACCCAATACAAGGCCCAAGAGCCACTCAAGGTAGAGTTTTACTGAGAGGTAGAGGTGTTGTATGATCATAAGAGAACATAAGTAGTGCAATTCATAAGGTTATGAAGGAAAGATAACGGATAACCATGGGCTTGGATAGGTCAAGGTTGTATGAACCAGGAAAACATCCTGCTCGTAGGTTATTCTACAAAGCAGATGTTCTTGAAAAGAAGCTGTCCAAGTAGAACTTACAACCAATGGAATATGAAGGGGATGAGAATGATTTGTTCTTGTGTATATGGCATAGCGAGTTCCATTCTCAAAGGTCAGGTGAAACCAAAGAATGTAGCTCATGAGAACACTTGCCCTGGAAATAGTGATAAAGTAGAAAGAGACTTTTGATGATTTAGTCTGTGGGGAAAAGGGTTGTAGGGTGGAAAGTTATTCATCACTCACAAGGCCATGTAAACGCTTTTGAACTCTATCAAAACAGGCAAGAGGGTTAGGCAGATCCAGCTCAATATGTTAGCAACATATTAAGTCAAGCTTAATGAATTTCACATAAATTATATCCAATCAGATTCTTTGAAAAGTTTGTGTGTGTGTGTGTGTGTGTGTAGTAAGCAGAGCCAATGCAAAGGTCTTGTGCCCCCACACTAGAATCTATGATAGGAGCTCCCTACTCTACTACATCTCAGTTTTCATAAGGCAGTATTCATATAAAATACAATTATGTACAATAATGGAGTATATGCAATATAGTTGAACAATTCAACTAGAAAAATTGAAAATAAATACAATGTATCTAAATACAAATTAGAGGTATATCATAGTAGATCATTCCATGCTAAATATTTATTTTGGTGGTTTGATTTTGTTTAGCGGTATATCAACCTCTATGGGTTATTTAATGCCAGAATCTAAATATTTTGAACACAGTTTTATGGCTTTAAGTATAAATAAAATGTGTTGTTAGTCATTTTGCTATAAAATTTATTGTCAGTAATTCTACTAAAAATATGTATCATTGGTAATTTTTTTATATGAAAATGTATTGCTGGTATTTTTACTATAAAAATGTATTATATTTATATTTTCATAATGTTTGTAAGTTCACTATTTTTCTATAGCTGGGACCCTAACTGGTGCTACCACCCCGGGTCAAAGTGACCCTGGGAAGAACAACATTTAAGAGGTAGATCCATGCTTCTCAAAACTTTTAATTTCCCAATCAGAGGCTTTGTTTTGGGGCAATTTTTAACATCAACTTCAGATTTTTCTTGTTAAAATCTTGAATAATTTTAATGCATTGAACATTATGGATAAAGCATAGTGAATTCTATATAGTGTTTTTTTTTTAGACTTAGCATGAACAACCAATTTAGAACTTGAAAAAAAAAAGACCCCAGAATGACGTCAAAATATGCAAAAATTTTCATCCTTTAATAGTCATTTGTGCATAGTTTAATTTGTAACGTATATAAATGTAGGTAGAAAATAGCAAATGTTGATAAGATGCAAGGGTCTTCAATCAAACTTCCTCCACTCCCTAATTTGATTGGGGATAATACACACTAGCATTGGTAGTGAGGATATATAAATAACCTACTCTAGAATCATTAAGGAACTAAATTTACTGTAGCTGCAACAGCAGTAGCAATGAGTGTGTCTTGGACAAGTGTGGGAGATATAATTGTGGGTAACTGATTGTTCATTTGTGAGTATACCTGTCTGCTAAGGTGGCTACCTAATTCCTGTTGAAAACACCTGTTCAGGCACATATGTGTTTGTTCAACACCCACAAAACCAACCTTAGTTACAGTTTCAGGAAAAGAGAGCATAATCTGAAAACGATCATCAGTTTGGACAAAATCAGTACACTCAAAACCACGGTCCTGGTGACATATGTCTTCATGTTAACACAATGACAGCTTCTAAACATTTTGTCCACATACTTTCACTTGCAAGGTTTTGAGTCAATCTGTGGTTTAGTTTTCAAACTCTCCCCAGTGGTGTCAAATGCTGGGATTGCTTTCCCAAACTGATATTATTAACACATCATATTGTTGGTCATAGATTTGAACCTGGTTCTCATAGTTGGAACACTCGGCCTTGTATTTGCAAATATAGGGTGACCTAAAAAAACGGGAATTTTTGAAGTGTGTATTGCCAGACATGAGCAAGTGGCAACACCGCAAGACAGTGACCTTGAACAAGTAAACATTTCACCATTTAGAGTTCAAGATGAAATTCACAGTATCCCAGCTGAGATGTTGTTGTAGCAGTCAATGAAGAATCTCAACAGCAGATTTCAAGAATGCATTTGTACAGGAGGACGCCATCTACAGGACGTAATTTTTAAAAAATGAAAATTCCATCATTGTTTCTTAAATGGCATGTTTTAAGGTTTCAATTACTATGAATAAAATATTTTCCTTCCATCAATCTTGGTTTTATTGGATTGTTAAAAAGTTCCCATTTTTTGGGGTTACCCTGGATATGTATACATATAAGTGGTTAATTATCTGAGATATGCCCAGTATTTGTGCATACATGTTTGCATATATCCAGGTAAATTATGTGTATCTATTTGTAAAGTGAATCCTCAGAAAATATTTTATTATCACTCTCTCCAAAAATTGATGGAAGTTTGCTTGTTAACATTTATTTTTTTCATAGTAGTAGACATGCACAGCAGAAGGAGAACACTCTACTGGCACAGATTAAATAAAGGCTTTAGTTCAAAGACATTTGAAGGTTGGAGACTGCAATGGTCATAATGTAATAATAGCAGTAACAAAGACAAGAACACAAATAATGCAAAAATGGCTGTTTTCAATTCATCTAATAAATGATTTTATTTGAATAGATTTGGAGCATAGCTAGATATTTCATATATTTATATTAAGCATAGAAACTAACTTTAAAAAACACAAGCTTTATGAAAAGACTTCACCATTTTGTTTTTTTGCTATAATAAAATACTTCTCATATTTCATAGCAACTTCTTTATATAGATTTCTTTGATATTTAACTTGAAAGCATCAAAACACTTTCCAACAGATTTTAAAAGCTTTTGGATAGCAATTTGAAAATACATTTTGTTCCCTTTTTGCAAGTGAATCATATTTGCTGAGAATATCTCTTCATAAAATAAAAGTAATCTTTCACTTAAATATTAATTTCTATTCTAAACTCATCCTTTGGAAATTCAGGCAGCAATCATCTTATGTTACATTCATTTCAAAGGCAGAAGAGGCAGGATTCTCTCCTTGTGTTTCAATACGATAAATACAAAGAGAAATTTAAAAAGATAACAGAGGATAAGAAATTGGCCGAGACTCTTCAAAGACAATTCATGTCTCAGCACCGAAAGAATAATGTTTCAAACAAAACAAGAAAAATTTTAAGAAGCACTTTTTGGAAAATCAGAAAATAATTCAAAAAGACAGTTTCTTCAGAAACGTCCATAGAAATACTAATATCTAGAGTTAGGTATCAGGGATGCTATGCATTTGCAGTTATTTCCTAGATTTTATATTTCAAATAAAAAATATTTTTGAAATGTGGAAAAGCCTTCTTTATTACTTCTTCTATAAGGCAGAGAATGCTGGACAATCTCCTTATAGATGAAGAAGAGAGTTGAAGCAACGTGATTCTACAGAAAAATGCTGACAATTCCATCAACCAAACATGTGAGCAACAAAAAAGTTTTAGAGAAAATGGGAACAAAAAGGATACTTATACTAAATATCAGGAAGTGAGAGTTGAAATGTTTATGGCACATAATAAAGAAAGACTGCTTGGAAAATTTGATACTCACAGGGCAGATTGAAGGCAACAGGGACAAAGAAAAATAATATATAACCTACTGAATTATTATATTATAATAATAATATATTATTATTATTATAATATTATCCAAATATTAATCTACAACCAGGCTTTTCCCAATATCACCATTCATAACAGAATTACTACTCTCCCAAACAAACATACACAACTGTATCAAGAGATCAAAAGAAAATGGTTGAATCCATCAACACAACAATAAAAACAATATTTCTACAAGTGATAGTACTTGACATAATTTTCAGTTGATAATATGAATACAGTAGTGTTTTCTAAATTCTTCCAGTTGCTATGGACATTTTGTTTTGTTGTTAATAGTTACTTTGTTTTTAATAAATTCATTTCGTTTTTGCCTTGAAAAAGTTCACACTGGATGAAACGCATCAGCTAATAATACAGTTTTCCTATTGTCTTTTACCTTTAGACATAACCTACTGAGCAAACTTCAGTAAATAGATGGCAGAACAAAGTTTAGGAGAGATTACAAAAAATTCATTAAAAGCTATGAAGGACAGGAAATTGTGAAAAGCCATGATTGGCAACATTTTGAAGACACAAGAAGATTACATATTATTATATGCATCCTGCTAAAGCACAGAATCTCTCCTGTAATGATTTAAAATTTCTCTTAAACATGAAACTGCAGAATGATTAAAAAAAAGATTAAGATCATCACTTCTCATTGATTTTTTAAAAATTCCATGTCCCTTCAGGACATGGGTGAAAATGGCTCTCTATAAGTTTTATTTATATCTGAATTACGATGACTTATTGAGTAATTTTGAGGAGTGGTTTCCCATTACCTTCTTCACAGTTCTGAATTCAGAGCTTTTTGACTGCTAAAGTCTATAGAGCTTAATCTACCTTGCTATATAACCCATAGTTAGGGGACAACAGGGGTTCATGACATTTCCAAAGGAATTTGTGTGAAAGTGGATGCAACAGATTAGGGAGAAATTTGAACCTGGCATGTTGATTCCACTTTTTGTACTGGTAAAAGATATTAAACACATAAATGCCTATTTACATTATTCAGACTATGGTCCTCATCTTTGTCGCCATATTTATTACAACATTTCGGCCATTGTATGCTCTGGCCTTCTTCAGGTGGTTGGAATGTCGAACTGAAACCTTTATTTCCCAAAATAAAGGGTTCAGTTCGACATTCCAACCACTTGTAAAAGGCCGGAGCGTACAATGGCTGAAATGTTGCAATAAATATGGCGACAAAGATGAGGACAATAGTCCGAATAATGTAAATAGTGTACATAATACCTCATCTTAGAAATATAGACAGATACATAAATTCCTATTTTTCATTGAGACTACTGGTAACCCACACTAAAAAATAAAAACAGTTGGTCCATGCAATCGCCTATTGAGAGCAGCACGGAATATGAGTCAGTAATAAAATGTCCAGTGAACAACTCTACAGTGACCTTACAATGGTTACAGAGAATTCGTGAAAAGCAAGTTTGGTTTAATGACCTTTCATGGAGAAGTAATACTTAGTTTATCAGAACAAAATTCTTGGAAAAGATCAAGAAATAGTCCAGCAAAGCACCAGACCAGATGTGGCAGCAACATTCACAGATTCTGGCAAGAAAAGTTCTCTAGCAGACCAACTAGCATCTTTCCACTTCATGTCAACAGAAAACATATGCCAAGAAGGTACAATAAGGTTAGCATCAGCCATGATGGTGGAAGGTAAAAATAGCTTCTCTCAGACAATTAAAAGAGAGCAGTTTTATTTTGGAAGTATTAAAATTAACAAACTATTCCTTGCTCTGGTTAACAACAAATTGTTGTTCATTTTTGAGATCATCTGCCAAACATTCTGCTTTTTCAGCAGGTGATAGCATCTCAAGCAGCGTGAAGAGAAGAGGGATAGAACACTAACACTTTTTAACACACTATTACAGAACCCAAATCACAAGAACCAAACATGTTAGAAAGTATACAGTGCCTCATTTTATCAGCAAAGATTTAGTCTCTTTGAGGACATATTTACAATTATTATTAGCAGACACAAAGAAGCATTTGTTGTGTTTGGAGCTATCATGCTGGTACAATCAGAAAAGGTGATTCCTGTGTGTTATAGCATTTGAAGAGGCCAGTGTGAACTAAGGAAAATATTGCGGTTTCACTTAGTATTTTCAAGAAGTTACAAAAGCATAGATGCTGGCTTTAACCCAAGAAGAAAACTCTGTGGCAAATTTCTCAATAGGAATGTTAAGAATATCAATCCAAGGGGTATCAAAGAAGAAAGTCACAGAATGGAACCCAATCAGTCTGCTGGTAACAGGAAAGAAGTCTTATGAATAGGAGATTCCTGCCTTATAGGCAACTCAAAAGAAATTAACAGATAATACAGCATGATCTGAATTGCCAAGAGGACAGAATTGTGATGATCTACAAGAGCTAGGAGAGAGGGTAAGGAACAAGTGAAGAAGAATGTTGATCAAATTTATTCAGGAAACAAGTAGAGAAATCCACTATCTGACTGAGGGATTGAGCAATGGAAAATTTGAAAGTCTGAATACTGCCAACATCAGTAACATTACAATGATTGAGTCACTTGACATGATGACCATTAAAATTACCAAACACAATGTTCACAGATGAATGCAGAGAGAGTGCCATTTCTCTACTGTCAGACATTTTGACTAATATCTTAACAGTCTTATTAATTTATTAAATTAATTACTCAAACTGTTCTAATTGTATGTTTTTATTTTTTTTTTAAATAAAAGCCATTTAATTTCTCCCAGTAGGAATTTTACAGTGTTTTAGCTTCTCATCAAATTATAAAAATAGAAAATGAATGTCTGAAAAGTGCTTTTATAAAACTGGACGAAGAATGGAGAATAAGTTAATGAAAACCAAGAACAGTGACAGCAAAAAGATTAAGATTCCTTCCTGCAAGATTAATCACCAAAATTTTATTGAAAGCTTTTTTTTCTCCAAAGCCAATTACTGGCAATAACTTTTCCTGGAGATTTTCTTTTTTAAATGTATCAGTAAAGGAAAGAGAAAGTAATGGGCAATAAACTGTAAAACCTTGCTCAGGGTGTGTAGCATTAATCATTTGCTATATTCATGACCAATCATCATGAAAGAGATAATGGCTTCAGTGAAAGTGGCACGAGTGCCAACAGTTCATCTCAGTAGTGAAGATGAAAGCCGGAGGTTGATCCAGTCCACTTACATAAAAAATGATCAATGATATCTTTGATTTGTAGAAACCAAAAGCATAAAGAAAGATGTAGAAGTAACTGTAAAAGACACTGATACATGAGAAATGTCATGTATGTACAGCTTTAATAAGACATCAGAGCAGTTGGTAATATTGGGAAACTGCTGAAACAAAATTGGCCAAAAGATAGTAATGCTATTGCTACAACTATTGATCTACTCCATACAATGATTACTTTAACCAAAATTGTAAACATTCAGTAGGAGATACATGCCAATTTTAAGTAACATTCTGTCTTGTCTATAAAAAAAAATGACTCATAGGAAATTATATATCATTTAATTATAAATGATAACACTTCTGGGAATAAATATGGCTTTAGTGTGTACTATAAGTAATATAACAGACATTTGCAAAAATTTTCTCACTGTAGATCAGCATTTCTCACTTGGTGCATTCAGGCCCACTAATGCACCCTGAAGGTAGCCAGGTTCACTCCAAGTTAAAAGAAGAGTAATTTATGATTTAAAAGTTTTTAAAAAGCTAGAGACATCAGTTATATGGCTTCCATGTTTAAGTGAAGTCTTTGTCATTTAAAATTTTAAACTGGATGTTAAATTCCTCAATCTTTAAGGAGTAGATAACCCTTACCCTTTTGCCTTCCTCAAGGCATAACATATAAGGCCTAGCATTCAAAAATTGCCAAAGTACAGGTTTCACACAGGCATAATTAAATACACAATTTAATGTCTTAAAAATAAATGTTTATTTCAGGAAACTTTTTTGTTATTTTTCTGAGTTCAAATTTCCTAATTAATTTTACCTTTGTAAAATTTAAAGTGTGTGCCAGAGTTTTAGTTATTCTACAGGCCGACCATGAAGTAAAAAAGGCAGAAGAACATTGCTTTAGATACTAACATTTCCCCCAGAGATAGATATAAAACACTAACATATAAGCTGAAGGGTCAAAACAATTAGACAGTTACCTAATACTGTGTAGCTCTTACCTTGATTCTGTCAGCTATGCAATGTCTCATGGAATTTATGAAGTGTTAGAGTCATTGTAGGAGTATAGTCCAACTTCTTTTAATTCAGCACCCTTGGAACCAGGACACAGCCTGAGCACAGAAAATATTGGATAACAGATTTCACTCCAAAAGAAACCCTATGTAAATATAGTCTTGTCATTTCATTCCACATATATATTGCTGTGTTACCAATGGTTGAACAAAAACAGGAAATAAAATAATCAATGTTTCAAAACAAGGTTTTTAATTCTATATTTTCTGACACTCCAAACTTTCCTGGCTTTCATTTTCAGCAAAAAAATGAAAATTCTGTTCATGTTTCCTTAAGCCATACCCAGTGGATGATCTTACACCATAGTGCTCACACAAAGTTTTCATAGATGTTCCTTTCTCTAATTTCTTCAGTAACTCCAACTTTTCAAGCATAGTTAAAGACTTACCATCTGCACCACTTGCTTCTTTGGGTGACATCCTTCATAAGTAAATATGCAGCTATATATAAGAAATGAGAAACACTGTATTACCAAAACACTCTGCTGCTGTTGGCTGCTGCAGAAAGTTGTATGCAACATGTGGTGCTGCCCTGATAATCGCTCAGAAAACTAATGGCAACAAATTCAAAAAAGTGCCAGATCATGAAGAACTGGATTAAAGAAGTCGGACTGTACATCTCTTCAGACACATTCCAGGATTGTTTTGTGGTTGTTGAACATATATTCAGAGAATTTAGGCTTGCAACATATATATACTCAATGTATGGAGTGTGAGGTCCATCATCATCATCATCATGCGGCCTCAGCCGAGATTGAACTCACTACACCTCTCCAGCATTCCCTATCCGTCATAGCTCCTAAAAGATCTTCCTTGGGGATCAATGTGTCTCGTTTTATCCTATCTGGAAAGGTTAACTTGCGTGATCGATTGTCAGATGATGGGTGTCTCCAGAGTACAAATGATGACACAAGTTCATCTGTAGCACGTGCACAATGCCCGGTGTGAGGTTTAGTTGAGTACTTGAAGTCAATGAAATCAGGTTGGTGTTATTCGCACATAATATTAGGGGTTGGATTGTGATGCTAAAATATACTATCACAATTAGAAAATATAAAAACTATAAAGGCATTACAATGATCTACCATATCTATGTATGTCAGAACTATAAAACTCCACTTTGACCTAGTAATGATACAATTAGGTATTTAAGGTAAACGAAACATTTAACATTCATCGGTCAAGCAGCCATTACTACTTTCATTTGAAATTTTTAAAATTTTTCTGTTAAACTAATTTTTCAGAAAAATAGATTTCTCAGGTTCAGTAGCTGTTATCACTCTTTCCGGCATTTATGTTGGAGGTGTCTCTTTGCCAGCCTTTTGCTTGAAGTGATGTTGAATATCAACATTTTGATTATGTCATTATTTTCTCATCAAATTACATATGATATCCATTTTAGTTGTTGCTTCTGTTGAAAGTCTTCCGGTGATATGGTTTCTGTTATTTAGTACAGTTCTTTGTTTATGATTCTGTTTGGTTTATTTGATTTGGTTTATTTTGTTTTACTGCATATCAACACCTCAATGGGTTATTTAATGCCAACAAGATTTTTCAGATATGTCTGTATGAATAGAATGTGCATTCTTTGTAAGGAATCAGTTTTATAAAGAGGTTTTTCGTCAAAAGTCAAATGTATTGCTGATAATATTCTTTTTTTCAAAAATGTATTGTAGGTAGTTGTAGGTGTAAGCGTTCTGAAAGCAAAGGAAAATCACTGTAAGTACAGACTCGAATATCGGGGGCAGAAAGAAATGCTGAAAACTCGATTCGCCGGTACCATGTCGAATCACAATGCATGTAACCAGTCAGAAAAATGATTCACTAACAAACGCCAAAGCCAAAAATGCCCGAATTTTCCGCCTCCGAATCGAGAACACCAACTGCTTTTATCGGCAGAACCTATTTTTTTAATTCGTCGACAGCTGGGATAGGATGCTCCGTAATTTGCTTATCAAAATACTTTTATAGCGACTCCTCATATCATGGACTTGTTTCTTTTTTCGTCACTTTTTCATTAAATAAAGAATACACGCAGACGGCGCTATTAAACAGTTTTGACGAGGTAAGTCGCCGTTTTCTTCGCTATAAGATTTTTGCTGACTACTTTTTGGTAATGTTTCTTTGGCAGATTTCACACAAAACACAAACTTTTTTCCGAGGTTCCTGACTATCTCTTTCACTACAGTAATATTTTTTTCTTCAAAATTGTATTGTTGGTATTTTTACTACAAAAATTTATTTTTATACTTTCATAGTGTTTTAACCCTTCTATGGGGGTTAACTATTTGCACATAGCTGGGGCCCTAACAGGTGTTACCACCCGGGGTCAGAGTAGACCTGGGAGCAACAGTAATTAAGAGGTAGTTCTATGTTCCTTAAAACCTCCTGATCAGGGGCCTTGCTGTCGGATGTAATTTATCATCATACCCAGGACAATATGATTCTTTAATGGCAGTCCATCCAGTTCGAAAAAGGATGTTCCTCACTAAGATCTACAGGCTTCACTTGCTTAAATCAATTTTAACCATTGATCTGGGGAAGCATTTATATACAGGTGGCAGTTTGTGAATTGCAACAGAACATACACAGCTTGTACATTGTTGATAGGATGGATCCATAGCCTAATACAGTTTTCTCTATATATGAACTTGATGTTCAACTCATAAGATGTGATAGGGAGTGCATATTGACCAAATTCTTATAGACATGTTACAGCTGCTGGACATATAAAGGTGCATTTAGTGCCTCATTGC
This sequence comes from Acanthosepion pharaonis, assembly GCA_903632075.3. Classification (NCBI taxonomy): domain Eukaryota; kingdom Metazoa; phylum Mollusca; class Cephalopoda; order Sepiida; family Sepiidae; genus Acanthosepion; species Acanthosepion pharaonis. The sequence continues at coordinate 422,908 of CAHIKZ030000896.1, read as the reverse complement.
CCTTTATGAACTCTAAATGAATAATACCCTAATGATCCCAACACACTCACAACATTACCTTTTTTCCATGAACTCAAGTTTTGGGGTCAATTGTAGAGAGTTATCCTTTTCAATCCACTGCCTTTTATATTGAACATTCTCATATGTAACCTATTTTTCATCACCTGTTATTTTATATTTAAGGAATGGTTAGTTATAATGATATGCTCATTATTACAATTGGTTCCCAAAAATGGAAATTACATATGACTCAGCTTAATCAAACACTGCAAATAAGAATCATTTTTTAACAATTTTAAAAATGTAAATATGAAAAATATCAGTAGATAATAATAACAATAATAGCTTTCTGTTTTTCTTTTTTTTATCTGCTGAAACAAGAGAATGCAATAACCTTGAATCAGATCAAAACACTACTTCCATTTACTCTCATGCACTATATATCCATGTGTGGGTAGATGCGTAGATAGATAATTTGAGAACTGAATGTGTAGCCTGAATAAAACCAACATCTTTCAGTGAGTCATCCAAGACCTTGATCCTGTTATAATGGAATTTCATTGGATTCCTTTTCCATTATTATAAAGCAATCAGTAAAAATGAATAGAAACCTGAAAAGCTGGACATTTGTGCCTTTTATTTTGAAGATCAAAATCTGATTTTATTCTTCAAAAGAATTCAATTTCAAAAGAATTTCCTAAAAATAAATTTATTTCAAATTTATCCTTATTTTCTCAAAAGTTATAATAGAATGTCTATCATGTAAAATACTTTAAACAATATCATTCAATATAATATTGCCTGCTGAGTGATGTTAGCCCTTTATTTCCCTCTCAAATAACCGAATTGCTTCTTGTTTTTTAAAATCCTGAAAATGTTAAATCTATAAAGTTCAATTTAACCCAGATAATGTAATACTGTTATGACATGTCATTGGAACTGTTATGGCATGTCACTGGAGTGCTCTGTTTTTCACTGTTATCTGTTAGTTGTATATGCCTGTGTTTTTTTAGGCTCAGGCAGCATTGAAAGAAATGTTAAAGTCATCAGCATTATAATATAACAGAATATTTTTTTATTATTTGTTTAACATAAAGCAATTCTCTGAATAAAATTGAGATTTTAGCCTGTTGTTCAAAGGAGACCAAGAGATGTATGGATACTGATGCTTATTGATGCTATCTGAAAGAGAGAAAGAAATTACCCTCTCCTTGAATTGCAAAATGCAACAAACATTCATTTCTACAAATTTAACTTACAACAGACTGAAAATGTTTTGCATTTATAGATATATTGTTTCTTTACACAGCCAAAAAGTGGTACAGAGGATAAAAACATTATTTATTCATTAATGTCTACCATGAGCAATTCAGAAGGATATATATCTATTTTTTATAGATCATGCAAATGTATTTGATAAAATATGTCATGAATACCTGTTTGAACTGCTAGGTAAGCTTAATTTATTTGGAAAAGATAGAATAATGCAGAACCTATACTTGGAGCAAATCATGTTCATACGGATAAGAAATAAATTCAGTAAATACACAAATAGGAGTCACAGTGGAGTAATGGATGGCGGCTCAGATTGAGGAATTGGAGAGCCGAGTTCGAATTCTAGTCAAATCGATTGAATTCACTTATGTGATAATACCCTTGGTAAAGGTATGAATCTTCTACTTCTCCCCCTGCCAGCTATGGGTAAACAGCAGGAGAGACCAGGTTCTTTAGCCTTGAATGGCAACTGGTATACCGCAGAAAGAAATCGCAACCTACTGCAGGAAAAAAAATCTGCCTCATCAGTCATGGATCGAAAGATACATGATTGCCTAAGCGTGTATCATGCATGGTACATAACTGGGTGAAATGCACAAAAATAGAATGAGATATAGGACAAAGATGTGTTTTCTCACCCAACTTATTCAACCTTTAGAGCGATCCTGAGAGAATTAGAAGTCCTACCAGGATGCATTATTGATGTCGTAATCTTCACAACATAAGATATGCAGATGACAGTGTTGATAACAGATTTAAAAAGGAAAATACAGGAAGCCCTAGAGAAGGTATTAAAGAAAAGTGAAAAGAAAGGACTATCCATCAATTGTAAGAAGACCAAATGTATGGCGGCCAGCAAGAAAACGATCTTATAATGTTTTGAAATTTAACTAGGCAAAGCAATTCATCTGCTCAGCACTGTATGTTTGAATCTAATAAAATGTACAGATGGCACAATGTTGATAGCAGACACAGAAAGAAGACTGCAGGAGCCACTAGAGCAGGGAGTAAAGAAAAGTGAAAACAAAGGACTAAACATCAGTTGTAAAAAGATAGAAAGTCCAGTTGTCAGCAAAAGGGACAACCCAAGATGCAAACTTTGGCATAATAGTTTAACAAATTAAAATGTCAGTTTGGGAATTTAGTGACATAGTAAATCTGAGTTCAATCCCTGAGCCTGTTAGTGTATATGGAGTGAGCAATAACTGAGCAGTACTAAAATAAAAACTAGATGAAATATCCCTAGAAATTAGTAGTGGATTAAGAACACTCTACTCTTTTAGACTAAATAAAGAGTTCAGCTTTAAATTCCCAGTATAGAAAGAGGCATAAGGCAAGGATACATCTTCTCACCTGACCTGTTCAACTCATACAGCGAGGCAATCGTGAGAGAATTGAAAACCCTACTGGGATTTAGCATTGGCGGCCAGAATATTAACAACATAAGATACGCAGATGACACAGTACTGATAGCAGACATGGAAATGAAATTACAAAATCTCCTACATAAGGTAGCAAAGGAGAGTGAGAAGAAAGGACTAAGCATAAACTATGAAAAGACAGAATGCATGGTCATCAGTAAGAGGATGAGCCTGAAATGTGATCTGAATGTTGGGAACACTAGAATCGAACAGATGCGAAAGTTTAAATACCTGGGAAGTGTATTGACAGAGGATGGTAAGTGTGACAATGAGATCTGTAAGCATATTGGGATGGCCAAGGGCATATTCCAAAGGTTGGGCAGAGTACTGCAAGACAGGAGGATATCTTTGGTAACAAAAAAAAAAGAATACTGAAATGTTACGTGATGTCTGTCCTTCTTTACGGCACTGAATGTTGGATGATTTCCTCAAAGATAAAGAAGAGACTTGAGGCAATAGAGATGTAGTTCTACAGAAGGATGCTAAGGATATCATGGACCAAGTGTTTGAGCAATGATGAGATCTTAGAGAGGTTGCAAACAAGGAGGAGGCTTATATTTAATATCAGGAAGAGGCAGCTGAAATTTCTGGGATACATAATGAGGAAGGAGGGCCTGGAGAATCTGATACTGATGGGTTGAATAGAAGAAAAGAGAGACAAGGGAAAACAACATGACTTAAGCAAATGGATGACAGAACGTGGTCTGGGGGAGGAGGCAGAGTGAAGGAACTTGTTGAGAGCTGCAAGGGATAGAGGGAGGTGGAGAGCCATGATCGTCTACACCCAGAAAGGACATTGCACATAAAAAGAAAGAAAGAAAGGTTTTCTGGATTGACATACACCTGATGAGTACACAATGGCCGAAGTATTATGATAAACATGAGGACAATAATCCACATGTAACTAATGTTCTCCCTTTTACACAAGTGTGTTACACAGATTATTCACTGTTTCCCTGTGTGCCTCTTGCCTTCATTATTTCTTATGAGTATCAAATTCTCCAAGTTGTCTTTCCTTATTATATGTCAGAAATTTCAGTGGCTCATATTTTCTATTCATGATACTCTTGACTTTCTTCTCTCAAATGAAAAGGAGACTTGAGGCACCAGAGATTGGGTTCTACAGAAGAATATCTGTATGTTCAGATAAAAACAATAACGTTAACATCTACAAAAGCCAAATACATGTCAACTCTAAGCAAGACAAATTTTATCATAAAGAAATACACAACCCCAGTTGACCTGAACGAGAAAATTAAATTAATTATTGATTACAAAAAAATTTAAAACAGCATGAGAGCAACGATGAGATCTTAGAGAGGTTACAAACAAGGAGAAAGCTTATACCTAACATCAGCAAGAAGCAGCTGAAGTTTCTGGGACACAAGGAAGGAAGCCCTGGAGAACCTGATATTCATGGGTCAAACAGAGAGAAAGAGAGACAAGGGAAAGCAGTGGGTGACATACCTGACAAACTTGAGCAGGTTAATGACAGAAAGTGATCTGGGGGTGGAAGCAGAGGGAAGGAACTTGTTTAGAGCTGCAAGGGATAGAGGGAGGTGGAGAGCTATGATCACCTATGTCCTCTAAGGACATGACACATAAAATGAAAAGAAAACCTTATCATCAAAAATAGCAACACACCCACAAAATCAAAACTACAAAGAAACAACATTACTTACAAGTTCAAATACCCCTTAAAAAAACGTATTCCTAATCAAGCCAAACTCATAAATGTATGTCACTACTAGATAAATGGTGTCACTACTACATGCCTATCTAGATAACTTATATTACACCAACTCGACCACAGCTCTGTTAGGACTCATTTAAACACATGCAAAAACCGACCAGACTATCTGAAACTTACTAGTAGAAAATACAAATATAATAGCATCATCCACAGGTAAAAATGATTAAAAATAATGAAAGTCCTAATAATAAACAAGGAAAATACAACACTCAGTAACATTAACTATTAACATGGCCACAATGTGCTGACCATGTTTGGAAAATAAAACATTCCTGTAACTTAAGACACATACATAAAAAACACACATATTTAGTTAAAAATAAAAAAAATAAAAATCGACCTTTATAATGGGTAAAAGAATAGCTGAAAGTATTCAGATATGCAGAAATTCTGGACAGTTTTTACATACTTTGTGTCCAAACAAGAAAATACTTTTAAGAACACAAGAAAAATTAAGCAAAAAACTTTATCACATTACCTTGTTAGTCATCCTTAATGACTCTATATATGTATGTATGTATGTGTTACTTCAAACATTAATATAATAGATACTTTGTATTTTAAATAGACACCCAATTTTTATTTTTTTATTTTTTTTAAGCAGTACGCCCCAAGCAAGTCATGAAGCCACTAGGTTGCAGAAGATTTGGAGCGAGAGCAGATAGGAGTGATAGAAGAAAGGACGAGGAGAAGGATAGTGGGTAGATCAAGGTAACCGGAGGTGTTGATTGACATTACATTTGAATAGTTGGAGATTATAGCTCTCAGAGAAACAGTAATTGGGAAGGGTGTTCCACAAGTGAGAGGTGCGAGGTATTTAGTAGAAGAGACAGCTACATTTAAAAGTTTCTGTAGTGTAAGGGTGGGAGCGGGATGCCAGCCTCATAAGGCGCTTGAATTCATGGAGTCTGGGAACCAGTGAAAGCAGCTCATCAGAGCAATTACCATGAAAGTATTTGTAGAAAAGACAGAGAGAGGCGACTGCAGATGAGACACCAGATCAGGGCCAATAACATTACATATCCGTCTCTGGATCTTGTCAAGAACTCCGAGGTAAACAGAAGGTGCCCCAGACCATATATGGCAGCAATACTCCATGCAAGGGCGAATGGTTGTTTTGTATATTTGAAGTATCGATTCCGGGGAGAAAAATTTCCTTGTGTGACACAGAGAGCCAACTTTCCTCGCGGTGGACGAAGCCAATTGACTCAATGTATTTGTTCTATCTCAGGTCAGCAGTCAACGTGAGACTGAGCAGACGCAGGGAGTTGCTCTCAGGAAGTTGGCTATCAGACATTATAATGGGGGGCAGGGAAGGATCTCTATGGTGGTTAATGGAGAGTAGTTTAGTTTTTGAGCCATTAAAGTTGACCAGCCAATTCTTGCCCCAGTTAACAACCGATTGGAGGTCCATTTCAAGACGCACGGCCAGGTTAGTTTTGTCGCTGACACTAGATTTGTTTTTGAGGCAAGAGTAAATTGTAGTGTTGTCCGCATAGAATTATCCACTACAATGTTTGAAGTAATAAAAATATAGGATAAAAAAGAAATCCATTAATTCTTTCTCTCAATATAAGCTGTGGTAAAAAAAAAAAAAATATATGCAATAATAATAATAACAGGAAAATTGCAAGATGAGCACTATTAAAAAAAATGGTTGCAGAGACATTAGGTTTATAAGTCCCAGAAATTCATACACAGATGTCCTCAAGGACACATGGCACAGTGGATAAAAAGGGGTTGGTTAGATCTAAACAAAGAGGTGTGAGGTCAATATCAGGCCACATTAGTAGGGAACCAAAAAACTTGTAAAGTTAACTGAAACATTTGAAAGAGGCGTGACACAAGGAACTAGAACAATCTACCCAGGTGGATGAGATTACAATCACCTGAAGAAGGCTGGAATGTGCAACAGCTGAAATGTTACAAATATGGAAGATGTGGATAACAGTCTAAATAAGGTAAATCTCATCTCAGAGATATAGATGGAAAAATATTTATCTTTTGACATAATCTCCTTCTTTGGCCATTCAGTGATGAAAATTAATAATATACACTGAATATATTATACTGAATTTTTTTATTAAAAATTCAACTAATGTGTAGATTAAAAACTACAGACTTATTGATTTAACCTCATAAGTGACCCTGTCTGTTTTCAGTATTTGATTCATAGACAGAAAAATAATTCATAGATAAAAAAAATAATATCCAATAACATAAAAAAAAAAATGATAAAATCTACAACAATGCTTTTTTTAAAAAAAAAATCAAATGTAACTTAGCCATTACAATATTCTTTTGATATACTTTCATCTACATGGAGAGTTCTATACATATGGAAACATATGTATAAACCTATTAAATCAGTGTGAAACTTTTTGTTGCAAACTTTTTTTGCCAATATTTGCCTTTTGTCTAAATCTGCGGCTTAATAGAAAGTAAATAAATGAGCCAGAAGTCAAATAAGGATGTTTTATATTTGTTTCTATTCTGGTTGGTTTATATCAGCTGATCAAAAGTGTGAAATCAATGCTTCAATCAATTACTTTTATCAGCAATCCCAAATAGAATGGGATATCTTTGATCAGATCAAATGATGCATTACTTTTTTTTTTTTGATAAAGCAATAATTCTATATATAAATCTATTTTTCTATTGGTTTTTGCAGAAGACTATTTATCTATCTACCAATTGACCAATCTACACATTGAACTAAACAAACATGCGGATTTTCCCCACTAGTGAATTGAGCAAATATACTTTTTACTTTTGTTTTCTTTTTTTCTTTTTTAGATCTCCATCAAGTGGTCTGTCTTCTGGCATATTTATTAGGGTGAGCTGCTGACTTTCTTTTTCCAGCTAATAATCTACTGAGTCCCTTTATCTATATAATAACCCATTTATATCTTTTGCTTTTTTTTCTTGTTAAGGAATATCAATCTTTTGGTTTGATCTTTTGAAATTTATCTAGAAATCTAGGCATTCTACTGATAAAAAAATATTTGTCTCAATTTTGGCAATACAGCTTTTTAGCAGGTTGAACTGAATGATGTGATAAACATTAGATTTTTGTAGATGAAGCAAGGAACAATTCAAACACACATACAATTATCCCATGAGAGACATACCATGTCTCTTTTATTTTTTGATGAAGCTTATCACAAACAGATCTAGGAGACATGGCTATATTCCAGACAAAAAACATCCCCCTGATCTTTTCTTGTGAGATTTTTAATATATATATATATATATATATATATATATATATATATATATATATATATATGTCATCCACACAAACACATATATATATATATATATGAAATCTCCACAAATATTCTTAAATGCCTATAGTTGATAACAGAAGCCATTGGTTTATACCAACAGCTTCCCATACTTAATACTTCTCATTTTCACTCTTACATGGTCATATGTGACGTTACGAGCTGTGGTGCAATTTTGGCTTCCACATCTCGTATACACAAGTTTGTTGTTGTTTGGAAATCTTTCATGCAACAAAAACAGACTATAATTATTGTTTTGTCCATGTATTGTTTAATATATTGAAATGTAATTGTCATCTTTGATAATGGCTTATGTAAGCTGAAAACTTAGATAGGATTAAAAAACATGTATCAATATGGTGTTTTTCTTTTATCTTTAAATGATGTTATTAAGCTTATCAGACAATAAGAAAGGAATTTACTTAAAATAAATAGACAAAACTTGTCTATATTATTTAATGAAACATGCATCAATGAAAAAATACTGCCTAAATACACACAATTTAAACTATATATATATATATATATATATATATATATATATATATATATATAGTTACTTACTGTAGGTTTTTGCTATTGATATATTTAGTAAATCAAACTTTGTAAAATATAATCCAGCTGAAGGTTTCTTCTATATGTGTGTCACTTCAGGAAATTGGCAATCATGACTCTCCACAATATCCTTTCATTTGTAGCTCTTAATAAATTTTGTCTTTTTGTTATCTCTTCTAAAACTTGCTTTGCTGTTAATTTACTCAAGTTTGCCAGGTAGGTTTTTCCATTGTTTCCCCTCTCCCCGTCTTGCCTTCAACCTGTCCTGTGAGTATCAAATTTTAAAAGTTCTGCAGTACCTGTAGTTATGTACATAATTAATTAGACATGTAAAAAGACCACTTCATGTATTTGTAGCCTAGAATTTCAGTTCAATTTATCAGTATGCAGCAATGAAATATGAAAATATGTCTGTATGTAAAATGTTTCTTCATGATTTGTGCACCTAATCTGACCATAAGCAAAGGTTGTTTCATAATATTTTTATAACCCCTAACAAGGTACAATATTAGCAAATAAAAGAATTATTCCTCTAACCCTATTTAAATCTAAACTAAACTCTTCCTTTATATGCCATGTCCCTGTGATCATGGGCTTTCACATTATCCTGTCCCATGTTATTTCTCTCAAACCCTATTCTACCATCCATTCACTCAAGCTCATCAAGTATGTTGTGTGCTATTTTCCTCTGTCCTCCTTGCCCTCAATCTGTCCTGTGAGTATCAGGTTTTCTAAATCTTCCTTCCTCGTTACATTCCCCAGAAATTTCAACTACCTCTTACTGATGTTAAGTATAAGTTTCCTTTTTGTTTCCATTTTCTTTAAAACCTCAATATTGCTCATGTGTTTGGTTTATGTTATCCTCAATATTCTGTAGAAGCACATTTCTCTTGCTTCAAGTCTCTTATTCATCTTTGTGGAGATTGTTCAGCATTTGCTGCCATACAGGAGGACAGATATCCTGTAACAGTCCAGTACTCTTTTCTTTGTTTCTAATGAAATTTTCCTATCTCTTAATACTCTGCTTAGCTTTTGGAATGCATCTATGGCCATCCCAATATGTTTCAGATCTCATTGTCGCACTTTCTGTCTTTTGTTAGAACACTTCCAAGATATTTAAATTTCTGTACTTGTTTGATTTTAGTAGCCACAATTGGTAATTTGCATTTTGGGCTTATCCTAAAGTAACAATTTTATTTATGATGCAGCACTTAGTAATTCTCTGAGGATTCAATTGCATAACATATTTCTGTATTTTTCTCTTTTAGAACTTTGTTGTATTGCCACATTATTACATTAACTAGATCAGACTGTGTTGAGACATTAAAAGGTAATTTTGGAGAGTTACACAGACTGCTGACCAAAAAAGGAAGTGAGTGAATGAAAACATGTTGTATAACTACAGCTGTAACCTGTTATATATACTTTCTTGAATGACATTACAAACACTAAGTATTGAAAATATTTTGTATTTATTCTTTGCATCAGTTGATAGAAAGCCCTTATTGTCAAAACATAATAATACCATGTTAAGCAAGAAAAGTTAGTTCTACCCAGCTTCAGGGGAACTCTACCTCTCCTGTTTTCTGAGGCTTAGTTTGACTTTGCATTAATTGTTTTCTCGTCATTGATATGATGAGAAAATAATCAAAAGTATTATTATTATTATTCCATTCTATGCTTTATAATTTAATTTATTTGGAAATGATGAATAATATATTTCTAAATTTATTTTGAGAAAACATGAAAATGAAATCAGTTGATGAAACTTATATATATATATATATATATATAGTAATTTCTTAATGGTTAAAAAAACGTCTCATTGTTAAATCTAATGCAATAAAAATAGTTTATAGTTTATTTTTCTACTTTGTTAATAGAATTTTTATTTTTTGTTAGTTTCAATCCCCACACAAATGACTGAAAACATTACCCACTCCTAGATTTATAGGCAGAAGCTACACAAAAGCATGCTGGGATTTTTTTAGCCAATATAATAGGCCGTTTCTCAATTTCATCTGACTAAGTCCCAGTCTATTTTGCCTTGAAGTCAGAATGCTACTCTTGCTTGTCCAAACTTGCTTTTGTGTGTCTTGTGAACTTTTGTGATATTACTGTTAATTTGCCTTGCATATATTGTTTGCTTGCTTTATATTATTTTTTGCCCTGTTCTTTTTTTATCTTGTTATTGCAGACTTGGTCAATTTTGTCTGTTACCTATTTTGCATTTGACTATGGCTACTGACTCCACACTTTTAATAGATTTTTTTTTTTACTTTTTTTAATAGATTTTTGTGTTCTTTAACTCAGTATAAAGCCACTAAATAAATTATCATGTAGGTAAATAATTATTAATTAAATGTTCTGATTCTGACAATAATGACCTCATCAGTGAATAAGGTGATATTTTGTCTTATATTTTGTCTTAAATGTCACTTTTCTGCTGATTCTGCCACAAACATTATCAGCAACTCAAAAGAATTAAAAGAAAAATACCAAAATCAAATCTTGAAAATGCATGGTTTCACTTTATCTACCTTTCACTAATTCATTGGCTTTTGACAATATCAACAACACATACACAATTTGCTGACATTTTCTGTTGACTAAATAATCAGTAAATATCTTGCTTTCAGATTTACAAAGACATAATATACAGGGTGTCCATAAAATTCGTGTGCATTTTAAAAAATTATAACTTTATTTGTATTTCCGATAGAAATAATTTGTAAAAAGGATTAGAAAGAAGTAAATCTATATTTTTTTAAGGTTTTATTGAAATTTTATTTAAGTTTCCACATGTCTTCCATCATTAGCAATACAAAGGGTAATACGATTTTGCAGTTCACGGAAAACATTTGCCAACTGATTTACAGTAATGCCTGAAATCACATTAGTTATTTTAGCTATACTTAAAACAAGGTACATTAAACTTTATAACATTTTTTACAGATTATTTCTATCGCAAATACAAATAATGTTGGAAATTTTTTAAAGTGGACACGAACTTTATGGACATGCTGTATATACATTAATTAATTATCTAGCTTTTCTAACAAAGATACAAGTTCTTCTAATACTCATTGCCATGCATAATGACTTTCTTGGTTCAGGCAAGCTAAGTTGCATGCACATTAAATTAGTACATTCACATATTACTAGTTCTTTAATTTTTTTTTCATTTACAAAAATATGGATGCTGAATATTCTCAAGAACAAACTCACATTATCCTATGCATGATAACATATTCTGAGTATTTCTTTATCCATAAATACTTTGAAAAGATTCTGGCCATAAATCATATTTGGTTAACAATCTCATATAAAAAGAATAAAATATTATATTATTTTACAAGCGAATAAATATTCTTGGTGTGTTTTGTTTTTCATGAGGAGGCTTGTCTTTGTATATAGAGACACTTGTCTTTGTATAAATAAAGTCAACAAGTGGCGACAGTCTGTTCCACGCATGAATGCAAGCTGCACCGCTGAAGATTATGTTCAAGCATGAAACAGACTGTCGCCACTCTGTCACATTTTTCTATTTACACATGCTCTATCCCTGATATTGAGTACTTTTACCCATAAATATAGCATACCTTAAAACTATACATGCACACCCACACAAGCACACACACAAATATATTTTAGTGTGCATCAAAAGCACCTTTGATAATTTGATTGTTTTACTAAAGTTAAAAAAAAAACAATAATTGGAAAGTCTGAATAAATATTCATCCTGGGTATGACGATAAACTACATCCATGTCTTGGGTATGACGATAAACTACATACAACAGCAAGAGTATGGAGGTTTTGAAGAGCATGGAATCACCTCTTAATTGCTGGTGTCTCCATGTCCACCCTGACCCGGGGTGGTAGCATTTGTTAGGGTCCCAGCTATGGGAAAATAGTTAACACCCAAACTTGTGTAAAAAGAGGTTTAATACCAGAAATACTTTGTAATAAAAAAATTATTACTAGGAATAGTTTTTGAAGGAAGAATTATCAACAATACTTAACAAAAAAAAAAAAAAATACCAGTAATACAAGCTTAAGTTGGATTGTACTCAAAAATATGAGTAATTGAATAATGGTTCAAATATATATGTATACATACACACCTTTTTTTTGAAACTATCGCTATGAATCTACTTCAAAAATTTTGTTGGCATTAAATGACATGCTGAGGTTGATATGCCTTAAAACAAAACAACCAAACAACCAACTGAATAAATATATAAATATCTCACACTACATATAACAAAAGCTTACAAGGGAAACCCCCACCAGTATTGGAAAGAGCAATAACAGTTACTGGACTTGAGAAACCTATTTTCCTGAAAAATAATTTTAATAGAAAGAATTTGTAAATTTTAACTGGCAGTACTACTGGCAGCTTGATCAATGAATGTCAAATATTTTCTTATATGGAAACATCTAATATTGCAATTACCAAAGGCTAATTACACTACTTGCTAGATACACTACTTACATATACCAGGAATTTATCTACAAGCAGAAGAATCAATATGAAGTTGTAAAATAACTTTATTTCATTATTTAGGAGATTGTGTTAACCAGATTTATGATTTATGGCCTGTAATCTGAGTAA
>CAHIKZ030000896.1:360000-405000 GCA_903632075.3 Acanthosepion pharaonis | reverse complement strand
AATGTCCTTTTATAGTCCCAGTAAACAGAAATAGCTCTCTCAAAGAGGAGAGTAACAAAACGAGGGGAGACCACTCTTGATGATTCATAACACGGGTAATAATCCTCGTTCACCACTGAAAACATCTGCATAGTTCGTTAGTAGCTACTTGCATTCTGGTACTGAATTAACATTAGCAATGTAGTTCACATTTTTTAGGTTTGTCTGTTTGCTTACCACAGAAATTGCAGTCTGTTTTTACCTGTTTAGTATGTTCTTTCTGTTTGTAAATTTGCTTATGCAGTCTGTTTATTTCATTTGTCACATTCAAGTCTCTCATAGCTGCAGCTTCACAACTTCAGGACATGTCAATACATTGTTTGGGATTTAGTGTTGAAAGCTGTACCATTCTTTTACATGCCTGGTTGTCTTTTACACCCAGGATTATGTGGTCATGTAGCAAAGAATCATGTAAACATTCAGAAAAATTGCAAGACTTTGCAAAGTTACAAAGCATCGTTAGATATGTATCAATGGTCTCACTTTGTTCTTGGTCTGTTTTGTTGAAGAAATATTGTTTATATGTCTTGTTGGTTTGTCCAATAAAATGTTGATCAAACTTGGCTATTAGTTTGTCCAAGTCATCTTTGTTTTCTGTTGAAGCGAATTGAAAACTGTTGTATACTACCAATACATCTGGTCCGATAGTGTGAAAAAATAGTGTCATATAGTATTCCTTATTTTATTTGCAGAATTTGGTCACAATGCCATAATTATTCCACATCTGTTTCCATAACTTCCATTCTTCTTAGTGTCCAGCTTGCCCAGTGACGATATGTTTGACTGGAAACCTTTTGTCATTCTCACACACATGGTCACTTTTTTTCACCATGTTGTCACTCCTAATGCTAGATGCCACTGAAAGCTCACATGGGACTGTCTTTTTTGTTGGTATAAGTCCTCATTTGCAAGGTTGTAAAGCGTGAATTGTAAAGCATGTATTGCTTTCTCACTGCCACCATGTTACATTAAGTCATGGAAAACAGAATGAACAAGGTTTGAGAGATTCGACAAGAAACTTGACTGGTGTTTATGAGGTACTGGAAGAAAGAGAATGAGAAAGGGGTTATGAAGAAAAGAGACATATTAGGGAATGACAATCAAGTTCTTTAAGGTCAATTAGGGAACATACATTAAACTGTAATGCAAAGGGAGTATACATTAAACAATAATGTAAAAGAAGTATGCAGAAATGGAATGAAAGTAAATGAAGGAGATAACAAGGAAATGAAAAAGAAGAAAGGAAAAAAATTTGGAGCAACAGTTTAAACCTTAGCCGAATATACAGGGTGTATCAAAAATACTTTTACAAACTCTGATGGCAGATTCCTCACACCAAAACAAGGACAAAAATCCATATGTCTGCAAATTCTTCATTTAGATTATTAAGAAATTAACAACTCTAAAAGAATGAACTGAAAAATGAATGATTTTAAAAAAAAAAAAAATATATATTAAAGATAGAGACAAATTTGAAGAAAAAATTCCTTCCTGAAAATGAGTGCAAGAATAAAAATTACAGAAAGTAAAATAAAAAAAAAATGAATGTAAGTAAAAGAATAAAATATATAAGAAATTTTATAAGAAATGTTTCAGAAAATAGAAGGAAAATATAAAGAAGTGATAAAAAAAATCCTAAAATCGAAAGTGTTAACATGGACAGAATAATAAAAAACAAAGAAGAAAGATTTAAAAGAAATGAAGAAAACAAGAATAAATAAATAAAAAGAAAAAAAGTAAAAGAAAAAAAAGTAAAAGAAAAAAAAGTAAAAGAAAAAAAAGTAAAAGAAAAAAAAGTAAAAGAAAAAAAGTAAAAGAAAAAAAGTAAAAGAAAAAAAGTAAAAGAAAAAGATGAAAAATATAAAACAAGTGAAGAAAGATAAAAAAAAGACAATAAAAACCCAGTAAAATTTTAATCAAAATAATATAAAGCCTCAAGAAGATACTGATGAATAAGTAAACGAAAAGAATTTAAAACAGAACAGCAAAAGAAAACAAAAGAAGAATTGCAAACAAGAGACTAAAAAAGATCAAAGAAAAAAACATTGCCATTTTTTTTTAAAGATCTGAATTGTTTCCTACATTTTATTTTTTTATTTGTTGACTAGTTGGGCTGTATTGGTAGTGTTTATAGTCATGTGGGCAGGGCAGGTTATTGTCTAGGAAAATAATTAGAAACACATTCCCACTATGTGGTACAACAATACGATTCTCAGGTTTGAATTACATTTAATTACAAGTCTGTACAATGGGGAAGACGACAGCATAATCTGGATAAAAGAGAAAAAATATCCAGAAAAGCAGATTGCATGAAAGAAATAATAAAATAAAGATTTGAAAAGATGCAGTCAGAATGCAGGGTGTGGTGCAAGGGAATGGTAATTTTTATTTTGAATGGAAACAAATAGAACAAGGCAGAGAAACAAGTAAAGAGAAGAAGAAGAAACTTAAGAGTGCATTATCTCTCAGAAATATAACATTTGTTTTTCAATGTACATCTACTAACTTTACCCACCATTTCATTGATATTTTGCAAAGAGAGACAGAAAAAAAAATGGAAGAAAAAAAAAAAGAAGCAATACAGCAATGAAAAACAGTAGAAACAAGAGAGGAAGAGAAGGTATAAATCTGGTAGAGAAAGAGAATCTTTTGTCAAAAAAGGAATGGAAGAAGGAAGAAGAAAGAAGAGAAGGAGAGAGTTAAGATAGAGAAATGGAAGTAAAAGAGCTTACAAAAAGTGGAAATAAAAGAAGGAAAAGTTAAAAAGATTTGTGAAATTTGGTGACATAGTTATTGTAAGTTCAATCACTGTGTCAGTCAGTATGTACTTCAACTCAGCGGAAACAGGTAAACAATAACTGAACAGTATTAAATAAAAATAAGAACTAGATGATATCTCTAGACATGAGCAGTGGAATGAGAACAGCCTAACCCTGTAGATTCAATAAAGTGTTCAGTTCAGAATTCCCTGCAGATTACCCCGAAGGCCAGAGTGCACAATGACTGAAACATTGTGAAAACAACAACAAAGATGAGGACAATAGTTCAAATATAATTAGTGTAAATAATGATAACTCCTCATCCCAAAAATTCAAATGGAAATTAAAAAGATTTGTAGATGAAGAAAAGTGTTGGATGTGTTTGTTTTATTATTCATTTTGCGCCAAGCAAGGCAAAAAAGCTACTAAGATGCAAGAGTTTACTGGGTGTGAGAGAATATGACAAAAAGAAAAAACTATTAAAAAGAGAGAAAAATAAAAGAACAGAAATTAAGAATTCACAAGAAAGAAGAGAAAAAGCCAAATGTTTTCTCTTCAAGTCTAGAGTTAAGTATTATCTATCTTCATTATCCTCATAATATTGACTTCATACCATCTACTCTTTCAATCATGCACCTCATTCAACATATAACACCTCATATAACAGTTTTAACATTAACCCTCTATCTTGAGTGTCTTTTGAAGCTTGTATTGGTTGAAATTTAATAAAAGAAGATTTGGAAATACATTTTATAGCATCAGAAATATGGTGTGTTAGAGAGCAAGAAAACAGAAAGAAAAAGTTTCTCTTCAAAATTCTGAAGAAGGAAAATACCAAAAAAGAAATATCAGTAGGAAGAGAAAAAAAACAGGGTGATAGAAAGATAAAGTTCCTCTTCAAAATTCCAAAGAAGGAAGACACAAAAGAAGAAATATCAGTAGGAAGAGGAGAAAAGACAGAAGAAAATTTAGGAAAAATAAAAGTATGGAGGTATAAAATGATTGGAGATTTTTATAAGATTGCTGATGATTTGAAGGAAAGTCAAAGTCAGGTGGAAGAAGCAGTTGTTTTTAACAAACAAATGTTCTGGTCTTTTCA
Source organism: Acanthosepion pharaonis (assembly GCA_903632075.3). Taxonomy (NCBI): domain Eukaryota; kingdom Metazoa; phylum Mollusca; class Cephalopoda; order Sepiida; family Sepiidae; genus Acanthosepion; species Acanthosepion pharaonis. The sequence goes on along the minus strand of CAHIKZ030000896.1, from coordinate 401,103 downwards.
TAAATATTACAGCTTCTTGGTGTCCCCATTGCTTTTCTTCCTCTTCAGTGTTACTGACATTTGACCTCAGGACTTGTTGATGCAACTATCACAATTTTCTCCAATGTTCAGAGGATTTTAATTTTTGGTTTTATATTTTGGATTCTTCTGTTTTTTTTTCCATCATTCATTCTGTTTTCAAATTTTCACTTTTTTTTTTTTTTAAAATCTTGATGTCTTTTATTTGATGTTTTCCTACTTTTGTTAGCTCCTTTTCCTCTTCTTCCCACCACAAACTTTTGTTTTTTGTTTTTATTTTTATCTTTTTTTAATCCTATCCATTTTCTTCCTGTTTTCTTAAGTTCTTTTTACTGTTTGTTTACTGCAATTTATTTCAGTTTTTATCTACCATCCCTTCTCTCCATTATACGTTAATCTTCTTTACATTATTTTTATTCTCTGATGCGAGTTACTTCCTTGGCTTCTGCTCAGTAAATCCATGTGCTGTTTTTATTTGAAACTTTGCCCGTGTACACATTCATGTGATTAAATGGATTTGCATCTATCTTTCTATATATCTAGCTAGCAACCGATTTGTAGCTTTGTCAGCATGCTGGTACATAAATGCACACACATATAATCTTTACAAGTGCCCACTGGAATAGCCATAAGGGCTATGTCTTTTTGTGACTCTATGTTCCTGTTTTATAAATCGATGAACTTTTGTTCAAAAATAATATAAAAGTTATTATTTTGTTTTATTTCTTGAAAAAGGTCACCCCCAAACAAAAAATTTGATTTTGCCATACATGCAATAAGGGTAAAAAATCTTAATATTTCAGAAGCTTTATTTTTCAATTTGCTAATGATGTAATTGGTTGAACAACTGCGGCCACTGGTTCATCAGCCTCTTTTTCGTCGATCATGATAGCTTGGGCTCTGGTCAACAATTGATTAAGCATCATGTCTTCCATTCTGCATGATGCACGGAGTATCTGCTTAACATGACTAGGCAATCCAGACACGAAGGCACAGGTCATCCATTCTTCAGGAAGCGGTGTGATCGGTATGGCGAGCTTCTTTAATTCTGCCAGATATACGTCTACTGTCTCGCCAGGTTGTAAACACCGTGCCTGGAGTTGGTCATAGGCCACGAACCGGTTAGTTCCAAATGCGGTTAGTAGAGCGTGCTTTATTTGCTCAATGTCATATTTCTGTTCTTTGCTCAACTGCCTGTACACAGCAAGGGCATTGCCTTTCAATCGCAGTGGAACAATCCGTTCAATCTTCATGATTTCGCATAATTCGCAGACCAGTTCCACGTTTTTGATCCATTCAACCACAGACTGTCCACTCGTATCACCACTGAATTCGAAGATCAGTTTTATGTCGAACAGTCTTTTCACTATCTTGCTAGAGACAAAGTAAATGCCGAAATAGCTTGTGTTGGAATGTGTCATGAAAAAAAATGATTTTGTCTCTTTCTCTCCTGCTGTTGTAGCGACGGACGTAGTCTCCACTTCTGAGACTGAAAACTACCCTCCTTCTCATTCCAGCCTTTCACATAGAGCTTGGTAACTCACCTATGCAAAACACCAACAAGCCAGCTACCAATCACAGTTCCCGCGCCTGCACACCTCCACTCACTTTGGGGGTGTCAAGTTGACCGACCAACTCATTACACTTTTTAATGCATTTAACAGTTTTTTACATTATTCAGACTATTGTCCTCATCTTTGTCGCCATATTTATTACAACTTTTCGGACGTTGTACGCTCCGGCCTTCTTCAGGTGGTTGGAATGTCAAACTGAACCATTTCTTTCGCTCCCCGGGGTAGACAGTTCTAGTTCCACGTGCCATGTTTAATGGATGTCAGTTATCAGTTATGGCACAGTGGATAAAGGCATTGGTTAGATCCAGTGACAGGACTCAAAGAGTATGAGTTCAATACCCGGTTAAGGCAGTGGAGAACTTTCAGAGGGAAATTAACAGGAGATAACTGATAACTGACATCCATTAAACATGGCACATGGAACTAGAACAGTCTACCCCAGTGAGTGAAATAAAGGGTTAAGTTTGACATTCCAACCACCTGAAGAAGGCCAGTGCGTACAATTGCCGAAATGTTGTGATAAATATGGCAACAAAGATGAGTATAATAGTTTGAATAATGTAAATAATGTACATAATACCTCGTCTCAGAAATATAGACAGATATTTAACAGTTTATAGCTATAGCATAACATAAAATCTTAAAATTAAACAAATAGAAGATTCTATAATATTTTAGAAGGCTTCAGAATGTCGTAGTACTACTATACTTATATAAAATTTTAGAAATTTTGTGTTGGCAGTGATATTTAAAAAAAACTGAATTTAAACCGTCTTCATTATTTTTTAACAAATGTTCCTCAAATTATGATACAGGAAATCAGTTGCACTTAGATTCATAAAGCCTTGGTACTGAAGAAGAAAGGTCATCAGAACAATTACCATGAAAGTATTTATAGAAAAGGCACAGGGAAGCTATGTTTCAGTGGTGGGAAAATGACTGAAGCTGAAATGCAAGGTCATGACTAATAACATTGCAGTTATTGTTTGTTCCTGCTTAACCAGCACTTCACTAGATGATCCATAGATTGAATACATACCCACAGTTTAACCAACTTCTATATCCATTACACCACCATTTTGAAGGACATCAGTGATGTCTTTTTAGAGGCTTTAAATTCAAAGTCAAATTTAATCAATGCTTTTAAAGTGATGAGGAGGTGCACAGACAGAGATAAAATACAGGTTGCGATGGATAAATTGTCGTCTAAATTATGCAAAAAAAATAAAAATAATATTGACATCCCATTTTTACAGATATATTTACCAAAATTACACCAAAAAACATCTTGAACTACAGGAGAGAAAATTTATTCAATAAAATGGCCATTGGATTCAACTATTGTCCCCAGATGACTTTGAGATCTTCTCCATCTCTTCTGGACAGTCTCTTTGTTTAACTTGGTGAATGCTGCCATAATTCTTGCCTTCAGTTCATCTTTGGTGTTACGAGGAGTTTTGTTGGTCTCTATAATTATTAATATTTATGGGGGTTGCAGTGTGGGTAGTTAGGTAGCCAGATGCATGGGGTGTGGAATATGCAGAGTCCTGTTGCAAGACATAGGGTCTTCCAGCAGCCATCCTCTTGACCCAGGGCAGCACTACCTCCTCTAGGCACAAGGCACTTGATACAGATGCAGGTCTCCATGTTGAGTCTGAGGCCCTCACCAAATGTGTGTGTGTGTGTGTGTGTATATATATATATATATATATATATATATATATATATATATATATATATATAACCCGGATATAAGAGAGTTGTCGGGACCGGAGAAGGTTTCTCTTATATCCGGGTTTGGTCTATTTTGTTTACATTAACACAGGCTCTAATTTGGGACCAGAGAAAATCTCTCTTATATCCGGGTTACACTGTGTATATATATATATATATATATATATATATATATATATACTAATGAATATATTGCCATCTAATTTATGCAAAAATAAAAATAATATTGACATCTCGTTTTAACAAATATATTTACCAAAATTACACAAAAATATCTTTAAATACAGAAGAGTAAATTTATTCAGTAAAATGGCCATTGGCTTCAACCACAGCCTCCAGATGACTTCATAATCTTCTGTATCTCTTCTGGATGGTCTCATTGTTTAAATAAGTGAATGCTGCCATAATCCTTGCCTTCAGTTCATCTTTAGTATTACAAGGAGTTTTATTGGTCTATTACTTAACTGCACCTCACACATAATAACCAAGGGGGTTACAGTGTGGAGAGTTGAGTGGCTAGATGTAAGGGGTGATGTGGTTGCAAAAATTGTCTGACATCCATGACTGGATTCTCCTGCTTTTTGGCACGGTGCAGAGTCCTGTTGCCAGACATAGAGTTTTTCAGCAGCCACCCTTTTAACCTGGGGCAGCTCTACCACTTCAAGGCACTTGATGTAGGCTTCTGTGGGAAGGTGAATGGAAGTATAACATCGTTATCACTAGTGATCACTCTAAATACTATAATGTTGACTGGATATATTATCCAACCTTTTCTAAATCTTCTGTACTGTCTTCAGATTGACACCAAACACTCTGAAATGTTCATATTGGAGCTTCCGGCATAAATGCCAAGCAGTAAACAATGTTGTTTCCAAATTTCTGGCAGGGTGAATTATGACATAGTAATCTTTTTCTCACAGATGGTGCCCAACTGACCCCACTATGCAGTCAGCAAAATCAAGAACAAATAATGTGCATGCGTGAAATGAAAAATATAAAATGGCGACAATTTACCCATCGCACCCTATATCTGCTTGTACTTGGTTATTTACTAACCAAGGTCATAGACGACAAGTTACCAACATCTGCAGAATAATGAGGTGAAGGTTTTGCATATAATATTCTTATAATCCAAAAGACAGACTTTCTGTAAGTATAATAATAAAGCCTGTTTGTCAGTGCTGTATGAGAATTCCTGTGCTACTAAAATCTGCAAAATCATATGAATTTGCATTTTCTTGAGAGCTTTGAAGTAATAAAATTATTATATTTTATTTTGCTTTCATAATTGAAAACATGGTAGATAATACTCAGCTTGTATGCATATACATGTTTGTAAAATCGTGAAAACAAACATACTTGCTTGAAGTGATCATATTTAATATCGGTAATCGAAGAACCAATTCGACTAACTTCGATTTTCAAACCAGTTCTTTATTTTTTTTAAAAAAAATGTTAAAGAAATAATTTCTCCAGCATTAATAGCATAAGGTGGGAAATATAGAATATTTTTGTCCAGAATATTTACGTGCTGACCTTCTGCATAATATCTGACCTCTGTGGCTGTGAATGACTGACATTTTGAGCATGTCAATTGACACCTCCAGTTACCTGTAATGTCAATCGACACCTCCAGTTACCTTGATCTACCCACTATCGTTCTCCTCATCCTTTCTTCTATCACTCCTATCTGCTCTCGCTCCAAATCTTCTGCAACTCCCTGCATCCTAGTGGCTTCACGCCTTGCTCGGGGCGTAATGCTTAAAAAAAAAACAAAAAAAAACAAAAAAAACGAAGTTTATTGTTATAGAAGATGCTGAGAATACCATGTCCATAAAATGTAAGTAACGATTGATTGGTTTGTTTGTTTGTTTAATGGCATATAAACTTCGTATGGGTTATTTAATAATGAAATTAAATTTTTAATGCAGACTTTGAAGTAATAAAAATATGTTATTCTGCTTTCACAATTGAATACATGGTAGATAAAACTCAGATTTTGTGCATATACAGGTTTGTGTGGACAGGATTACTAAAGGTGGTGATATGTGTGTTTTATGCTGTAGTTTTGGCAAAGTTATATTTTAGAATGCAGTTTGATTTCTTTAAGAAATTGTAGAATATTATTATTATGTGGATTAATGTCATGAAAGAATTCTTTCATCTTGTTTGGTATGTTGGTTGATTTTGTTTAGTGGCATACCTCTATGGGTTATATAATGCTGAAATCTAAATAATTTGAATGCAAATGTATTCCCTCAAATACAGATAAAATGTATTAGTGGTCATTTTGCTTTAAAAAATGTATTACTGATATTTTACTATAAAACATAATGTTTTGTTTATAAGTTCAATATTTACCCATAGCTGGGACCTTACCAGGGTGAACCTGGGAACAACAGGAATTAAGAGGTGGTTCTGTGCTCCTCAAAATCTCCAATCTCCTTTCTGCCAGATGTAGTTTATCATCATACTCAGGACTAACAGAGAGATAGATATTTCTATGTACAAATATATATACACATCTATTGAACAAAAATGTGTTTTTATACTTCTTAATGTTAATTGCCCATTGCACTGCTGATGAAAAAGGGAATGAAATCAGAAGTTAAAAGAGAATAAATCAATTCAGAAATTAAAATAAAAGCTTCCAAGCTTCTTTTGTATTATGTAGAGACATTTTAAAAGGTTTTAAGCATTTCCAACTTGTGCAATTATTTAACTGCGTTATTATTAAAAGGCAAAAACAATAAAACAATAAATGTTTCAAAGATATTTTGAAAAACTGAAAAGGACCTTTCAGCAAGAATGACTCTTTCAAACATTCTGGATTGATAGAATTTTATGAGAATTGTACTTTTTTATTGTTTTATTTACACAATAATAGATAGATTAAAATATATAATATAAATTAGAATTAAAATGTGGCTAGCATATCTTTTCTGTAGTCTTTTAACTTAATGTGAAATAGGCATTGTTTCCTTTTTCTTTGAGGTTGTCTGCTTTACTTCTATGGACAAGTGGATTTGTGGGTAGTGTAATAGGTAAAAAATAAGAAATCCTAATGCAAATGATTGCTGGGTTTATTGCATTCACTTATGCACAAATAGTCCCAGTTATGTGTTAAATAGTTGGATTAGTATATGGAAGAATCATTGTTATTTGTTAAAAATATTATCAATGCAATATTCTCTTGCAAAACAAAAAAGAAGAAAGAATCATTCTTTCAATTCAAAATGTGTTCCATCTATCGATAACCAACAAAGGGTTGATAAAATATAAAAACAAATCAATCATTCAATCAAAAATTTTAAGGTACTGGGTAGCATGTACCTAATATTTTTTCTTTCCACTCTGATTCTCAGTTAAATTACTTCCATTTATTTCAATTCTGTCTTTAGCATGGCTGATGCTAGACCCAGGAGAGTCCCTATACCTCCTTAGTCTCACATTTTCAACTGACTTGAAATGAGCAACCTCCTTGGTTTCACATTTTCAACTGAGTTGAAATGAGCAACCTCCTTAGTCTCACATTTTCAACTGACTTGAAATGAGCAACCTCCTTAGTCTCACATTTTCAACTGACTTGAAATGAGCAACCTCCTCGGTTTCAAATTTTCAACTGACTTGAAATGAAGCAACCTCCTCGGTTTCACATTTTCAGCTGACTTGAAATGGAGTAACTACATCGAATCACTTGTTTCATCTACTGCAAGGAAATTTGGTTCACTCTGTTGCACCAGAAATTTTTTCTTGTCAGAATCCATCTACCATTTGTCCGTACATTGAATACTGTTGCAATATCTAGTCTGGTGCTCCTTCTGTACATTCTTGAAAATATCAAAATAAAGATCTATAAATGTAATCAATCCTGACCAGGCATTACGACTTTGGTCACTTTCTTACTAACATAAGGTCGCTTCCTTCTGTCTTTTCTACAAATATTTTCATGCCTACTGCTTTGATGAACTTTTTCTCCTGGTGCCCTAACTACATGAATTTAAGCGTGCTGCTAGGTGGGCAACTAGGTCCCACTGTTTTACATTTGAAATACCTTAATGCAACTGCCACTTCTACTCTAACAGCAATTTTTCAAAAATGCCCATAGAAAGCTAGAAATCTATCTCTACTCCTCCACAGCTGTGGGTTAATAACATGGCAGACCGGGCTCTCTAATGTTGCCAAGCTAATCTCTAGGAGAAAGAAAACTCAAATTTCAAAACTGGTTGTGTGTGGGGGATGAGCAGCTCCAACCCATAAAACCTACTTTCAATGGAATTACAACAGTCACAGCAAGAATGGTGAGACTGACATCCTGTATCAAAAAAAAAAAAAAACTTGCAAAATTGAGATACCTTTCAAAATTTGCTTAATTGTCTGAGAGAACCCTTCTTGCCTTCCATTAACATGGTTAATACTAACCTCCTGGAGAGTAACTTGTGCCTTCTCAGGCTAACAATTTCTGCTGATATGAAGTGGAAAATTTAATTGAATCTATGTCTGGTGCTAGGAAAGTTAATTCACTGTGTCATGCTAGACAATCTTTCCCAACAGAATCTATTGTACATATTTAAAAATCTACCATACATCCATGCTCTGAATATTGCTGCCACATATGGTTTGGTGTTCCTGCTATATATTTAAAGATCTTTGATAAAATCCAAAAAAGAATCTGCAAAACTATTGGTTCTGACTTAGCATCTCAGTTTCAATGACATTCTCACTGCCATAATGTAGCTTCCCTGGGCTATTTCTATAAATACATTCATGGTAATTCTTCTGATGAACTTTGCTCTATGGTACTTAATGAATTTTAGCACAGTACTAGATTGGTGACATGATCTCATTTTATAGTTGGAACGGTGAGATAAACTATGCTTACAATTTCTTTTCTTTCACTTCCCACTTGTCGAAAATTAAATGCAATGTCAGTCGTTATCTTCTGTTTTCTTAATTCCTCTCCTTTCATTGTTCTCACTTCTTGATAATGTTTTTCTTTCACATTCAGTAACCCCTAGTATGTCTTGCTTAGGCTAAAAAGAATATTAAAACATACATGCTAGTTGTATTATTATTATATGTTTCTTTCCTATAAAAATATCCACCCTTATTAGATATCTTGAAGATAAAATCCTAAAATTTCCTCTGATCCTCTGCAAAACATAACTAACCTTCTGGATGAGGATGTAATGGGAGAGAGCTAGGGAAGAAGGATTTATTCTCCCATTTAAGAGTATAATATATCATATACATCTGCACAGCAGAGTGTAAAGAAAAACAAAAAGGAAAATATGTCTGTGTCTGGAGAAGCCATGTTTAGGAATATCGATTCAAATGGGCCAGATTCATCTATGTCCCAAACAAGGGAAACAGAAAGTCTTGGGTTTCCTAAATTGAGGACTACAAACTGGAGTTTTTTCTCTCAATCTGGGAAAGATATATTCCCAAAGGGAAATGGCACCATGAAATTTTAACCTGTTGGGGAGGCAGATTTAGCCTCTGCCAGTCCCATGGTAGGGCCCAGGCTAAAGAAAGCAACCTCTCTGAAATTGACTGCCACTTTTGTCATTATATGGAGTGACATTGATAAGCAGTCCGTCTCATGACCCATTTAACATATCTCCACCAAAGGGAGATAAACACCCTCTGTTTTCCTACAACGACTTGTAAATTAAATTTGTGTTGTTACTACAAATATTTATGGCATATTTGTTAGTAAAATCATAAAAGACTTTTGAAAGCTTTACATGCCATTAATATAATAGCAATGTATTTATAAAGAAGCATTTAATGCATAAGAAGTTAAGATCTTTAATGTAAGTAATAAACACAATTACATAGACTCTTTCATACACATACAGGCATACATCACTGTTTTACATATATAAATTTCAGTAATAATTTTCAGTGATTCCTGACTGAGTCATAAAAGTCTCTAGTAATGATACGTTTCAAATGACTTCATTTTCCTCTTTTGATTTCTGACTGCAACACTTTTATGTATTACAAATTTATCCCCAGGTATTGTGGCTTTGTTTAGAAGCCATCAATAAAGTGTTGTGCAGGTAACCTTGAAGTCCCTAAGGCCAGGGTTTTGATGTATCTAATTTGGACAAGTCAAACATGTATAGCATGATATAGGCAGGCAAGAGGAAAACAATGTAAGTATATTTGTTGGTGAAAAAAGAAACAGATAAGAAAAAGAGAAGCTCTGAAGGCTTGCCAATTCAGATCAATAATGTTAAGCTTGATGTTTATCAGACACTATTTTTCATTTTCTTGTGATTTCTATAACTTTTTTGGCTTATTTTTTCTTATCGTTCTATAAATGTACAAATTGAGTTGACTGATTTTCAATTGTCAGTTGTTTTGTAATGGCACTAATTTGTCATAGCAACGAACACTTCTACAGGTAATTGATACTTAAACTAATATTTCAACCTTAAAAATGAAAAAGTAACTAAATTTTTCTTTCCTACTAAGACATTTTTATGTCAATGTTTTGAATTTTCTAATAATACAAATATCCTTTTTTTTTAATTATTTAACTATCAACTTGAAGATATAATTTCATGACAGTAAATGAGTCTATCATGTCTACTTAACACAATTTCAATGTTTCAAATAGAGGTCAAATTATTTACATTACATGGATGCAAGCAAATTATATACATAGATATACATAGAAATATATATATATATATATATATATATATTAAATATATATATTTAAATAAAATTAAACAAAATTTACTGGCCTGAATGTCCGAGAAATTACCATAGAAAATATTCATCCTCTGAATTCAGGCTGATAAATTTTGTTTAATACTGTTTATTATAAACAGAGCATTTACTTAAATATTTGTACCTATAAAAAGAATGTATAAACATGAAAATGTCTTAAAATAATTGTCGGACTTTGTCCATTTCATAATGTATGACGTCATTTGTTTACATTTGGATACACCATGAGCAGATATGAATGTACGTGAGAGAATCATGGAAGATTGTAGTTTAAAGACAGTAAAATCGACCTTGCTAACCAAATGCTCCTCTGTGGCCAAATTGGTTAAAGGCACATCTTGCTATATGACGGTTCTGTATGGGATAAAGATTTGCTTCCTGTTGGAGGACAAATATTTTCTGTGAAAATTTCTGACATTCAGGCCAGTAAATGTTATTAATACTGTTTATTATAAATGGAGCATTTACTTGAATATTTGTATCCATAAAAAGAATGTATAAACATAAAAATGTCTTAAAATATATATATATATATATATATATATATATATTAATAAATATACATATTATCCCTCAACTATGAACTGACCATTATGTAAACTGAATTTAAAAAATATACCTGTTTATCATATTTTTTTATATTTAAATTCAATTTAAATATAAAGAAGAATGCCTTTTGTATGAAACTCTGAGTCATGTGAATTGTGAGGGATAATATGTATATTTATTAATATATATTTAATATTTCAATTGCATTACATTGATCATTGTTTTATTAACACCAACACTTCATGAGCAATTCATATATATATATATATATATATATAATTTCTGTGAGTAACTACAAGTAATCGCATAAATCCCTCCTTGCAGGGATTTGAAATGCAGGCTTATCATCTCTCAGTTGCATTTCTGTCCTTGGGTAGAGTGTGCTCAGGGGCTTCTCTGTCAAAGGACAGAGGGGCAACTGAGAAAATTATACTGAGAGGTACCCAGCCCTGGGTAACAGCTGCCTGAGGCCATGCCCTCCCATTGAACAAGAGGGAGGGTTTGGTGCTTGCACTGAGGCCAAGCACAACTGATGGTTGCAGTTCGCTGTGGACAATTTTTGTCCCTTGCCCAAGTGTATGCGCTCGGGTCTCCACATTAAAAAGACCTTGTGTCACATCTCGTCCTCATGGGGGAATGAGTAAACATCGCAATAGAAATCCAGATGAAATTGTTGTAATTAAAGAAATTGATTTTTTTTCTCTCATTCATAAATTAACCTAAACACAAGAAAAACAACCACAGACTAGTGCATGAACATGTACTGTTCAAATAAACAAATATAAATTAGATTTGAAAGAGTCATGCTGAGTAGACATCATAAGAGAGAAATAGAGAAAAGAAAGGATAGAGATAGGTTTATCAGGTATTCTTGAAATCCACTCAGCCCCAACTTGGCATCTAAAAGCTGAGAAGTGATTTGATTCTGAGAGAACAGTGTATCAATGTTGACTTCACATTCAAAATAAAAAGTGTAAATTTAGGAAAAGTCGATTACATGTATTAAGGAAAATCTTTGTTCAATTCATCAAAAAGAAAGAATATTTCACACATGCTTTTCAAATCATTTCAGAGCAATGTGCAACAACTGAAATTATATATAGAAATTCATGTGCATAAATTACTCATAAATAAACTAAATTGCCAAAAAATATTATAGACAGGCATAAGTCTTCCTCTATTTGTATGATTCAGCCAGATGAAATATGTGACATAATATGTAAATAGGTTGTGTAGCTGTAGCAGCCATGGGACATGAACAATTTTTAACAGAAGGATTTTGTAAAAGGATTATTGATTCCAGAAAGATTAGGTACTCTACCACTGAGATGGCAATTGCTTTAGATTTTTATTGATCAAAAGTAGAAAACCAGAAATATGTGAATAGAAATCAATGGTAATATTAGCCGTTTCCCTATAAAGAAACATTTAGCATTCATTAGCTGAACATCCAGTACGGTTTTCAGTTCAAATTTACAAAATCTTTCTTTTTCAGGAAAATAGTTTCCCAAGTCCAGTAGCTGTTATTGCTCTTTCCACTATTGATGTGGGGTTTCTTTTCTGTTCAATTTACATGTTCTCTCTATTTCAGTTGTTGCTGCACTGGAAAGTCAAGTGATGTGGTTTCTGATATTTGGGGTACAGTCCTTTGTGATTCGGTAGCACCAGCCCACAATATTCAAAGAAGATTGATCTTTGCATGGACCCACAGGCCTCACTCCCTCAGCGACATTTTTAACAATTGATCTTAGAAAACGGTTGTATACAACTGACAGTTTAGATATTTCTGAATGGGTTTGGCTCCACGCATGACATCCATATGAAAATCTTGATCTAACAAGTTTATTTAAGAACATGACATGAGTTTTTAGGTTATTGTTTTGGTTTTGTAGCAATTTGTGGTGTTAGGGAAAACTACCTTTGTACATATGTACACATTCAAATATGTTTGTGTGTGTATATATAATTATTTATTTAAAAATATGATTCTTTCGCTACATAAGAGTTCTCTTGTTTCAAAACAAGAGCCGAAAGAAAGCTTCAATATAATTAAAATGAATTAAATCTATGGAGATATATTTATTTCATTTTCTTTCCTTCCTGAAAGGGTTTTGTGTATATAAAACTGTCATAATTAGCTAACATTTGTTTTTTGTATTTTTTTTTATATGATTTGAAACATGAGAACTCTTATGTAGCAAAGAAATCATATTTTTAAATAATTATATTTAGGCTCTACTTTTGTATCAAGCACTGTTTTTTAAAAATAAAAACAATATATATATATATATATATACACACACACACAAACATATTTGTATATGCATATGTATATCTATCTTCATTTATATCTATCTAACAATCTACCTATGAAATGTTATGCAAATATTGGGACAATTTGAACAGTGCATATAAACTGAATGTAGAACAGTATTGCCACTACCCTTAGTGAGCAGTATTATCATTGAAATAATATTTTGAAGATATAGGGAGTTAGTTATTAGAAGAAGTAATAATTTTATGATTAAATTCCCTATAACTTTATGTAGTACTTCATTTATACATACATGTACTAATAAGAAATTATATATATATATATATATATATATATATATATATATATGTGTGTGTGTGTGTATGTATATATGTATGTATAACAACACCCTTGAGCACTTAGCCTTAGAGCGGGTAGAATGGAGATCAACATATTTTAGTGGACTAAGCAATTTTCAGTCTGCTTGTTTGAATCATCTTCAAGAAGCGAGATCAAGATCTAAAAGGTCAGCCTATCTAACAATGATCTCATCTCACAATCCTCACACTTGCTCCATATGTGGCCTTCTTTGTAAATCACTAGCAGGTCTTAAATGCCACTTAAGATTATCGCACAAACTTTCATAACTGAATCAATAAGCTGTCAGATCCTCATACGTTGAAACCGATGGGAGAGTCCATTATTTTTATTATATGTATATACAGCAGGCTTTATCCACTCATTATCGTTTTGCAATGTAAGATATATTTGCTACTTGAAATCTCTGAAAGAAAAATTTTAAATGAAGATTTCGTTCACAAATTGGCTTGTTGTAGTTAAGGAAAGTTTTACAAACAGATGCCAACTTGTTAAAGGACAAGTAAAATGCAAGTTTCAAAAATTTTCTGCACTATATAAGGCGATACTATTAAACATAACTATTTTTGATTTGAAAATCAAAACGATCCATGAATAAAAGAACAGTAATGGACAGTTAATTGATGAAATAAACTTTTTGAAAATCACTATGCATATCAGTTAAACCGGAAAATTGATATCGCCCAGAAGTAGATAATATATTATGCAGATATTGAGCTGTTAGTGTGTAAGCTTCTCTCTTGATTGGTGCTTGCACTGAGGCCAGCGCAACCGACGGTTGCAGGGGTTGTGGGCAATTTCTGTTCCTAGCCTGTGTGTATGTGCTTAGGTTCCACCTTAAAAAATGACCTTGTGTCACAACTCATCTTAGTGGGGAGACAGAGTAAATACCTAGTGTGTAAACTGCTCTCTTGAGTAATTTCTAACCCATCTATTTATCATCTCTCAGTTGCGTCTCTGTCTTTGGGCAGAGTGCACTGAAGGGGTGGCTCCGTCAAGGGACAGAGTAGCAACTGAGGAGAATTATACTGAGAGCTGCCCAGCCCTGGGGAACAGCTGACCAAGGCTGTGCTCTCTCATTGCACCAGAGAGAAGTATCGGTGCTTGCACCAAGACCAGCGCAACCAACAGTTGCAAGGGTTGTGGGAAATTTTTGTTCCTAACCTGGGTGTATGGGCTCGGGCTCCCCACATCCAACTGACCTTGTGTCACAACCTGACATTGTGGGGGGGTTGAGTAAATACAAATTGCTCTCTCGAGTAGTTTGTAACACCCTATATATCATCTCTTAATTGGGTCTCTGTCTTTAGGCAGAGTGTAGTTAGGGGCGGCTTCATCAGCTGACAGTGGCAGGGGCTCAGGGAATTTTTGTTCCTAGCCTGGATGTACACGCCCAGGCTCCTCACATTAAACTGATCTTGTATCACAACGGGCAAGTTCAGTTAATACCAAATTACTATAAAATAGAGCTGAGACTTTTTAGTGTCAGAATTTGTGGGAGGATTCAGCTTCAATTTCACATTTATTCATATAGATTCCATAATATGTTTTACATAATTAGCTATTATGTTTCTCTAACTCTTCAAATGCTAAATGTATAACTAATTCTAATTTCTGTTTTCCCATCTTTACACTATATTAATTTTATCTCATAAATTGTCCCCTGTTCTGTCTCCCATGAAATAAAAATAATTGTTTGTACAGAAAATAAAGATCTACATTCATCAAATCACCTTTAAATTAAGTGGCAGCAGAAGAATTATTGTTGAACTTTTAAAAGATAAGCTGAAACACTAATTCAATACTTAAATGCAGCAATCAATTTTGAATTCTGTAGTTTATTGATACCTATCGCATCTACTCCTCCTTAGCTATTGTGATGATGGCCAAACCAAAGGTACTCCACAGGAGCTAGATTAAATTCCACTCAATAGGGTGGCTTTTAAGCTAGCTTAAAATTTTAGCACATTTTTACCCTTTGTGACTTTATCGAACTAAAGTGATCCCAGAATTCTTCTAGATTGCTTGACTGTATATCCCAGATTCAAATCTCTCTTACCACATCCTAAAGGTGATCTATGAGATTGGGATCTAATGACTGTGATGAACTCAGTGCTACTATGCAAGATCAAGAATATTGGAAAGAAATTATTTACTCAGCTCAGACTTATGTCTAACTTAACCAATTAAAAAAAATCAATATTAATCTTAGGTTTATAAAAAAACTGGTGTTAAAGGTTTCTATTAAAAATAGGATTCTACATATAACATTAGTGCTTCCCCACCCTTGTCCAATTTTTAGGATGGTAGGCAGTCTTCTTTATATACCTTGTCCCCTCAGGACTTAGGCTATCATGGCTGTCCACAATGTCCTATCCCTTGTAGCTCTTAATAAAATTTGTCTTTCTGTTATTTCTTCTATGCTGTGTTCCATCATTGAATCGATTAATAAAACTGCAAACAATTTTGCCAGCAACTGTCCTGATATTCACAGTAACCACGGTCAAATGTAACTCTTTCTATAATTTCTATTGTAATTGATACAATCAATTCATTCAAAAATTATTTTAACATTCATCATGTTAAAACTATATTTATCATTACCAATATCATTAAAGCTATAACTGTCGGCTACACCCTTTCATAAAGAAAATATTATCTTTGCCATAATTTTAACTATTATCAAATCTAATCATAATTATTTTTACCATCACCATACCTATAATGTTCACCATCTCTCTTCTTACTTAAAGTAAAAATCCTGATAATAAATAGGTAAGAAGACTTCATATATTTCTAACTTATATTTGATGATAAAATATAAATATAAAATGTGAATTGTGAAGTAGTATTTGTCCTATGAAATTAGTTCATTTTTATTGATCAGTTTTCCAGTTGCTGCAGCAATATTCAACTGCACAGTGAGTGGCACTGTGTAGATTGTTGAAGGACTTCTTTTCAATTCTCTTCAGTTTTTAAATTGTTTTGTATTGAAGAGACAAAAACCGATCAGGCATTTTGGCACAAGTCAGGTTGTGGGCAATTGTCAAATAGGCAAAGACAGATGACAAATAAATTTATCTTTTATAGAATTTAACATCAGAGCTAGACAATAATATTGAAACTTAGTATTAAATTTCTGTAGCTTGAATCTAAAATAATGCATGTATTGATGCGTGCATGCATCTGTGCACTTCATGGTTGCATTTTTTTCTACTTAGAGACAGGAACATTCTGATTTCAAAAGAAGGTAATTACTTTTCTTTGTTGCAAACAGTAAAAAGCATTTTCGCCTTACTGTCTATTGTATGTATTCAGCGGGTATTTGTGTAACTATGATAAAAGACAGTAAATAAATTTATTTAATGGAGTAAATATTTATCTTTTTTTAAATTAATATAAAACTGACTTTATTTATGATATTCATATTTATAAAGTATTAATTTCTCTATTGCTACTCTATCACTATAACTATAGAAAATGTTTAGATGAGTTTCATGCTCCACCAATACAGACCTTTCCAGCTGGAATACATCATACTACTTCCATACTGTTGAATCAGCCTCATCTCCTTCGTATTCTATATATAAGAAGAAAGTTAAAATCTGGCAGCTTTTTTATCAACAACTGATACTTTGTGTAACAGACTCCTATATGAGTATATCCATGAACATTTTAATGCCAACCTTCTCGAGACAATGGTCAATACTTATCTATCTACCTCACCCTAATAATCTCCTCTTCCTACCACCTTCCCTTAAATTCATATCAAAAACCTAATTTGTTGTTACCATTTTGACTGTAACACTTTACATTGAGTGCAAATATCTGCCTTGAGTGGCTCTAGAGCCTTGTACTGAGTGAAATTTATTAAAAAATGTTTACCTGTCCTAAATTAAATGATTTGTTTCAAATGTCTGTTCTTTACTCAAAAGAATCTTAGAAGATTTTAGTTCTGTCAATAAATTGAATCCTATAGGGATACTTCATAAATGAAGACTGTATCCGCTTTGGCTTGGTCAAAACAAATTGAAACTAAAATGTGTATATATTAACCTCACTGAATAATTTGATCTTATTTATACTGCTATTAGTTATCTAAATTTGATTATCACATTTTGGTTATATAAGTTTTCATCAAAAAGTATTGGGACTGTTGCTATGGTAACAGAGCTAAAGTACACAGTGAAGCTGCTTAGCAAGAGTGACCTTGAATTTTGTTACATATGTACATTAATCTATAATATTCTTGCACACTTTCATTGTTTATAGCAGTGCTTGGAAGGAAAGTGTGTAGAGTGTAGGAGTCTCACCACACAACAGAGGTTCCATTGGTAACCATATCTTGTGCAGCAGTTTTTGGCCAAGGACAACATTCTTCAGGTCCAACAACCACTATATTGCTCAGATCCCACCCACTTCTGCCCCACTCTTTCCAAAAATTAAATCCCACTTGAAAGGAACAAGATTTCAAGACTTTGAGGAAATCCAAGAGAATGCAATGAGTCAGCTGTTCACAATCCCAAAAGGGGAGTTCCAGGAATGCTTCCATCTATTGAAATGACACTGGATAACGTGTGTGGCTTCAGAAGAGGACTAGTTTGAAAGGAGATTAAATGCAGAACTGATATATATATTGTAGTTTTTTGTTTTATAGCACCAGTCCCAATACTTTTTGATCAGACCTCATATACTGATTTGATAGATAAAATATTATTCTATACATATTTAGCATACCCACAGATACAAACACATGTCTCTGTGAATGCAAACACACATACACACACAGAAATGTACTCCTACTCATACTACACACTCACATACCAAACACTTATCTTAACCCATTAACTGCCAAATTTTTTTAATACGCATTTTTGGCTCAGACTGGTGTCTTAGGAGTTTATTTATTCCTTATGTTTAATTTCAGTAGTTACCATTGTTGTTTTTATAGAAACTAGAACATCAGATATATATGTGTATAAAACATCCAAAAAATGATATTGATTAGAAATAACAAGACACTTTTCAAAATAGTCATTATTTTTCTACTTGTGAAATGTAAAATTATGACAGAAAGTGTCTTCTTAAGGCTGATAATAAAAACTTTAAAGGCTAAATGTTGTAAAACATACCTCTGCAAATGCAATGTATCTAAGCAATTTAATGAATAACATGTAGGAATAACATACATTGCAAATGCAATGTATGTAAGCAATTCAATGAATAACATGTAGGAATAACATGTAGTGAGTTTAATTTTAACAGATCCCCAAATGAGGCTTATGGCAGGTAATGGATTAAGAACTGTTACTTTGTGGAACAGACTCCTTTATGGATGCATCCCGAAATAATAAAATCATAACCGCTTCAAGTCAAGGATAAATCATTATCTATCCTCCCTATCCTCATAACCTTCATTTTTTTTTTACTACCTCCTCTTTTATTCATATCACGCACCTCATTCATTAAGCCATTTATACAATGAATTCTCAGATTAAAAAATCAAAAGCACCAGGTTGGCAGGAATGGTCAGAGGATTTCTAAGAAGTGCAGCTGAAGCACAAACAGAAAGGAAACAACTAGAATTCCTACAGAAGATTGTGTAGCAAAGCAAAAAGAAAGGATTAAACATGAATTGTAAGAAGGCAGAATGAATGGTTGTTAGGAAAAGGAACAGCCCAACATGTTAATTACAATTTTGAGATACCAAAATCAAACAAGTACAAAAATATAAATATCTGGGAAGTCTTTTAACAGAGGATGGATAGTGTGATATTGAAATCCAAAGGCACATTGGAATGGTGAAAGATGCCTTCCAAAAGCTAAGCAAAGTATTAAGAAACAAAAAAAAATTATTAGAAACAAAGAAAAGTGTCAGTCAGTTATGTGCCATGCGTGATACATGCTTAGGTGATCATGTATCTTTCAATACATGACTGATAAGGCAGATTTTTTTTCCACGGTAGGCTGCCATTTCTTTCTGCAGTAGACCATTTGCCATCCAAGGCTATAGAACCTGGCCTGTCCTGCTATTACTCATAGCTGTGGGGGGGAGAAGAAGAATCATACCTTTCCCAAGGGTACGTAAGTGAATGTAATGGATTTGACTGGAATTCAAACTCAGCTCTCCGATTCCTCAATCCAAGCCACTATCTATAAGTGCACCATAAAAAGAGTACTGAACTCTTATGTAATATCAGTCTGCCTATATGACAGTGAATGCTGAACAATCTCCTCAGATATGAAAAAGAGACGTGAAGCAACAGAAATGTGGTTCTACAGAAGACTGCTGAGAAAATCATTGACCAAACATATGAGCAACAAAGTTTTAGAGAAAAAGGACACATATTTATCATCAGTAAGAGATAGTTGAAGTTCATACTCACAGGAGACAGATTGAAGGCAAGAGGGACAGATGTAAATAATGCATAATCTACCTAGGAACTTGAATAAATAAATGGCAGAACAAGGTTTAGGGGAGAGATAACAAAAAGGCAAAATTTATTTAGACAAAACTAGTTATCTACAAAGGACAAGAAATTATGGCTAGTCATGACTGCCAAGGGATACAGCAAAAGAAGAAGAATAAGCTATTATCAAACCCAGAAAAGACATACGCTGTTTAAAAAAAATGGCTGTAAATAAATTATATAGTTACAGCATAGTCATATAACTGCCAGCAGAATTAACCCTGAAAACACAGTTATAATGGATTCTAGCTATAAAAGGTTTCCAAAAGAGTAGTGAATATGCTTGATATAATATTGATATTAAGTTTTGTTTAAAAGTTCCAGGTTCTATCTTTTATACAATAGTATGGAAAAACTTAGAGATTTTTAAACACTTTTATTGCTTGTGAAATCAGTCAACAATATTGTATGATTTATAAGCTTCAGAAAAGCCAGAAGCAGAGATTGCTATATGCATTGCCAATGGTTAAATCATGCTAACTACATTGGTTCTAATTCCATCACTGAAGCTAAGGATGATAATTTGAGAACACCATGTAACCAATATTGGACTAAGCACCAACACAAAAGATCCTAGCTTTGGAATGGTGGTGTATACCAGCAGTACTCAACCATTTTTTGCCATGGGCCAGTGTTATGCAATACAATTTTTCCAGACTGGTGTTTGTTATGCGCTTACCAAAACACAATAAAAAAAGACTGCATAAGTCAATAAAATGAAAAACCAAAAAAAGTTTTTATTCTTTCTTTGCAGCCTGGCACCAAATGGTCTTTGGCCCAGTACCAAGTGGTCCATGGCTCAGTACTGGTCCATGTTCCAGTGGTTGGGGACTGCTGATGTATAAGATCTTATATGTGCTTTACAGAAGCATATTACTGACAGTGGCAAGGAGATTACATCTCTAAAAGTGATATACTGCAGCATTTAGTAGGAGTTATGACTGGTAATTATACAAAGTCCACTTGGATAGCAAATGAAAAACATTATGAGTGGTGTAGCTGATCATTCAACATAATGTTTGAGGATGATTCAAGGAGAAGGAGAAGGATAGGAATTTAGAGAAACCAGTATCAGTCAACATTTTTTTGTTTTTCACTACTTATTTGATGAAAATAAATCAATAGCAGAAAAATTGGATTTACAATCAGGATCCAAAATAAGAATTGTGGTTAGGTCCACGGAGAGTTTGAAACATCTTCATCTAAAGTAATTCTTCTTGTGAAGAAAAAAAGTTTTCTGTATGTTGTGGGATACAGAGAGAATTCTTTCTTATAAGTTGCTAGAACCCAGACAAACTGTTCCATCAAGCAGAAGATATCAAAATATTCCTTGAATAATTCATTCAATCAAAAGGGTTTCCTTTTTTTCATGGAATATGCAATTTATTTGAAAGTTGGCATAATGACATAGAAAGCCAAGGAAAATATTGCAGGATTGAATAATGATGTAATGCATATATATGAATCAGGATTTTATTAACTTTTTATGTAAAGATCACACACAGATACTCACACACAGGCACACACACATATATATATATATATATATATATATATATATATATATGTTTTCTTTTTAATCATTTCATCCCAAGCAAAGCAGGAATGCCACTACTATGCAGGGGTTTGCAGAGAGTGAAAGTGAGAGAAAAGAATGGAGGGGATTGATGAAAGGATAAAAGATGGATGGGATTTAAGATGACAGAAGATGGCAATTGATATTGCATTTAAATTTTTAAAGACTGTAATCTTCAGGGAAGCAAGGAAACTGAAGGGAGTTCCACAGGTGGGAAGTGCAAGAAAAGAAACTATTGGAGTAGAGGTTGCAGTTATATTTAACTATTAGGTTGGTGCAAAAATAATGATGTAATAATGTCGTTTTTTAATGTATTTTTTAACGTAAAAAAAACGACATTATTACGTCATTATTTTTGCACCAACCTAATATTTCAACAGTAAAAGGATGGGGGTGTAGTCAGAGCACCAGAGAAAAAATATTGTCAGAGAAGTTGGCATGAAAATATTTGTAGAAAAGACAGAGGGAAGTTACATCATATACCTATATATATATATATATATATGGTGGTCTCTCCCGTCATATTCAATGTATGAGGGTCAAGCAACTCAGTTCCTAGGAACCGACAACCCAGACATCAGCACATATGATTTGATTCTAGTGGTGAAGGCTTTGTGCAGAATCAACCACACTTTTTGAAGGGCTGAATACAGAGACCTTGTGCACTATGTGCCACAAAGTCCCCAAACAACCCTCTGCAGGTTTTGATTTCAGATTTGTCCTTCTCCTAGACCAGTTGCCATCCCAGGCTATAGAACCCAGTCTATCCTGCTATTTTACCCATAGCTGGAGGGAGAAGAAGAGGATTAATACCTTTCCCATGGATAGCAGCACATAAGTGACTATAATAAATTCAAATGGAATTCGAACTTGACTCAATTCGAGCCGCTATCCATTACTTCACCGTGCCTCCATATTAAACTAAATTTGTTATAACTGACCCATACATTGAAGTATTTACTAATTCCACATACAGATTTTTATGAGGGATTCAGGGTAGGTGCTATCATTGTTTTGACTGCAATTTCAGATCATAGTTTATGTTTTGGCAAGGTTATCTTGAGTCATATTTCTTGAAACACTTATTACAGGATGTTGATTTTTTTTCAAAATCATTCTTATTCTAACTAGGAATACCTATGTCACTGGCATAACATCCTCCCATTATTGGTAGTATATAGGCCTCGAGAGGGAAAGCAAGAATGCTGTTTTATATTAGTAGATTTATTTAGGATGTGATATGGAATGATTAAATGATCAGTGTTCATCTCTTCATATCTGTGATTGTATATGTACAGAGCGTAGTATAAAAAGAGATTAAATAGATTGGGGCTCTCATTTTCTCCTGATGATATTCAAAATATTTCCGTATTGAGGCATCAACTTGATAAATCAACTATAGTGAGATTTGAATCTGGGTTTAATATTTGGAGGTCTAACATTTTAACTACCTGCTTATATATATATATATATATATATATATATATATATACCCAAGTATAAGATTGGTGTATACGGCATAAATTCCAATAACCAACAAATACTATTCTTAAAAGGGTGCTCAATACAGAGTAGAGCAAATATAATTATTTATTCGAAAATTATAACATAAATATCTTATAAATTCACTAGAAAAATATTTTTATTCTACATTCAACATTATCACTTGATAAGACACCAGAAGTGTTGAAATAAAATGGCTATTTTTATAGTGATTTTATAACATATTTATGTTATAATTTTCGAATATATATATATATATATATATATATATAGGCAGGTGGTTAAAATACAACAGAAATACAACCCACATATATCCCCCAGATATACCTCACACATAACAGTAAGACATCAGTGACAATAGTGTCTTTATCTTGTTAATTAGCTACTGTCTTATCATTATGTCGGAAATATTTCTATGAGGTATATGTGGTAGATATTTTTGATGCACCCTCTATATAAGGATACACATGCAAACCCACACACATACCTATGTGCATGTAGTGTGTGTGTGTGACTTTACATAAAAATTATGCTTAACTTTAATATCTATTGCCAAAATGCAATATAAAATCTAAGGTCAGAAGTTGACAACAAGATAACATAAGTAAATAGTTGCATGAAGATGAAATCAATAGCAAATGCCAAAAGAGAATCTCACTTTTTGACTAGCTTTGTTGATCTTTCAACAGATTTTCATAGTGAGAATGAAAATTATTTATAGTGTTATAGTTTATTCTGTGGACTGCAGGAAATTGAATCTATTGTATTATAGGTTGAAAGACTTTTGTATAGAAGTGGAGAGAAAGAAAGGAGAAAAACTGAAGAGAGGAAATGAGAAACAGAATGAAAATGAGGCTAGAGAAGAATAATGCAGAAGGAATTCAATAAAGGAAGACTATAGAATAAGCAAAGACGGAAAGTGGAATGTGGCTTAAAATTGTTGAAAAATGCTACACATATGAATAAAGTAAACGTTGAAAAATGCTATGATGCTGGCAAAGAAAATAAAAAAAAGGTAAGTTCTAATTAGGAAGTCAAAAGAAAAGGTGAAATGTGGGAAATTGAGGAAACAATAAGAAAGAATGAAAGATAAAACTTTATAAAAGAAATGATAAAAAAGGAAAGACTGTAGAAACTGAGAGTAGAAGATAAAAATGAATTAAATTAAAAAGGAATTGGTGAAGTAAGAAAGAAAGAGAGAGAGAGAGAGAGAGAAAAAAAATAGAAGGAAGAATTAAAAAGCAAATAAAGTCCTGCATCTAATGTTGTGAAGTTGTTAGTGGGCACAACCTTAATATGAGATATTTGCTATTTTTTTTTTCTATTTTTATGCTTTATTAAAATAGTTATACATTTCACTTTCTTTAAAAAGCTCTGATGCATTAAGATGTCATAATTATAGCATTATGATGTCATCATTTTAAGTTGACTTAACTTGAAACAACAACATAATCTTGTTAGTTCTTAGATGCACTTTACTGTATAAAAATGCTTAAAGAAATGAACATAGAAAGAAAGGAGGAAGCGAGCAGAAAAGAGACAACTTTTGGAATAGAGAAGAAAGGAAGAATGGAAACAAAAGAAATAAAAAGTATGTGTGTATCTATATTTCTGAGATGAGGTATTATGTACATTATTTACATTATTCGGACTATTGTCCTCATCTTTGTTGCCATATTTATTACAATGTTTCAGCCATTGTATGCTCCACCCTTCTTCAGGTGGTTGGAATGTTGAACTGAACCCATTATTTTGCACACTGGGATAGACTGTTCTAGTTCCACATGCCATGTTTAATGGATGTCAGTTATCAGTTATCTCCTGTTAATTTCCCTCTGAAAGTTCTCCACTGCCTTAACCTTGTATTGAACTCACACTAGGCCAGAAATTCATACTTGGATGTCCTCAAGGACACATGGCACAGTGGATAAAAGCATTGGTTAGATCCAGTGACAGAACCTAAAGAGTGAGAGTTCAATACCCGGTTAAGGCAGTGGAGAACTTGGAGAGGGGAATTAACAGGAGATAACTGATAACTGACATCCATTAAACATGGCACGTGGAACTAGAACAGTCTACCCCAGTGAGCAAAAGAAAGGATTCAGTTCGACATTCCAACCACCTGAAGAAGGCCGGAGCATACAACTGCTGAAACGTAATAAATATGGCGACAAAGATGAAGACAATAGTTCGAATAATGTAAATAATGAAAAAGGATGTGGTAAGACAAAAAATTGAAAGACACAGGAAAAAGTGATATGCAATAATGATGAAAGAGAGTGAAAAGAAGAAACAGATTCAGTGACATGTTGAAAGTCAAAAAGTAAGACAAGATGGAAATATGAAGGAAAAAGATGTGTGAAAACTTCATAAAAGGAAAAAAATCATAAAAAGAAAGAAAGACTGAAGGAAAAAAGAAAAACACAAATAAAGAAAATATAGAAAGAGAGATTAATGAAAAGAAAAAAAAGTAAAGAAAGTATCTTTATAATAAGAGATGAGAGAAAGCAAAAAGCAAAACAGAAGAATGTAGAAAGAGAAGGTTAGATATGGTTAAAAAAAAAAAAGAAAGTAAATCCTGATTTGCAAAGAGAGAATGAGAAGAGAACACATAATGGGACTTAGAAAGAGCAAATGAAATAAATAAAAAAAAACAAATTGAAGACGATGAGGAACAGATAAAAGAAAATAAAAAGGATATAGAAAAAGAGGATGAGAAAATAATAAGCTAATAAGAAAAGATGAGGAAAAGGAAAACAAGAATAAGAAAGAATGAAGAAAAGAAAAAGTAAATCAAGAGAAGATAAAAAGAGAAAACCAAGAGAAAGATAGGAAACACATCAAAAATGAGAAAAAAACCCCAAAAAGTCAAAGAACTGATTTGATTGGCCAGAATGGTGGACAGTTGTAAGAGATGACAAGATGGATGAATGGGCAATTGGAAATGTTTTTTCTTACATTTTTATTAATTTTAATTATTTTTTTCGAATGTTTATACATTTTGGAATTTATTTGTTGTTTTTGTGCAGGTGGAGAGTTCTTTGTAGCTTTGTACTTTATTTCATTACTGTTCTGTATTAGTTTTCATTAAAGCGATGAGAAAAAAGGATTTGTAAGAATTTGTTAGCAAGCATAAATCATGACCTCAGATGTGCTGTGATTAAAGCCTTTTGTTTAACGTATTTTAAGAAACCAGGAATTTATCTTTTATGCTGTATTTTTTTTATTTTATTTTTCTTTTGCAAGTATTCGTTTTTTGTCTTCTCTTTATAATTAAAAAAAAAAACAATCATGTGTTTTATGTCTTAAAAAAGATCTTGTTTGGTTTAATTACTTTTTTCTTTGGATTTATTTTCTGTTTCTTTTTTCTTTATCATTTTTGTTTTTATTGTGTGTTTCATATCTTAGGCTTTGTTGCAATTATTAATCTTTTGAGTTATTGTTAATGTATATATTTTATTATTTCTCTGTGTCTTTGTGGTGTGAAAGAAAAGGGAAGGAGCAAAGAAATGAGGTGTCTAAAACTTGTCTTCTTTCTTGCCAACAGGCCACTGTTGAGGTCAATAACGAAAGAAACTAAAGACTGCTAAACAGGGGTCGATTTATTAGATGAAAGGGAAAGTGGGGTACATTATGGGAGATGATTGGTAGATGAGAGAAATCTTCTACTAATCATTATACTGGAGAGCTGGGTAAAGTGGGAAAGCGAGAACAAGATAAATGTGGGGGTGGGGGAAGAAAGCTGTGAAAAGAAAAGTGAGTGAATGTGCAATATAGTGTTTTATTTTTTATTTTTCTTTCAGAAGAGAGGTGA
The DNA here is from genome assembly GCA_903632075.3 of Acanthosepion pharaonis. Lineage (NCBI taxonomy): Eukaryota > Metazoa > Mollusca > Cephalopoda > Sepiida > Sepiidae > Acanthosepion > Acanthosepion pharaonis. The sequence continues at coordinate 374,489 of CAHIKZ030000896.1, read as the reverse complement.
TAGAAAGGTTATCTATATATCTATTTTTCATTCTCTTTTTTCTGTCATCCTTTTTCTTCTTGGGTGGGAGAAGCCTGCCAAGGCACATGAGGCATGCAGAGTAATTTGGGGACTACTTTCAGAAGCTTTTCACCAGGGAGCCCAGCCAGAGCATGTCTCTGTTCAACAACTTTGGCTGACTTTCCTCACCTTGAAGGCTTGAGGTGGCTAGATCCAAGGGTTGCACAACAGAGTAGGAAATCTGGGAAGCACTGAAGAAGGTTCGGAAAGCTCCAGACATTGATGGTTTGCCCTATGAAGTTGTTATGTCTGTTTGTCCTCTTGGTGGAATTCTTTTCAACCACTGGATGGAACAGGGGTCTATTTCTCAATGTTTCACCAAGAGTGTGATGAAGCTTCTGCACAAAAACAAGCATGGAGAGGATTATTGTTAATTTTAGTCCCTTAACAATCTTTAAGGCAGATTTAAAGATTTAGGCCAAAGACTTGGCAAACTGCTTGCAGGTTGTGCATGATTGTCTTGTATTCCCTGAACAGACTTTCAATCATCAAAGGGTTGATTGATCCAAAACCACGTTCATTTGATTCGCATGATCAGTGAGAAAGTCAACAGAGAAGACGCACTGATCAATTTGGATCAGTCCATGGCCTTTAATAGGGTAGATCATCATTTCTTGGAGGCTCTCTTGTTTACAGTCAGATTTCACTCCTAGATTTCCCTTTTGTATGTAAGCTCTGGTGCCATGGTAGAAGAGAACACAGTAAGGTTGAAGCCCTTTTTCTTCTCCAGATCTATTTATCAGGGCTGCCTCCTTTCACCCTTGGGATGCCAATCATAGAAATCTATCAATATATTTTACATCTGTATATCCTGGATTAGATGTGTACACAAGATAGCAGGAATGGAAGCTTTTGGAAAGAAAATGCCAAAAGAGCTCTTCTGCCTTTTGAGGAGCATGCACTTGGCTGAGGTGGAAGCCCACTTTTTTTCCCTGAGGCAAGTGTTCCTTCTATCATGAATGCTGTCATGTGCTTAAGGTTCTTGGATACAGGATGGCTTCTTTGAGATCTGGCCATTGTCAAAAGAGGCATTATATCAGATGTTGGTTTAACAAGGGCAGTGATTTTCTGCATATGGTCTTGGATACCTGGTTTCGTATGCTTCACTAACAATGTCGTATCACTCACCTAGCTGATAATTTGGAATATGCTCTGGGGTGACAAATAGTCTTTCGCAGTGGGACTGGTCACTTCACCAAAATGTGTCCAGTATGGTAGAAGTGTCTATTGAGCATCAATTCTTTCTCAATTTCTGCTGCCTTGTTTGAAACAACTGATTATGAATATTTGTTGAAAAAAGCATCAAACATATTTTTAAATGTTTCTTGAAACATAAAAGCAAATCTTGATTAAGAAAGTATGACACAATTATCATTTAGTCATGTAACAACAGTCAATTGTCATAGCAAATTTTACAGCTGTGTTTGAGGAATATTTCTTTAGCATTTATTTATTTCAATTTTTTATTTCAAGTTTTAAAAATTTGCTTGCTTTTAGTAATTTCCTTTGAAATATTTGATCAGGAAATACTTTGGGTTTAGAGAATAAATTTGCTGGGAGCAATTCATTAATGTACATCTGAAATTGTGTGAATGCTGAGGATAAATTAAGATGAAAAAGTAGTGAGAAATTACAAAAAAAAGGAGGGAAATAACTTTGAAGGAAAAGAGAGAGATTTTGTGCAATGTATTGGAGATAAAGAAGAAAAAAAAAGATGAAAGTACAAGAAAAGAGAGAGAGAGCGAGAAAGAGCATATTATATCATATAATGAAATTAGTCTTGATAAAATCTATGATTTAATTAATGCTTGCAATAAAAACTTTTCAAAATATATTTATAGGTGAAAGATAAACTCTGAATGTCTTTTAAATTTAAGAATTTTTCTTGGATAATAGTTGCAACTGATGTGTTAAGTCTGTTGAAATATGTTTCATTGATGGCTTTAAACTGCAGATAAAGGATTTTCTTTTATTAATGGAATCATAATCTATTTTATAAGCTAATAAGAATATAGGAAAACAATCTGTCTTATGTAAAATTATTTTTGTTAATTTCTGAAAATTGTCAATTAATATACTGGTGTGTAGCTTTGTAGACTTTCTTCAAATGTGGATCATCTTCTTGCAAGGATGGAAGTGAGTGTCATTTTCTTCTCATATATTTCTGATTATATATCTCCCTGTCACCTGGTTGTCCCACATGTGCACATCCTAAGCTCAGCTTTGTTGGCTGCCTGGGGCATCCACTGAAACCGTGTGAGATACAAATCTTCACCTGGTGGTTATGAGGGTACATTACAAGTCAACCCTCTGATGCACATGGCTCCTTTGATGCTCTGGTGTAACACTAAGTGCAGATTCTACTTTGGTGAGCCTAGTATATATTGGGGTCCCCACAGGTTAATTTTTCTCAGAACGTAAGCTCTTTATTGAGATTAAACTTGATTTAGACTTCTGGTATTTTCTGGTGTGAATCATATACTACATGGGCACGCACCCCTATTTTGCCGCTGAGAAAGATTCGGACATGGATAAAAATAATATGGAAATGATTGGAAGAAATACATAAGAAATAGCCAAAAGGAAGATAAAAAGGGAAAACATATCTGAAAGAAATAATGATAACTGAATGAAATAAAAGATGGGGAGAATTCGAAAAAAGTCAGAGACGTAAAGAAGAGGAAAAAACAAGACAAGACAGATTAAGAAATGATTCACTTGGAGACAGGGAATTAAGAAAAATAAAGATTTTTAGAATTTCTTATGCCAAAAACATTTAGAGAAAAATTTGGAAAAAGAGAAAAGTGTACAAAGAGACTTGTATGTTTGCCAATAATCAGTAAATAAATTATTTGCAACAAAAAGAATGAATAAATAGAAAAACAAATTTAGCAAAGGCAGGAAAATATGAAATGGACCACAAAACTAGACACAAAACCTTTACTGATAACAATCTGTTTATTTTTATAGGTATTGAATCTCAGCTGCTGCAATTGCTGCTGTCATAGTGTAGACTCATTTATAGAACTCTGGGTTGAATTGCTAAGATATATTGCATTGCAATTGTGAAGAAAAGAGTAGAAAAGATAACTTTTTTCTAAAGGCCAATAGCCAACCATAGAGCGATGTACAGAGTTTATTGGATGAAAAGGTATAAAAAATGGTTTGTGATAAACAGCAGGTGCAGATATGAATACTAATCAAATGAATCCATTTTGTGTAGAAGATTGGACCAGCAGATTTTTGTGTAGGAGTTTATGCATGTCTACATGCTTATGAATAGTTGTAGCTCATATATAAATCTTCTATAAATGGCTTTTCACTTCAGGAAGTAAGTGATCATGACTCTCCATAATGTCCTTTTCTTTCATTTGAGTGAATTATCATAACATCTTTGGAAAGATAATGGTTTCCAACAACTTTTGCCACAATTCTGAATTTAAAAATTACCCTTCTCCTAGACTGGCTACTATACAAATACTGAAGACCTAGTCTATCCATTATTTAGTACTAAGTTGAGGGAGAGAAGATGTGGATTCATACCTTGTCCAAGACTATTAGTGTAAAATGGATGCAACAAAACAGCTCAGAATTTGAAATTGGCAGGCTCATTCTTTTTTCTGTACCAATCACTGTTACACCATATAAAAATAAAATTGCTAGGTAATTTTTTTTTTTTTTTTTTAAGCATTTCACCCCAAGCAAGGTGGGATGCCACTAGTATGCAAAGGGTTACAGAGTGGGAGCAACAGTAAAGAAGCATGATAGAGGAAAGGATGAACAGAAGGACAGAGAATAGGTCAAGGCATCTGGAGATGTCAATTGACATTACATTTGAATAGTTGGAGATTATAGCTATCAGTGAAACAAATAATAGGAAGGGAATTCCACAGATGGGCGGTGCGAGACATGAAGCTATTGGAGTAGAAGTGATGGCCTTTGTAACCATTTTTGAGAACTAATAGAGGCATTTTTTTGCAAAGCCATAACTGTTCTTGTGAATGACAGTAGAGTGGTTTCCTCCTGATTTCTCTATAGTGAGTTTATTGTAGTATCATCTCTAGTTAGCATTTCATTGAGTCATTAGAGGGTTCCTCCATCCTTCAATAGGTTCTACTTTTCTTTACAAGCTTGCTAATCACCCTTCTTGCAACATAAGTAAATGTAATGAAGGTAGTATTTTTGCTGCCATCAAAAATTGATTTTTTGTTTCTCAAGTACAGAAAAGAAAAAAACTTCATCCCCTTACCGTTCCTATTTGAGTCAGTAATGAAAGAGACAAAAAAAAAAAAGAAAAAAAAAAATATGAAAAAGCAGAATAATCCACCATTTTTTTTAAGATCAAAATATAACATATGGCAAGATTCACCTTCAAAGTGGGAAAAGTTAAATTTTGATTTATAATGTTCAATTGAGATTTGAAACAATTGAAAAGTGAGCACCCTGCAATAAAAGTGATACAAAATTCTAAACTGTTTTTTTTTCTCAAGAGCAGAAAAAAAATTAAGGGAAATTGTAATTAGAATTATAAATAGGCAAATGAAATTTCTGGAATGCATAACCAAAAACTTGACATCATAATGAAGAAAAACTTGAAGGCAATCTACTTAATGAACATGTGTAAATGGATGATAGAACAGGGACTAAGAGAGATAATAAGAAAGCAAATATTACTTGGAGCTACAAATGATAGGAAGTTGTGGAAAGCCATGAACGTCAACGCTCTTAGCAAACAAGGCACATAAAAGAAGAATTTAATAAGAGGCATTTAATAAGACATAAAATAAATATAGTAATTTGGAAGCTATTTTCAATTACAATTTTTTTTTAAAAAGTGCACTCCAGTTAGAAGTGTCTTTATTCTCCTTTTTTTTTTTTTACTACAAAAGGACAGATACTTGGGTTTGAACCAATGTTAATATTGATTCAAAAATGAAAATAGAAGATTTTGTTTATTTTTTTTAAATCATTACCCATATCAAAATGTCAGAATAAATCATATTTTTTGCAGGGTCACTGTGTATTAACCCTGTACTCCCTAACAGGGTAGGTACAGAGCAAGAAAACCTGGGGCCCTAGACAGTGCTTTGGAAACCTTGCTATCTTATCAACATTTGCTATTTTCTGCCTTCATTTATATACATTACAAATTAAAACTAAGAACAAATAAACATTAAAGGGTGATCTCTTTTTTTTTTCTCAATAAAATCCTTGAATTTGTTTCATTCATGTTAAGTCTGGAAAAAGCACTATATAAAATTCACTATTTTCTATCTATAATGTTGACTGTTAAATTATTCAACATTTTAACAAGAAAATTCTCAAGTAGATGTTAAAACATGCCAAAATTTATTTAAAATAGAATAATCTACTATGACATGTCTCTAATTTGTATTTAAATACATTGTATTTATTTTCAATTTTTCTGGTTGAATTGTTCACCAATACTGCATATGATCCATTATTGTACATAATTAGGTTACAATAAAACTTATATTTTATATGAATACTACCTTATGAAAACTGAGATGTAGTAGAGTGGAGGAGTGTCATAAATTGGTTGGGGGTGGGGGAGACATTTGCACCAGCCTTGATTCTTTGTATTATTATCTTTATTAACTTTTTTTATTATTTTTTAAAAACTTTATTCCATCCATATTTTCTGATAACCTTTCTCTATTTTCTCAATAACTACTTTCTCTGTTATCGTAAAATATTTGGATATTCTCTTAACAAAAGAATAAACTGACATTCTGCACACCGTTTCTTTTACTCTGATGTGTTTCTTTAACTCAATTCCAAAGTTGAAAATTATTACCTTATGAATTTTGGTTATTTTATAAATTCTTATAAATTCTCAGTTAATTTAATTCCAACATTGGAAGTTCTTATAAATTCTTAATTAACTCAATTTTGCTAAATGCACACAATTATTCCCTTAAATACTGACATTAAAATTTTGTACTTTATATTACAATAGAATTTGTACTGTCTTATTTAACAGTTACATTTCGAAATTTAATTAGCAAGTAATTGACATATTAGTAATATTGCACATTTTTTAAAAATATTTCAATAATTTTGTATTGTTCAGATGTCTGGTTTCTTTGTGGCTTACAAATGATTGGACAAGTCTTGTTAGCAATAGGTTTAATGTTGGATTCTTTCATGAATTAGTATATAACAATAAGAACTAACAACTTGGTAATCATAATAAAACAAGGTATCTCTGTTAGTATATTAGAGTGAATCAAAAATTCATTACTGAAACTAAAAATTGTTTTAGAACCGAGTTCATATTTTATGCATACTTTAATATTTTTTGCCTAAGTTAAAAATACGAAGCAAAGAGAAAATTCATGAAGATAAAAAAAATTGAGAAAAATATAAACAATACTGTAAGTAATGAATATTTCATTAGTTAAAAGAAACACAATTTTCTTCAGATTGTTTTTTGATATTATCATTTGAACAACAGACTGAAAGGAATTTGTATTGTCTCATGATCGAGTTCTTTGTGTTTTATTATATAACTAAAAAATTATTATGCCTACAAATATTAATCAAATGTTGATTACCTGAAAATATGTTATTTCAAATTTTTTTGATTTTCAATGATTTTAAATTGCTTGATGGACATAGCCTTAAGATAATTGATATTAAAATCATTATTCTAATGAAATTAATTTATTGCTGTTTAAAAATATAATGTTCAGGAAAAAATCTACACTATTCAGAAAAATATTCACCATAATTTCAGATTTGGAATTATTTGACATGAAAACCTTTCAGGCATTTATTAATTAACATGAAGAATTAAAGTTTTGAATTTCTATTTTATGATCATCAGAATATTCTTTTTGCTTTCCAATCAACTTTAGTCTTAAAAAAATTAAAATGCACTGTCAGTCATCATCTGTTTTCATGAACCTGTTCTTTTATCGTCCTAACACCTTAATAATGCTTTTTTTTCGCAGATTCTTTCACTTTCAGTAATCCCTTATGTTTTAGTGACTTTATCGCCTTGCTTGTGGGAAATTATTAAAGAAAAAATATTCTTTTTATACAATCTATGATAGCAAATACGCATTTATTTAATTCTTGTTATATTTTAAAATATTATTTTGACACTGGATCTAATTATTATGATGTAAAAGATGACAGTTGATGAATAATCAGTTTCTTCTTTAATAAATTTGATTTGTTTTGAAATAATTTTAAAGAACTGAAAAGCGTTTTAGATTTTAATTTATTAATTTGAAGCTTTCCTTCATATGATCACTTGTAAATATTCTATAGACAGAGTTGATAATCCATGACTTATTTGTTTTAAAACATAAGAGTTTATAAAATTCTAATAATTAGTTCAAATAATTGAATCAGTCAGACCAGTTACCTTGTCTTTAAATAAAGCTTAATTCAACATTTGCTCTAAAAAATTCATACATACATCATACACTGATGTCCTCCAATGGATAAAAGTGTTGGTTGAAGTAATCCAGTGACTTGACCCAAAGTGTTGTGAGTTCAATATCTGGCTACAGCAACGGTGGTTGATTTAAAGGGAAATAACTGATACTGAGATATCAGGAAGAGGTATAGCATGTGAAACTAGATGAAATAAGAGGTTCAGTTCAAAATTCCAATCACTTGAAGAAAGCCAGAGTGTTTAATGGTCAAAATTTTGTAAATATAGCAACAAAGACAATGAATCATTCACACAAAAAGTTGATTAGTAAAGTTAATGATATAAAATGGCGAAATCCCTTTGCAAACAAAATTTTAAACGTGCATTAACCTACAAATCACTCAATGAATGTTATGATCCTTGTTTTTAAAAATTATAAGCTGTATAAGGTCTTTCTTTAATATGCAAGTACTTTCGACTGTACAGTCAGTCATCTTCAGGCATGGAAATTATTTTGTTTTTGGTAAAATTCAGGTAGCATCAGAAACGAAAAAATTAAATGAAAATTAAGTGCAGTGACAAAGAAAGAGATCATACTTAATTCTATTGAATGTTGTCTTTTCATTTTTAATTATAAGTGCTTTCATTATTTCTAATCTTTTTTTTTTTTACAGGTTGATGAGGTTATTATACTTGTCTTTTCTACTAATATGTTAGGGATGGAGTTTGGTAGATTTTCATATGTGAGCTGACTGTGTTTTGAAAATAAAACATTGCTATTAAGTCAGACACATACATAAAACAAACAGACATTCATTTAGTTAAAAATAAAAATCATCCTGGATAATGGCTAAAAGAATAGTCTAAAGTGATCAGTGAACAATTGTATGAACACAAGAAAAATTAAATAAAATGCAGTACCTTGTCAGTGATTTCTAATGTTCTATGAAGCTTTAAAGTAAAAAAGTTATTTCATATTTAGACTTTATCTTAACATTGTTCTGATCTTCATACTCTCTACTGTATATATGCACAAGATATATCTTATCATAGCCACACTTCTCTACATCTCAATTTAACTTTTAAAATTCTTAGAACTATGAAACTTATTGCATTTTCAACTTCTTTTATATATATATATATGTGTGTGTAAAAATTTCAGCTAGAATATATCTGTAAAAAGATAATATCTCTATCTATAAAAGGCAGGCTGTGTGTGTGTGTGTGTGTGTGTGTTTAACGAATGCATGGCAGCAATTTTGGACGGATTTGCACCAAAATTTACATGCTTCAAGTTAGCAGAAAGGCCAAGACCGACTTTGCATTTCTCAACTCCCATCATAGTGGAAATAATTGATTTTTTCATGATTCTACGGCAGTTTTCATGTAGTTTGCGGCCATTTTCTATTGGCCAGCGTGAGAGACAACGGCTGACTGACATGAATGTTAACTAGCATGCTAGCATGCAAAAAAAATCAATAGCTGCATTCATCACAAGTGGGAAAAATTTAAATCTGCATTGCACTTTACTCCAATTGGCTCATTCGCTTGCTTAAACTCAACGTTGATTCTGATTCCGCAGAACTGGGTTGGGTGTGAAAAAGTTTTTGTTGTTAACATTCTTTTTTCATTCGGTTTTTCCAGTTATGAGTCTTTTTAAAGCTGATTGTTTTGTGTTAATTTTGTTTAGTTCTTTTTTTGTAACATATTTAATGTTTAGTATAGAGCTTAGAAAAAATTCGCAGTGTGAGATAGGCAAGAAGTAAGGCATGTAGCAACATCAGCATGGCAAAGGGCACTCCTTTAAAGGCAAGAAAGGGCAAAAATATTTTAAGTGATAGCGATTGCTGTATGAGTCGTACAATTTTTGAATCAAGCACGGGCAACACTGGGCCATGCTGCTAGTGAATAATAAAAACAAATGGAAAACTTATCTTAGCCAATGCATTTCATCCTCTGTGGGACTTAATCAAAGGAAGTATATATGTGTATATATAATCACCTCTGAAGCTTTTATTATATATCCTAAGTGTTAAGTGGAAACCTTTGACTAATTTAATAAAGTAAGCACAAGATAAATCAACAATTAGATTTTCTAGAGAGAGAGTTTTATTATATTTCCCTTGTCTTTATTAACATATCCTTAAACCAACTCAATAGTAATGGTACTTTTTTAAACATATCATAAGCAATCATAGAAGTGGCTATATTCATTTTCCTGTTGCAGCAAAATGGATATTTATTCTCTTTCTATGTACTTTACTTGGAAGTTTTTTAGCATACTTTTTTTTTTATTATTTTGGAATATATTACTTCTGTAGGATTTTCACACAAGTTTGTCAAGTGTCTATTGGTCTCATAAAAAAGATTAAAAAATGCTCTTGAACTGTCTTTAGGATTTTGTTTTCTTTTTTTATTTTTGCTCTCACAAGATTCAAAGTAAATAAAACTCATAAGAGACAAGAGAAATTTATCATTTGACATTTTCTTTCATTTTTACAATTCCGTGAAAACTGTCATAGAAAAAACAAATGCAAGAGAAGAAAAACAGTGAAACTTTTTAAAAAGTTTCAAATCATAACAGCCATTGAAAACATTCCTAAAAACTGATTTTAAAGATTTTTTTAAGAATATGCCACTGTTTTCAAAAATTTACACATCTAAGTTTTTAGCCTTAGCTTTTCATAGTGATCGATTTCAGTCAACCTGATCTGAATATATAAACTGTTATTTGTGCTTGCAGAAATGACGTATGTTCTTTCTTTATCACATTTGTGATTGTAAATTTGTTTCTGCTATTTTTGGAGCAACTTAATATTTCTTTAAATGCTAAATATGCAAAAAAATAAATTACTCAAGTAAAATAAGTATTTTAATCACTATCTATTCATTGTGTTTCTCAATGTGATACTATAGACACCCACATTGAAGAGAAGATGTTTTATCTTGATATCAGTCTTCTAGGTTGCAACCACTTTAACCAAAAGGCAATAGGAAGTAAAACTGTGGATCAAGGATTTGCAGAAATCAAGTGGCAACAAAATTGAAAATAGGGTATATCTGGGTATTGGCCGATATAAACAGTCACACTTGGGATTGGGAAGAGTTCTGGTCTGCCTTTGGCAGGATATAGGCATGTCTGTTGATTAGTTGCAAAGCCTCCATTTCATATCACCATTCACCATGTTGGGATGAGTAGATGGGTAAGGAGTTGGTAGGAGTAAAAGCTGAGATAGCAGGAGTTGTCCCAAGTATCCCCTACCTTCCTATACAGATGAGCAAGTGAAGCCTTGAATAAAACATCAGTGTTCCATTCTTATTTGTTGACATATCATTTTTTTACATTGTGCAATGAACGTTCTGAGAATGCAGCATGCCTTTCCCTAGGTTTCAGTGCACATTTATAGGATCAAGAACCAGAATAAAATGGGGGCTAATCATCAGATGGTTGGTGGAAAGCTTTGTGGGTGAAGGTTTCATTGTATGTTTATTCTCAAGAGAGCAGAAAATATTCAAAGAACTGTTCACATACATATTTTGTTCATTTATTTCTCCCATTATTTTGAAAGGATTTCTTCACTTTAGGTCATATTAATCATAATAAAAATCATTTATTTCTTCAATTATAAATATTTTTCAAGAGAGACTGTCTATCTTTTAACAGTGCCATCTTAGAGATGATTGGATTTAATATTTAGGATATAAATGTGCTTGTATCATTGAAACATAAGAGTTATACTCTATTTTCCTTCAGTCATAGTACAATATATTTCTTTTATTACTTTTTATATCTCTACCTTGGAAACTAACTACACGGAATAACAAAAGCCACATCAGTTGAGGACTACCAACAGCAGTAACAACTAAAATGGATACTGAGTTGGTGCAAGGATCATGTGCACCCTCAATCTATGATACAGGCCACCCACTCTACTACATGACAATTTTCATAAAAATTAAAAATTGTAAGCTAATGATGTACAATAATGGATTATATGCAGTATAGGTGAACAATTCAACTATAAAAATTGAAAATATATACAATATATCTAAATACAAATTAGACACATGTCATAGATCATTTCATCTTAACAATGTTTTGTGGTATGTTTAAACATCAACTTGAGATTTTTCTTGTTAAAAAGTTTTGGATAAAAAAAGACCACAGAATGATGCCAAAACTAGCAAAAGTTTTTCATCCTTTAATAGTTATTTGTGCTTAGTTTAATTTGTAACATATATAAATGAAGATAGAAAATAGCAAATGTTGATAAGTTAGCAAGGTTTTCCAAGCACTATCAGGAAACCCCTGTTGCTCCGTCCCACCCACACATACATAATAGTTGAATAATTTTTACACATCAATGTTAGGGACAAAAAATAGTAATTTTATGTAGTGTTTTTTCAAGACTTAGCATAAGCAAAACAAATTCACAGATTTGGATAAAAAAAGACCGTAGAATGGTAAAAATCCACAAATTGTTTCTTCCTTTAATAATCAGTTTTGCTTAGCTTAATTTGTAACATATATAAATGTAAATAGAAAAAAGAAATCAAGTTTATCCCCCTCCAACCCTGATTGGGGTTTTTGGTTTAGTACACACTGGCCTTAATATCACATGTAACTCAAAGGGAAAACAATGACAAAACATTAAGACTGAAAACTCGAGTGATGTTCTTAAATAGCCTTGTCAGATGAAGTCATCTGTGTTAGTTAAGCCTGACACCAAACTCATTCATAAATAACTAAACTGTCAGCTGTATACAACCACTTCTTAAGATTAATAGTTAAAAATGCTTTAAATGAGTGAAGCCTGTGAATCTTGGCAAAGACTATGCTTCTTTGAATCTTACGGATTGACACTACATAATTGCAAAGAACTGTACAAAAATCAGAAACAACATTATTTCAGGACCTTCAGCAGCAACTAATCTATATATATCCTCATAATCTTCTCTTACATCCTATTCTTATGTCCTTACAACAAGCTTTATTTTGAATGGCTCTTGGGCCTTGTATTGGGTTTATTTATTTGTATTGTCTTTATTGCTTAGGATGAAATGATTAAAAAAAAGACTAAACATTGTTTAGTTTTTTTTAATCGTTTCATTCCAAGCAAGGCAATAAAGACATGAACACTAAGGATGTTACAGAGTGTGAAAAATATAAGAAAAACTTTATTAAGGTCAGCATATGTAACTGAAAGAGAAAATAACGATATATTGGCATTCCACACTACTTCAAACAAAAAGTTAGGAAGGAAGTGCTCATCAATACTGGAAAAAGCAATAACATCGATTGAACCTGAGAAACCTATTTTCCTGAAAAATTATCTTAAAAGAAATATTTTACAAAATTCAACTGACAGTACTACAAGTAGTTCAATCAATGAATGTTGAAGGCTTCCTTATAAGAAAGCGGCTAATATTCCCATTACCATTCTAAAAATTTTTGAGTGTAAGTGTTATCTCTTAGACTTAAAATTCCTAGCATCAAAATCTCAAATATACAATATAGACCATCCAGTAATCGATTTTTTATCATTATTATTATTCTGTAGAAATATCAGTGCTTCAAGAAATATTCAATCCAAATATCTGCACACTTGATATCATCATGTGATATAAAAATATATACAGTTTATAGATAAAAAAATATTCTCTGGTAAACAATTACAAGTTTAAATAGTGCAAAAAATGGGAGGCATATATAAATTGAAATCTGAGCAATTCATGAAGAATACATTTGAATAATGTTAATAAAAACAATAATTTTAAAGCTGTGAAGAAAACATAAATAGAAAAAGTAGAAAAAATTACTAACAGGTTCTCTATTCTTCTTCTTCTTCTATACGTGTCTCTTAAAGACTTTTATGATCCCAACAGTTTACAGTCTCTTCCAGCTTCTTGCTTTCCTGTCAGCTTTTATCTTCAAAAATTTAAATTCAATGTCAATTGTCATCTTTTGTCATCTTAGTTCCTCTTCCTTTATTGTTCTCCTTACTTATATTTTCTTCTATTTTTCACACTCAGTAACATCCTTAGTGTCCATGTCTTTATTGCCTTGCTTGGGATGAAATGATTAAAAAAACTAAACAATATTTAGTTGTTTTTTTTAATTTCATCCTAAGCAAGGAAATAAAGACAATACAAATAAATAAACCCAATATAAGGCCCAAGAGCCACTCAAGATAAAGCTTGTTATGAGGACATAAGAATAGGACATAAGAGAAGACTATGAGGATATATATATATATATATATTTAAACTAATATGATTTGAATTCCTTTAATTGTCAGCCCCAGACACAACAAAAAATACTGTCTGAATATGAAACAAATATTAAGCTACATTTTTTTACGGGTCTTTCAAATTAATATTAACACCTTGATTATTTCTATGAACTTGGGGATGTGCATTCTATGTTTGGATTTTTGCTTGGGATAAAAATAATGAAAGCTTGGAAATCTAATTCCTAATCTTATGATTCTTTACCGAAGCTTCACATCTGAAGAAGCAACATGTTTTAATAAAAATGGAAGTGTAGACAAGATAAAGAATGAAAATAGCAAAGAATAGAATAAAAATGAAAGATAAGTAGCCTGGCAAATTTATGGTGGTGCATGGTTAGTATATCTTAGCATCTTGTTGATCTGAATAGATTTTGTTTTTTCTAGAACATTTTTCAATAACTTTGTTGACGATTTGTGCTTGTCGCTGGAAATAATAAAAATCTATGATTATTTTTTGTTATGAGCTCTTGGAATGTTAGGTACTTCAATCCAGTTCTTCCTGTGGCAGTAAATTAGGCTAACCTTGTCTGAAGAAAAATTATAATAATAATAATAATAATAAATCTCTATATGTCTAACCAACAAAGATGGAAAAAAAGTAATTGTAAGAGTTTGTTACAAATAAAAAAAGAAAAGAATGTATTGGACAATGCATTTATATTCTGAAGTGAGTTGCTGCATAGTATGATAAAAATATGTTTACAACATCAGGGTAAGATCGTAAATTA
>CAHIKZ030000896.1:322500-355000 GCA_903632075.3 Acanthosepion pharaonis | reverse complement strand
AGGACCTGATGAACATCTCTTAAGCTAAAGGTAGCATCTTCCTTAACTTCATCATCTTTCATGACAAAACATAGGTTCACCATCATGAGCTGATATCAAAATGACACTCTATGGAGTTGTGCAAAGAAAAGTCACAGCCATCAAGTGGTTATTTGATGTGCTTATTCTTTGTGATAGGAAAGACATGATCTTCTTGTAACTGACTATGTTGAAGGCCCAAATTTCCAGAGAAGACAACCAACAGCAATCGAGCCTCTATCCCTTTTTCCATCCAAGAATCCAATTCTATAGCCAAAAAAATTCGATTCCCCAAAATCATTTAAAAGCCTTACTTGCAACAGGATACTGCCAGGCCTCACACTTTGTTTGATAACCATTGGTCATGTTGCAAATTTTGGCTGGATCATCTTACCATATTATACTTGCCACCTTTTAACTTTTATATGTTCTGGATGATTAAAAATGGACACCATCTTAATTTCTAGGATGAAGAGTTATCATTACTTACATTATTTACATGCAGACTAATATCCTCATCTTTGTTGTGTTGTTGTTATCACAATATTTTGACTATTAGGTCCTCAGGTTTTATCTGGTGCTTGCCAATCTGGATCACCTTATGGAGATTTCAAACTGAACCTTTTATTGTTTGCTCCATTTCTACAGACATACTACCTGGCACAGAGATTGAACTATGGTAATTGCGACTTCAATAGTCTGCATGTAAATAATGTAGTAAACATGTTCCTGGCAACAACAACACCCCTAATGTTGTTGGTTTGTTTCTGTGAAAAAATGAATTGCCACCATTAATGCAAATTTTCATGATTGCAGTATGCAGCTTTTTGTCCCCCACTAATAAAAATGCAAAACCAATGATAACAACTGTTGGTTTCAGTCCCGATAGTGAATCATTGCAAAACACTTTCTGCTCCTCTTTTATAGGCAGAAGCACACAAATGAATGCTATGATTTCTTCCTAGCCAATAAAATAGGATGGTTCTTGATTTAATCTGACTAAGTCCTGGTCTCTTTTGCCTTGAAGTCAGAATGCTATGTTTGCTTATTCAAATTTGCTCTTATGTGTCAACCCCATTTCTTAGTTTTTGAACTTATTGCCATATTACTGTTACTTTACTTTATTATTAATTCTTGAATATATTGTTTGCTTGTTTTATATTATTTTTTGCCCCATTCTTTTCTTTTTATTGTTTATGGCAAACCTTTTCAATTCTGTTTGGCAGTTCTGCCCTTTATTCACCTTTAACCATAGCCAATCACTCTATGGTAACTCTGTGGTGGAAAATAAGTGTTTTACAGCTGAAAACTTGCTCTAGCCAAAGATGCATTATTTTTCATCCTGCATCTGTTGTATTTCCTATGGAAATAAATAGAAGGAATTATTGTGGGTGCATGCCATGTGCATTTATATATGCTAGTCTGTATTATCTGTCATCATTATAGAATTGTCTCCCTTGCACTAGCAAGCTTAGTGGCTGTGAATAATGATGTGAATATGACAATAATGATCTGTTCTAATATGTTCACAAGAACCAGCCAGTGAAAAAAAATGACTCTGAAAAACATATCTAAAGACTTATAGTGATTTTTCAAGTGTAGCTTAGCTGTGGCACAAGGCCGGAGGATCGAACTCACTACTCGGCCATAATTGTTCTACAGAGACAAACTTGCTAACCATTACAGTGCCTTGAAGTGCCCAATCTAAAGACTTATATGCAAAAATGTAATAATAGTAAAAATTTAACAAATTATGCCATCATTTTCATGTCATAGGTAAAATTTTATAAAGAATATTATTAGATTAAGTCTAGCAAACACACCGAATTTAAGAAAGTTGTTTGAATTAATTTTGAAAATTTCTATCTTTATCTTCACTGTCCTTTCACTCTGTCATGGAGGATAGTATATCTGTTTATTGAACCTTCTGTGGTAGAATAAAACAAGTTGAATAAATATCCATATTACTGATGTTTGAAGGTGTTTCTGAAATATTTCATTATAAATGTAAATTTTAGATAATTTCCTATGTAAAGAAAAACAAGATGTCTTTTCTCAAAAGAAATATTTCTTTTAGTTCAGTTCTTTTTGTTGTTTCATGGAAATATATAATGCATCTCAAGTTGGTGTACAAAATCAACAGGAGATCATTACATTATCCATAAAGAAGAAAAGAGCAGCTAAGGTTGTGACATTAATTTTGGTAGAAGCAACGGCAGAAACTGTTGCTCCTGTAATTAAAAAAAAACAAAAAAAAAACAGGTGATGTCAAAAGAATGAAAGACACACATACAAAACACACACACAGTCTTCTGTCACTTTTTATAGTCACATGTGAAAGTATCGCCATTTTGAAAATGTTTGCGCATTCCAACTAGAAATTCTTTAAATTGTTTATCTTTGTGCATTGTGTGCTCTGATTGGTCAAGGGAAACTTGCAAATGAATCATTTGGTAAAAAAAAATTCAGTTCCCAATTGGCAATTTTATTCTTCTTCATGTTTTCTTTTTCATTACATCATTTGAGCATGTATCCAGAACTTCTGCGCATCACATATGGGCTTACTGTAATGTCAAATTAAAACACCAATCAACAGAGTAAAGTTGGGTCAGTACTTAAATGGGTGACTACTTGGGAATACCAGGTGCTGTAAGCTAGGATGTGCAAGTTGTGTGATGGATAATGGCTCAGAGTTGAAAATTGAAGGGCCGAGTTTCAATTGCAGTTGGGTTTATTAAAATTCCCTTAAGAAAGTTATAAATCCACTTCTTCTTTCTCTAGCAATGGGCTAATTAATAGGAATTATATCAGTAAATCATTATCATCTCCAAAAATTCTTACAACCTAAAAATATTCTCTGGCTTAAAATAGTCTGTAAAAGGTTGATAAGCCATAAAAAATAAATCAATCACACCACTTATGTTTAATTTCCATATTAATTTGTGCACAAACAAAAAAATTCCTTATTTTTGCTCAGATATAAAATACCCTCAATATTTACTGAAATTTTAGGTTTACAGTCACATTAAGATTTTAGGTTTATGGCCACATTAAGATTTCTCTTCTTAAAAAAAACACTTTAAAAATATTGTGTCCAATACTTTTGTGTGCATTTGTATTTCATTAGAGATGAAGAAAAGAGTGCTGAGTTATGCAATATCAATCCTTCTACATAACAGTGAATGCTGAAGAGATAAAGCAGAAACTTCACGCCACAGAGATATGGTTCTACAGAAGGATACTGAGCATATCATGGATGAAGCATGTAAGCAGGGAAGAAATTTATAAGGAAAATATAACCAAAAAGGACACTTATAATTAAAAAAAAGTTGAAATTCTTCACAGGATATATTGAATGCAAGTGGGATGCAAGGAAAGAAAGTGAGTAACCTACATAATTGGCTTGTGTAAAAATGGATGGCAGAACAGGGAGTTGCAAAGTAGAGGACGCTGTGGAGAGCCATGATCAGCTACATTCTGAAAGGACATGGCATACAGGAGATGATCAAAGAAAGAAACTAAATTAAAATTTGTTCCAGATGTCAAACTGACACTTGATAATATAGAAACTCATACTAGAAAGATAAAAAGAAATTAATTTTATTTTAAATTTCAAAAGTAAATATTATCTTATTTAAAAATGATTTGTATGAATTTTTCTAATGAGTGTCATATTTATATAAAAGTCATAAAATATCAACTGTTTTTTTTGGTATCACTGAAATTTAGTTAATTTCTTAAGGTTATTGGTTTTGCATTAAATTTAAAGAATTTTTAGTAAAATATAACAGTGAACTTTTATATAAACTGTATAAATATGGCAAAAAAAAATATATATATATATATATATATATATATATATAAGAAGGATATAATTAAAAAAATAACAGAATAAGAAAAATCATGCCCATTTTCCTTTTGCCTAAGCCAAACTTAGACTAATCCATCCGTGAAGTACATATCTTATTAGGAATGTATGTCTGTGGTAAAAATAGATTCATGACAAGGGGCCTGTACTTCAGAATATCATAAGTCAGCAACTGCTACCCTTCTCTCTTATTCACTCATTCATTTCTTTCCTGATACTCTATTCATCTTAGTTGCCTCTTCAAATCCTATCATGTACCAAATGTTAAAGAACTTGCTCCAGGTTATTCAATCATATTCGGTGATTCTTATAGTAAACCATAATCTCATGAATGTGCGTTATTCACTTCCTTTTCCTCTCCATTTATCTTCTGTAAATTCAAGTTTGGCATCATTTGATTCCTAACTATCTCAGTCTAAAGCATGTTTTACTTTAGATATTCTTAGCAAACAGAACCAATAGTCCTATTTCAGATTCAAAAGCTTGCAACTGACATGATACGATTAGTAAAAGCATGTACCTTATAAATATTACTTGTTAGGACACACACACACACACACACATGTCAAGAAAATCCAAGTTTATAGAAGTTGGTGGATGAATATATATGAGTAATAAGTCTGTGGGGTCACTCACGTCATACTGGTAGGCATAGCCTTTGGTTCACAGGAATAAAAAAACGTACACAGAAATAACAGTAAAAGCATGTTAAGTTGTAAATTAGAATCATATAATTTTATTTATTTTTGTGTACTGGTGTGTGTGTATTTTGTCATGAGTTCTAAGGTTGCATGTGATAAAGGAAGAAAGTCACTTCTTATAACAAGTAAGTTACCAAAGAGAGGAGATGGACAACTTGACCCTTCAAGGGTCAGTAGTGAAGAGAATGAATTACTACAAATTCAAATAGCAATATCAAAATGAAGGTCATCTTCAGTTATAAAAAACTCAAGGCCTTCATCTTCTATAATGTTTGCATATGTTTTCATGCCAAAAGATATTATGATAATCATTGTAATTATTTACTATGCATCAATGAATGAATTAAGTCAATGACATCAACAACACCAAGTAGAATTTTAACTAAGCTTGAAATGTTTATGACATATTCAGTGTTATAGACTATATATCAGAGGAAAACTTTATGAATGCTTGGCAGTTAAATCATAAAACTTTGGATTTATTTTTCATATTAGGTCATTAAACCTTTGAATATAAAATACTGGTAAAAGCAATAAAATTTGACATCATCTTGTTGTATTTATTATTGAAACTTGTTTATATGTCCATGGTTTTAAAAGTTCATTTTTTTCTTTTTCTTTTTTTAATCATTTCATCCCAAGCAAAGTGAGAATGTTGCTAGTACATAGGGAGTTAAAGTGAGTGAAAAGATTGACTTTAGTGAGGATTGAGGAAAGAACGAAAGATGAATGGGGTTAAAGATGATAGAAGATGACGATTAATGTATTTAAACTTTTGAAGATTGTGGTTCTCAGGGAATCACATAAATGGAAGGGAGTTCCACAGGTGAGAAGTGCGAGAAAAGAAACTGATGGAGTAGAAGTGGCAATTGCATTTAGCTATTTCAACAGTAAAAGGGTGGGATGTTGATGCCAATCTAGTAGCATGCTTAAATTCCTGTAGTCAGGGAACCAGGGAAAAAAATCTTGTCAGAGCAGTTGCCATGAAAATATTTATAGAAAAGACAGTGGGAAGCCATGCTGTGTCAGTGAGAAAGTGACTGAAGTCGAGATGCCAAGTTAGGATCGATTACATTACAGATCTTTCTTTAGATTTTGTTGTTTACATATTTACAACTTGTCCACATTTGTAACCATGGCTATAATAGATTTTTGTCCATGAAAAGATCAATTTCAACATTAAGTAATTTGAAATAATCTCATAATGAAGAATGTTCATTTAAGAAACAGATGGAATAAATATCAGCAATTGTATCCAGTTACCTTCTTGCTTTGAATCTCTTGAGACTAAGAAGAATTTTTTCATCTGTACTCCAGTGTCAAAAGAAAATTGCAGTGCCTTGAAGATGTTGGTTTTGACATAAGTACATTATGTACATGCTAATGTAATGTAGATATTCTGATGGAATTTTGAAATTTTTGAAGCTCTTCTATGATATAGTAACATTCACATCGGTTTACCATCTGTGATTGAGATTTAGACATGGACATGTAATGTGATAAGGCTCTGTATAAGCAGGTGACATGCCATGCTGATAAACATGTGCTCTTTTTGTCCAATCCAAGCTGCGTAAGAGGATCGAATTGTTGATCTTCCCAACCTGGGTGATATAGCCTCCTGGTAGGTGATTTCAATTTTTGTGTGCGTGACTGGAAATTCTGGTGGGCAATATAGGATTTTGAGTATTAAAAATGCATTTCAACATATTCTCCCCCAAAAAATATTCAAAGAAGATATGCAAAGTACCTGTATTAAAAAAAATAAAATAAAACAAAAACTGGAGGTCAAATGGGAATAGCTGTGTTATATTCCTAAATAAGATATTAATATCCCTGCAAACAAAGAATATTTTGATATTTCCTGACAATTTTTATATTTTTTTTATCCCATTGGCCATCTCAAATTTATCAAGGAAGGAAAAATGCTTGTCAAAACATAATTTAACCATCACTGTATGCTTAGAAGATTTTTCCATGGCAAAGAGGTCGATGACACAAAAAAGGTTGAAAACCCCTGGGCCTGATGATCATTTTGGAGAATTGTTGTGATGAGGTGGTGCCTTTTTGATATTGATATCAAAATCAAACAAGTACAATAATTTAAATGTGTTTTACCTGAGTATCTAAAGTATGACATTGATATCCAATGGACCATTAGGATAGTGAAAGATACCTCCAAAAAACTAAGCAAAGTATAAAAAAACAAGAAAATTTCATTACAAACGAAGAAAAGAGTATTGAACTGTTACATAATATCAGTCCTCTTATGTAGCAGTGAATGCTGGACAATCTCCTCAAAGATGAAGAAGAGACTTGAAGCAACAGCAATGTGGTTCTACAGAAGGATGCTGAGAAAATCATGGACCAAATATGTGAGCAACAACAAAGTTTTAGAGAAAATGAGGAAAGAGAGTTTGGAAAATTTGATACCTGCAGGACAAATTGAAATCAAGATGGATAGAGGAAAACAGCACATAACATGCTTAGTGAACTTGAGTAAATAAATGGCAGAACAAGGTTTGTGAGGGATGACAAAAAGATAAAATTTATTAAGAACTACAAACTACATAAAATTGTGGAGAGTCATGATCACCAACGTCCTGAAAGGTCATGTCACATAGGAGGAGGTCAAATAAACAGTCATACACTTGTAGACTAGGTTCTGGATGATAAAATGTTAAAATCTACATATTATATAAGGACAGCAATGGTATACTACTTGGCCCTCATATTCAAAGATCAGAATATATGTGACTCCTGGAATATCAGTACAATCTATTGAGAATCATTTATATGCAACAGGACTTTACATATGGATACATACATCTAGCTCAGCTTCCACTTACATCAATATACAGTCGTATCAAGAGAGGGTTACTTGTTGGATTGAATAACACTGTAGTTTTCAATGATGATAGTATATTCTCTGTTGAAATTGATGTTTGTTTCCATATGCAGTATAGACTAAGAAAGTGGCATCATTTAAAAAATGTTTTTGTTTGTGTCACACAATCCTATCGCCCAGTAACCTGGTGTCAGGTAACATAAGTTACGATCCTCATATGCATCTGTTGCTTGTGGAAGAAATATTGAACAGTCCAGATAACATCCAGAAAATTGTTTGTCTCATTCTGTTACCATTCCTGCAACAGGAAATTGATATACTGTTCAAAGAGAATAATACCTACCCACAAGTGCCTGTTTAACAACTTTTCTTGTTGTCCTCTATGGGATATGTATCAGATATGATGCGATGACACTGAAACTATTCCGTTAGCCTACCTACAACTTTTACTATACTGCATCAACAGATGTAAGAGGGATTGGAGTAATTTATTGCCAGATGGTGTTTATCTACTATATAATTGTACTAGAGTATTTTTGCAACATGCTGACACATTATTTAGTATTGTTGAAGTTATTACTAACATTTTTTTATTGAGATTTACAAACTCTACATTTTGTTCAATTTCACAAACCATCCAATGAAATTTGAACAAGCTGATTTATTTGCATTTTAATAAATTCTTTAATTTAATTTTATAGGACTTTATTTATTTTTTCCTTTTTAACAGCAAAGAATAAATTCTTAGGATTTCTTACTCTTGAGCATGCAACATAACTGACCATGTGTAACTATTTCTTTCTAGAGCCAAAATCCAACTTTTTGAAGTGTTTCGTCTTTTGATTTGTTTCTAGATCTTGGAAACACAAGGTGAACAGAAAACTGAATTCTTGTATATATAAAAACTTAAAAGACATAAAAAAAAACTGCATTTTTATTAAATAAGTATTTGTTATTTTAATCATTAAATTGATTTTAAAATAGTGGGAGTATTTTCTATGTTAAAATATAAAAAGTTTAATTTTTCAAAATAATTCATGAAAATTTATTGTATTGAGATATGCACCCTAGTAAAACCAACTGTACTTTATAACTGCTTACCTATTTGCCCTTCTTCCTAAAATTTGGTTTTGATCGGTCAATGTATGACTAATTTAGAAGGTGTGATGTACAGATGGACATACTAACGGAAGTCATAGAATTTAATATATAGACAGATGCATGTGAAAGTACAGGTTTATGTGAACACCCAAGGAAGATATACAGTCTCTTAATCTGAATACTTCTAATGCAACCCTTATTCTGGAACCTCTGTATCTATTGATATGTGTATATAATCAGCTATTGTAATCTGGTTATATTAGTACATATTTGAGTAAAATGAAATACACATTCAATGTGCTGCAGTTTTAGTTTAGTCTATGTATTTATAGCTATCTCTATAAATATTTAGCACATACATATAAATTATTATATACATGATTATGCATACACATAAGTATATACATGAACGGTAGTTTTACATTTTGTCAAAGAGAGAAAAATGGTGAATATATTCAGCTTCTTATCAAAGCCAAATTGACTAAATCTCTCACATGAAACCCTGGAGCTAAGAAAATTTTCTTTTTAAACAATACCAATAATTTGGTTGAATTTATCTGTATCTTATTCCTGCTACACTGCAGACTAATAAATGATCTACCTCAGGGATATGAAAATAGTAGTTATTGTTATGGAAACTTAAATGTGCATAAAAATTAAATTCACCTCTTGGATTTTATACAAAATGATTTTTGAATAATTTCAAAGAGAGATAATGAAATAGAATTAAACTGAATTTTGATATCTTGAACATGTAAGAAAAAAAAAAAAATTTGGCAATAATACATTTAATGCACCTATATGTTTTGTGGTATCTCCAGTCAAGAATGAGAAGCCATATTAACTTGGAGGCCAGAAAAACATTTTGCTTCCTGCCCATTTGAACAAGTTATAAAGTCAATCAAGTGCAAAACCTTGGCCTACTGAATACAAACCACTTAACATAAAAAAAAAAATGAATAAACAAATAACCCCACCTTGTAACCAGAAACCATAATAAACTGAGCTTCAAAAATTCTACTGCATGATTGTTGTAAAGTAGTTTTCACAGTGGAGGCTAGTATTTTACTGAGTCAGTCCTAAATTAGGTTCGACGTACAAAACTTTAGGAACTTGAAATAATAGTTAATGATGCAGCAATCTAGTTGTGGGGCTCATACTTTAATGTCCGACATCGACTGACTCACACAACTCACTGAGCTCCACTCGCGACTGCTACTACTTATCTGTGGGAGAGTCTATTTACAATAGAAATAGGTACATTCTGGTATAACAATGATTTACTCAATGATATAGTCATTTATGCAAATACAAGGCTTCCTCTATCTCTTCATATTGTATATGTGTAGAAGCTATTTGTGTGAGTGGCATATGGTTCTAGTTAAAAGATTAGTTGAATGTGAGAATGTATTCATTTTAATCTTTCTCAGGTACTGTTTCTTTTTATGTATCTTTTACATATATTATCTTTTTCAGTTTGTGTCTGGAGAGGCTAGTTAGTACAAGAAAAGAGAAGAAGGATATTGTATATTTTGAGGAAAAAAGGCATTTGTTAATGTTTACCTTTCCACTAGTTGATTCATCCATAGAATAGAATGGAAATGCCTTATATTGAATGATGTCCAAACTAAAAGTTAATATCCATCATTGGTATATTCTTCTTAAAATTGATGGAATGTTTAAGCTAGGAAATAAAGCAAATGTAAGTTTTCTTTAGTCTAAATGTGAGAGTGTTTAACAGAGATTACAGAAAGAACAGTAATATTTTACATGTCTTAATAAGACACAACATATCAGATTATTAACAGGGTTTCATTTTATGTGCATGTAGCATTTAAAACTTTGAGGAAAAGCACCATTGTAATTCTAAGGATGATTTGAACTTGTACACTAATATTTTCTTTTTACTTTTATTTTGTATTTGAAAGAGTTGATGAAAAAAGAAAGTACTGTATTTGAACCATTAATGAAGTGTTTCTTTGACTGTCAAAACTTTATTTCTATTCAGTATTTGCAGAGCTGTTAGGATATGGACTTCCCAGGTTTTTGTTGCTATATGAATATCTGGATTCCAAACATTTAACAACAACGCATCTTTTAAATGAAACATGTTTTTTCAGAAATATATAATGACATTAAAATGTTCAATCTTCCTTGCAGTGAAGTTTATTTTATAAAATAATTAAGTGTCATTAGTACATTGGGAAATGTGTGGACAGACTTACTTCATGACATTCAGCCTAATGTGTTTGTGAGTTTGTAGACAAATGGTTAGTAGACAGTTGCTGGTTAATCCCTTCTATTGTGTATGTGGACAAGGCTTTAGTCAGTGGCTGCTGGCTGTCAACCCCTTTCCATTGTGTGCATGTGTGTGTGTATGCATGTGTAGATAACTGTCCTCTGGAATTGTTGTGAGCCTTGAGAAGAATGCATCTATTTATATATATGTCAGAGGATTCAAAAGATAATTTCACATAGAGGTGTGAACAATTTGAATAGAAGGTTTTCATTGGTTAGAAAATAATTCTACACTGGCATGTGAAAATCTTTTTCTTGAATTTGCAGAAGTAGTGAAGGGAGTATTATTTTCTAAATGTCGCAAAAATAACACATGGTAGGTCTACAATTATATTCTAGCAGTATCTCTCCTTGTAATGATTGTTTATCAAACAAAACTTCTGATGGGATTTTATTAGATTGAAATATATATATATATATATATATAGTATTTAATTCCTATAAAACCAATAAAAATATTTGCCATTCCTGATATAAAATGTAATGCAATGAATAAAAGTAACTTAGTCAATGTCACAGGGTTTATATGTACAGAGTCTAAATTTGAGAGTTTAACAACTGGTAGCTTTTGTTGATAGGTCATTATAGCAGGATTGTAATATTTTTAGTTGTATTATTTGATACATTTTCTTGTGTTGTATGCAATGTGTGGTTAACTGGAGTCTGACAAGTTTTGTAACAGGGAAATGAGCATCCTGTGGATGAAAAAAGGAGAGAAGAGAGGGAGAATGTTTGTGCACTTTCCTTTCATACTGCTTTTTAACACCACCATCAAGCAAATGTCCAGCAAAATTTCTTAAAAAAACACATGATACTACTTCATTATAAAATGGCTGACAACACTCATTTGATGAAAATGACGAAGAATAAAAAACTGTTTTTAGTTCTATTTAAATTATTTACATGCAGGCTATTGTCCTTGTTTTTGTTGTTATAATAAAATTTTGGCCGTGGTGCTCTCTGGCCTTCAACAGGAGCATGTCAGTCTGTTAACTATGCTGACTCTTACCTAGGATTGAACTCACCATCCTTGGTTAACAGATGTGACTCCTACTCCTCAGCTTAATGGATGTGTTTCAAGCAGTGACACTAGCTTATTTCCTTTCCTGCCAAAGTGGATTTATCCATTAGGTATGATTAATTTCTTTTTTTATTTTATTTTCAGGGAACATTTTTCTGTTGCTTGTTGAAGTGCTGCCACTCTGTCGATTGAGCAAGATCCTGTTTTAACATCTGGTAGCAGAGCGTAGTGCATAAAAAAGAGAAATGGCTATAAATATTAAGTTTTTAGCCCCACCAGTGCATATCCCAGATATGTAGCATGCTTGGAAAAAAGAAATGAATTTCTGGTAAATGGCAACAAACATAGATATGTGGAAAAGAGCTCCAAATGTGTTTAACTAAATGTTAAAACAAGAGAAGCAGTGCTGGAAATGGACCCTGCTAAATTAAACACAGAGGAAGGAATGAAGTTATTGTATGAAAAGTTCAAGATGGATACTAATCAAGCAACTCTGATGTCATAGGGAAATCTTAAAAAATATATTAAACCAGAAAATATTACCAACACTGATTTCATTATAGAATTTGACCATATGGTTCAGCAACTTAGTGATCATGATATTAAGTTGCCTGATGCTGTATTGGTTTACAGAGCCCTCAAGAGTGCCAATCTAGGGGAAGACAATGAAAAACTAATCATGGCTACTATCAGAGACATAACATTCAATGAAATAACAGTTCAAATAAAAAATGTGATGTGTGTTAGAACAGAGACTTTAATGAACACTTCTTCTCCAGTAATCTATAAAATAAAGTCTGAACCAACAGATGTACACTTAGCTTAATATTTGGATGAAAATAGTGATGCACAGACAAAGTACATAATACATATCCCTGTCCACAGAAATCAACAGAAGTATTATCATAATAGAGGCTGGAGAGGCAATATATATAGAGGCAATAGTTTCAGTAAAAGAAGCTATATCAATTATCAAAAGAATGAAACCAAGAAACAAAATCCTCTTAGACCTGATGGTAAACCCTCTAGATGTGCTCTTTGTGAATCTACCATGCACTGGGTTAAAAATTGTCAACATGCCTTTGACAAAGAAAATAAGGAAGATGTATTTAAAGCCAATATTGTATTGATGAATCACAATAACTCTAGGGATAGTATGCGCTTAGGACAAACTATTGATGCCATGATTTTGGACTCAGGTTTCTCCAGGTCAGTATGCGACTTGATTTGGTATAATTGTTGCCTAGTTACTTTGCCAGAAAAAGTTAAAAGTAACATGAAAGCAGAGGATAGTAAGGCTACATTTAAATTTGAAGATGGCCAACACTTGAAATCCATGTTCAAACTGAATTTACAATGTATATTAGCAGGAAAAAAATGTTGAAATTTGTGCTGATGTAGTAGAGTCTGAAATACCTCTTTTATTGAGCAAAGATGCTATGAAGAAGGTTAATACTGTTCTGAATTTAAAAAATGATAGTGTGTCTATGATTGACCAAAAGTTACAGCTTTTCTACTCTGGGCATTATTAGATCCCCCCCACTCTTGCTACTTCAAAAAAGAATGAAAGTATTGTTCTGATAAGTACTTGGGATATTAAAAATAAGTCTGTTAGAGAAAAAAAAATGAAAAGAAGCCAAAAACATTCACAAGCAATTTAGTTATTCAAGTTATGAGAAATTGAATACTCTCCTGAAAGATGCAGGAGTTTTTGATGTTGAAATTATGAAACAGATTCAGGAAATTACTTCAAATTGTGATATGTGCTTAAAATACAAGAGAGCACCACCCAAAAACCATTCTTGGTTGCTCTTTAGAAAAACACTTCAACAAAAATGGTATAGACATAAAGGAAATTAAAGGGACCAAAACTCTTCACAAGATACAGTGTAGCTTCTATAATAAAGTCAAAAAAAAGTTCAGAAATTATTATTATTATTTCGGTCTTGGATTGCATAGTTTTGACCTCCTAGTTTTTTAACTGATAAAGCATGAGATTTTGATAATGAGACTTTCAGAGACATGGCCCAGAATTTAAATGTTATTGTATGAACTACACCAGTACAAAGTCAATAGAGCAATGGATTAAATGAGTGCCACAATGCTATACTAAATAAAATGGTAGTGAAAACTATGGAAGACATTGGTTGCAGCTTGGAACTTCTCATTGCTTGGTCACTGAGCTCCAAAAAATACTTTGCATAATGTCAATGGTTAGAGTCCAAATTGACTCATATTTTGACAAAATCCTAATGTGCCTTAATGTGTATGTTCTGTTAAATAAACTCCAAGTAACATGAAGTGAATCCATAGCTAACATCTTGAATGCTATGCATGCAGCAAGAAATGCCTTTATCCGGGCAGTCATATAAAAAGATTAGAAGAACTTTGTGCCAAAAGTTGAGAGCCATTACTGCTATTAAATATAAAAATGAAGATTTAAAATATTTCAGGAGAAATTAATCAAACCATTGGATAGGACCAGGAAGAGTTATAGGAACTGAAAACAAGCAGAATGGAGGAAGCTATGTTAGAGTTCATCCATATCATCTGCAGATGTATAAAAATGATTTTGTTGAAGAATTTTATGCACCAACAACTGATGAGAACCCATGGTTAGAAGAAGGCAGTCATTTTGAAGATTCTGTTGATGGTTCACTAGATGGAAAAATATTACTCCTTCTATGAGTGATAATGCAAAAACTCATGAATTGAGTAGCAGTCAAGAGCCAAAAATGGATGGACATCCATCAAAAAAATCTGTGAAGGCATATAATCTAATTTTATCAAGATTAGGGCAAGAAATAATGTGCAAAGTGGAATCAGACAATGATCCTTCTTGGAAGAAAATGAAAGTTATTAGTCATGATGGAAAATCTACTGGCAAAAATAAAAATATTTTAAATGTATGTGTTGATGGGGAAGACACATTTTGGCATGATTTTGGCAAAAATGTGGTAGAGTGAAAAACTTTCTTAACTATAAAAAAGAAAATCTACAGGAAGACTCTTATGAAAGTGACCCTCTTGGAAATAAATTTTTAGACAATGAGGAAATTAGCTTACTTTCAACAGTCAATATTGTAGACTATACTGAAGCTAAAAAGAATGAATTACATAGCTGAGGTTAAAACAAAGTGTATTCTGTTGTATCAAACTCAGGCCAAAATACAATTACAACGAGATAGATTTGCACCTAAAACGACTCAAAGGATGGAATTAAAATAAAGGGCAAACTGGTTACAAAAGGATTCCAAGATGAAGACTCAGGATATGTTAAAAGCTTACTTGCTCAAAGGAGAGCCTACAAATTATCCTGACCATCACTGTGGCTTGGAGGTGAACATGTCATACTATGGATATCAAGATAGCATTTTTGCAAGGGAAATAATTTGAAAGGACCATCTTTCTAAAACCTCATCAAGAAGCTGAAGTTCCTGAATGTTATATATGGAAGTTAAATAAATATGTATATGAACTGAATGATGCTTCTTGAGAATGGTATTTAACAGTTAGAGAAGAACTAACGAAACTGGAAAACTGTCCATCTAAGTATGACTAAGCTGTCTTTATATGGTACTATGATAATAAGATTAATGGAATCATATCATCTCATGTGGATGACTTCTTCCGGACAGGCATTGAGAAATTTGAAGAAAATGTAATAAAGAAAATCAAGCAAGTCTTTATGGTCAGATCAGAGGAAACTTCAAGTTGCAAATATCTTGGTCTTGAAATTATTCAGTGAAGGTAGTTGTTATATTAAGTGTTTGGTTGCAAGAGAAAGGAATAATTTGGATTAGAACTTGAACAATGTTTATTGTTAATATATACAGTGTTGTAAAAATATTGCAAAATGGGTGGAATGTTTGTTTCTGGTATATTGCTAGGATGGCAATCAGGGTTAAGAGAAAATCAGGGAGTTGACCTATTTTTTGTGCTGGCCTGGCTGAGGTTACAGGATATGATAGGTATATGTGTTGGTTATGATGAGGTGACAGGGGTAGGTTGCTGAGATGTTGTCTACAGTGGTTAGCAAAGCTACAAATCTGAATAGAATGATACAAGAGTGTGAGTAGCCAGGAGAAGTCACCAATCTAGATACTGGTTATGCCGAGGTGACAATGGTGAGTTGCCAACGTGTTGTTCTGGAGTAGTTAGTGATGCTACAAATCTGACTATTATGATACGAGGGTGCAAGTGTGAGTAGTTGGGAAAAGTCACAAATCTGACTTTGCTGATGCTGGTTATGCCAAGATGACAGTGGTGAGTTGCCAACATGTTGTCTAGGAGTGGTTAGCAAAGATACAAATCTGACTATGATCATACGAGTGTGCAAACCTGAGTAATCAGGAGAAGTCATGAATCTGACTTTGTCAGTGCTGGTTACACTGGAGTAACAGTGGTGTGTTGCCGAGGTGTTGTCTTGCTGAAGCCAGACAGCCAAACCAGGGAGTGGCAATGATCGGTGAGGGGAGTGGTCATTTTGAGAGGTGGCGATGATGGTGATGGCAGTGACAACAGCAGTGCTCTGTCGGCCAGCCAGTGACACTAGGCTGCAACTGTCCTGGTCGTACTCAGAGACATGATTTTAAGTAGGTCTGGTAGTCCCCGGGGACATCTCTTTTTCCAGCGGGAATGTTTGTGATTCGCCAATATCACTTTCATTGCTGAAGTTTACTTTGTAGACCGGATATGACATTTTGTAGACCGGATCACAACATTTCAGCCGTAGTGCCCTCTAGCCTTCAACAGGTGCATGTTCATCTGGGTGACCCCCAGGGAATTTCAAACTGAAACTTTTATTCAATCTATGTGGATTGGTTGTTGTTCTTGTTCCACTGCCACATTATTATTTCCTCAATACATTGAAGTACATAGAGCATCCACAAGAGGTAATTTGGTAGTGATTTTAGATTTTTATGAAATTTGATTATTGGCATTTAGGTTCAGCTGCACTAAAAATAAAAGCAGATAATATGTAATTTCAATCAAATCCGCCTTCAGCTAAGTTGTAAATTCTTTTTCTTTTCGGTATATATATATATATATATATATATATATATATATACACTGGATTCTTGCATCGTTTTCAATGTATGTGGGTCAAGCAGCTCAGTTCTTAAAACATTCAGATTACCCATTAATTACAGTAATGAAGGCTTGTGCAGAACTAATTACACTTTTTGAGGACCTTGCGGCATACTGTGTGCCAGTTTTCTGTATTCAACACTTCCAAAAAGTGTGGGTTGGATGTGTGTGTGTGTATATATATATATATATATATATATATATATAGTCGACTCTCCCGTCAAATTCAAAGTATGTGGGTCAAGCAGATCAGTTCCCAGGAAACCAACAGCCCGACACCAGCACATGAGATTAGGATTATTGTGGTGAAGGCCTCGTGCAGGACCATCCACACTTTTTGAAGGGCCAAATACAGAGATCTGGTGTACTAAGTGCCACAAAGTCCCCAAACGACCCTCCGCAGGTTTTGAATTCAGAGTTGTCCTTCTCCTAGACCAGTTGCCATCCAAGGCTATAGAACCCAGTCTGTCCTGCTATTTACCCATAGCTGGAGGGAGAAGAAGAGGATTCATACCTTTCCCAAGGGTATTAGCACGTAAGTGAATGTAATGGATTCGACTGGAATTTGAACTTGGCTCTGCGATTCGTCAATCCAATCTGCTATTCATTACTCCACCATGCCTCCTATATATATATATATATATATATATATTATATAAATTATATCCAACATTGGATATTTTTTAAGCTTTTCTTTGATTTAAGCTTTTGGCTCACATGAGACATCTTCAGAGTGGTTAGGGTTAGACATTTAAACAAAGATATTCACCATCAAAGATGATATTCTGTTATGTCGGCATAGAAGTTTGCTATGTGATAATAACAGTCACAGAATAGCAGATGCAAACATAATAGACATTCATTGTCTGTTATATTTAACAATATATCTTTAAATAATGATCTCCTGTCCCAATACACTAAAAACATAATTCCAGTACTGAATAATATCAAATATGAACACGAATACAACCTCCTGAGTGTTTGTAAAATAAGAAAAAATCATTCCCATCAGTACAGAAATACATGTCTACAAATTTATGTTTTACTTAAAAAAAAAAAAAAAAAAAAAAACCTTGAAAGTGGCTAATAAAATAGCCGAAAGCACTCAGGTATACAGAACCATTTATGTCCAGGAATGAAAATAAATGTATGAATGCAAGAAAGATTGAATAAAAACCTTAATCACAGTAACTTGTCTGTCATTTTCAATAAAATTTATTTTTATATATATATATATATATATATATATATATATATATATATGTATGTATGTATGTATGTGTGTGTGTGTGTGTGTGTGTGTAAGTATAGTTTTTAAGGTATGCTATATCTATTGTAGAAAAGTGCCCAGTATCATGACAGAATATATGTAAATATAAGCAGTGTAAACAAACGTCTCAATATTGATATATTTTTTCATGCTTAAACACAATTGTCAAGTCTGATGATTGTGCTCAAGCATGAAACAACCAGTTCCCATAAAGTTTTGATATCTATATTCACACTGTTTATATTTATCTATAATTATATATAAGTAAATAGTTGTATGAATAAAATATTGTAGCAAATTTTTATTTTTATTTTACAAGTATTTTATTCTACATGACGAAAATGTTTCAAATCTGACTTCAGCTGTTATAAGCTGAAGTCAGATTTGAAACATTTTCATCATACCTAATGTAATGTTTTCTTGAGGAAAAAATATTACAATACATGTGATGATTAATTATAGCCACTGGCAAAAAAGTTTAGACTTGAAATTTACATAGTTTTTTCTTATATAAGAAGAGAAATAAATTATTTGTTAAATTATTGGCGCTGTCTTTGATTAGGTAAGGAACTGGTAATTGGAAAGATGCCATTGAATGAAAACATGAAACACTTTCATGTTTTGACTTTAAGCTAACCGCTAGAAAAGAAAAGCATTGAACTCCTCCTCCAATTGTCCTCGAATGAACATTATGTTGAATGGTTTGATTCAGTAATCATGTTTTTCAGTTGCATTCCAAGTCACTTGGTACAGTTAGTAGACACAACACCTACTAAAGGTTACAGTTTCAGTTTTAGAGACAGTAGTGGATGATAGAACAGGAATTTGGAGATAATGAAAACATAAACTTACTAAGAGATACAAAGGATAGGAAATTGTGGAGAGCTATGTTTACCCATATCCTGAAGGGATGTTTTATAATAGTACTTTTAAGGTCTAAGGGACTCCTTTTTCTTTTGCATTGTTGAAAGTGACAACAAAGTCAGTGAATAAACATGCCTTAAAACTGACTATATGTGTCCAAATTATTACAACACATCCACATGCATAATCAAGGTATATAACACCATTATTATATAATGTGACGTCAGAGAAGGATTTGCTATTGTAGTCAAGTGAGACCAAAGGGTGCGATCATGGTCATCATTTGAAATTCTGTCATAGTTTATGTGTTGGTGGTTTTGCATGCGTGAGGATGCAAATGATATAAGAGCATGTTTTTTTCTTTTTGAATTGGTTTGGGAACAGGCAGTGGATTGATAGCGAAAAAGACATACTGGGATTTTCTTGATATTGGAGTACAATTCTTAACTGCAACATTTCCTTGCATTTTACAGTGTGTTTTGGATTATCAAACAGTTTGTCTTGATTTGATCTTGGATTTCACTGTGTTTTGATCATCAAACAATTTGTCTTTTCTAATCTAAAATACTACTTTAAATCAACTACAGCTATGTTGTCTGAAGAATATTTAATTCAATACCCTGCTTCTTTTTGTCGTATTTTACCTAAATTTGCATGTTGTTTCTCCTTTCCTTGTCACTCACTAACTCACTGATAATGGGAAAATTGCCTGCACCCAAACCACTCAAATTCAACCAGAAAAACTTGTCTGGAGATGGAAAGAGGAACTGATATTATTTTTACAAGCAACCGAATCTAATACTAAAGCTGAAAAAGTCCAAACATCCATTATTTTACTAATGTGTATAGGAGCAAAAGAAAGAGAGATTTTTTTCCATGTTCAGGTCTGAAAATAATGACGATAAAGTGAATATTATGAAAATTTGACATTTACTGTGATCCCAGAAAAAGCCTAACTATTATTAGAAATGAAATTTTTACTTGCAAACAAACAGATGGTCAGAGATTTGACAATTACATGACAGAACTATGTCAAAAATTGAGCAACTGCAAATTCAGAGACTTATGCAGCTCTGTAGTAAAAGACATTCTAATAGTTGGTCTTAAAGCTGTGCATATCATATAATGCATACTCAAGGAACTGGATTTAAAAATGACAATGGCACTTCAAGTTGGTCAGGCTGCTGAAGAAACAAAAAGGCAAACTGAAGAACTTACAAATTCCAAAACCCCAGAAAGGGACCTTTCCCTCATAAAACAAGACGTGGAGCGCACTTTCAGCAGACTCATCAAAATGCTGCCAAATATGACAAACAATATGGCAAAGAGGCCTACATAAACTCTTGAAAATTCAGTGCCACTTCCCACTTATCTGGACAATGCCTAGCATACAAAGAGCAATCCATAAAATGCAAAAGCAAAGGACACTTTGCCAGCTGTTGTTACTCACAAAAGTCAGTGTGACAAATAGAAATAAATACTGACTCATCTGATTCTGTCTCAAATTCAGAACAATCAGAATTCTTCCAGAGCACAATCAAAGCCAAGGATCCCTACCATGTAACTTAGCATTCAAATGAATCACATACATCTTCCATTAACTCGCTCAACTCTGATAAGAAAACTGATCTAATGTAATAACCTGTCATCTCCATGAGTGACTACACTATAGGTAGTAACTTCCTATAAGTATCTGTAAGTCAACTGACTACAGAGTCTACCTGCAACCTGTTCTAGTTAAACAGTTGAACTTTCTGCCTTTGGGCAGAGAGGAACCTGGACGAGGCTCTGCTGAAGGGCAGAGTCTCGTTCAGGGAGGTGGACTGACCCTGAACCCGTTTATATGGTTCAAAAGGGAATATTTTTGGCCGAGCCTATGGGCTTGGAGAAGCCACCTTAAACCAGCCTTGTGCCACATGCAACCCTCGTGATGAGGTAGCTAAATATTCTAGCTGGGATCTGTTGAGTTTGACTTAAACTTGTGTGAGAACTACTGATCTTCTAACAGTAGCAATCACTACTGGACTTGTGATGACTTTGTGCATAACTGTTACCTTAATTCTTATTGTACTGTTTTTTTACAATAAACCTTTACTTATTTTATCTATCTTGTTTTTCAAGTATATATTCCTATTAGCGCAAAATATAACAAAAACTAAATTCTGGACTGTAAATTTTGACACTAATGGTACTATGGTTAATTTTAAAATTGACTAAGGTACTGAGATATATGTAATTCCAAAAAGAATATACAGAAAACTTCACCAGCATCCAAAACTGAAATCAACCTCAGTCACTCTCACTGCCTACAACAACACTAGCTTTCTAGTTCTAAGAAAATGGACAGACTCTGTAACTTACAAAAATGTAATTTCTCCAGTTAAGTTTATAATGGCTGACAAAAATTCTCAAGCAGTTTTTGATGCTGATACCTGTGGGAAACTTCAACTGATCAAGAGAATTTTCAATATCAAAGCAAATCTACCTTGGAAAATACCAGGACTTTTTTTGTGAAATTGGAACTTTGAGCCCAACACACCAGATAACTGTTGAACCATCAGTTTCCCCTGTGATTAATTCTCCAAGAAAGATCCCCTTTGTATGAAAAAACAAGCTGAAAGTAGAATTGGACAGAATGACCAAAATGAGCATCATCAAACCAGTCAGTGAATCTACTGAATGGGTAAAGTCGCTAGTGATTGTTGAAAAGCCAAATGACACTCTACACATGTCTTGATCCCTGCAATTTAAACAGAGCAATAAAATGGTAACATTTCCAACTTCCCACCACAGAAGAAATATTTGCAGTTAAGCATCGTGCGAGATACTTCTCAAAGATTGATGCAAGTAATAGTTTTTGGCAGATTCCTGTTGACAACTACAGCTCAAAACTCCTCACTTTTAACTCTCTCTTTCCTTGTTACAAATTTAATTGCCTTCCATATGGGATTCACAGCACAAGCAAAATTTTTCAGATTGAAATTGGCTGTGTGATACAAAGAATTGAAGGAGCCAGAAAAATTCAGTATGGTATGATTATATGGTCAGACCTAGTAGAAGACTACCAGAGACTGAAACTGGTTTTTGATTATATCAGGCAAGATTGTCTAAAGCTTAATAAAAACAAATGTGTATTTCTTACTACTAATTTATTTGGGACATAAAATCACTTCGGAAGGACTCAAACCTGACCCCTCCAAGATAGAAGCAATCAAAAAATGCCAAATCCCCAAAACAAAGAAGACTAACAACATTTTCTAGGCATCTAAATAGATTTATTCTCCACTGCTCCCATGTCACTGCTCCACTCCAAACACTACTCCAAAATGATGTTGAATGGTCTTTCAATCAGCCACAGCAGAAAGCCATCAATAAATTGACAGACTTTATCACAAATCAATGCTTACTACAGTTCTATAATCCTTTGCTCCTAATAAAAATTTTAACAGATTCAAGTAAACTTGAGTTAGGTGTCCTTGAACAAAAGTGTAAGAGGGGATTGCAACTCATAACATATGCATCATGTTCCACCATTTTAACTGAGTAGAACTATTGCCCAAGTTTATGTTGTCAATCTTAAAAAAGTAATTTAAAAAAGCACCACCACACATCCAGCAATTCATGTTGACATGGCAACGGTATGATTTTTTTTTTTTTTTTTAGCATTTCACCCAAAGCAAGGCGGGAAGCCACTAGGACGCAAGGGGTTACAGATAATTTGGAGCAAGATCAGATAGGAGTGATAGAAGAAAGGATGAGGAGAAGAGTAGTGGATAGATCAAGGCAACTGGAGATGTAGATTGACATTACATTTGAATAGCTGGAGATTACAGCTCTCAGGGAAACTAGAATAGGGAAGGTAGTTCCACAGGCGAGAGATGCGAGACATGAAGCTATTGGAGTAGAAAAGACGGCTACATTTAGGAGTTTCGACTTAATTACATACAAGGGAAAAAATCTTCCACTATCACATGCATATTTAGTTGTCTGCACAACTAAAATCTCCACTGAATATGTAGAAGCCCAACTACACCTGATCAACAAATCATGACCAATGACTGACAAAATACTCAACACTTAGTGTAAATAAAAAAAAAACAGCAATTGAAAAGTCACTAAATACTTCTTACTAGATATACTCTTCATGGTTGGCTTGAAAAACAAAAACTAGGAGCTACAGTAAAACCATTCTACCATAGAAGAGAGGACATTCCAATGCTAATTGGTCTACTTTGAAAAGGGAACAGAATAATCATTCCAATTGGTGAATGGGGAGGTCCAAAATCTCATCCACACTGGACATGAAAGCATTGAGAAATGTCTTCCCCATGTGAAAGAACATCTTTACTGGCCTGGCACTACAGCTGAGATCAAAAATATGGTAAGCAACTGCAGCACCTGCTTCAAAGAATGCAGCCAACAATGTGGTGGACTAATTATACCATATGAAATAGTTGAATCATCAACATCTTTGAACTACACAAAAAACTGTATCTGATTGTTTTTGATTATAGCACTAAGTTTTTTGACATTCACAGTCTCCCAGACAAACAATCTCCCACGTTCATCATGCATCTCAAGAGCATGTTTGCAGAATTCAGCATTCCACAGACCGTCATCAGTGACAATGGTCCTGAATTTAAATCAAAAGATTTCAAAATATTTGCTAAGAGCTGGGATTTCCAACGTCAAGTGCTCTATACGTGGATTCCAACAGTCTTGTGGAATGCATCATCCAAACCATTAAACGCACTCTGAAGAAAGCAATGAAAAGTAACCAAGACCCATACTTAGCTATTCTTGCCCTATGAACTACACGTCTTAATGATACACCATTACCAGCAACACAACTCATGGATAAGAACCTAGAACCCTCACCTCATATTGAACATCACCACTGAAATAAACAAAAAGATCTACCAATTACCTCAGTTCAGACTCTACCTGGGGCATTAGTGATGTGCAACTGTCAATTCTATTCTAATAGTTTATTTTCTTGCACTACTCACCTGTTGAACTCCCTTGCAATATTTTTGCTTCCCTGACATCTACAATCTTTAAAAATTTAAATACAATATAAATCCTCATCTTTTCCAAACACAGTCAGCACATTCCTATCACTCTAGAAAATTAAAAAAACACCCCTCATAACAGCTAATAAAATCACTGAAAGTAGTCGAATATACGGTACATTTGGACAATTTTTACATACAGAAAAGAAAAGCACTTATATGAATACAAGAAAAATTAAATAAACAGCTTAGTTGTAGTACCTTGTCAGATGCCTTCAATGAAACTTTATAGATATGGCCTGACAATTGTGTTTAAGCATGAAACATACTGTTGTCTCTAGGTGTTGACTTCAATGTCCACTTTTATATTTACATCTGCTCTATCCCTGATATTGAACACTTTAACCCATAAATATAGCATACCTTAAAACTATATTTTATCTAATATATATATATATATATATATATATATATATATACACACATATATATATAAGTTTGTAATCAAATGACAAAATGGAAAACCTTATTAGTAAGATATATTAGCCTGAAGAAATCCTTCCTCAGAATGAACCATATCACCATAAATGTTTTATATTTCATCATTCATTTATATATATATATATATATATATATATATCATTTATTCAAAAATTATAGCATAATCATGTTATAAAGTTACTATTTTAAGAATAGTGTTTTTGGTTATTGGAATTTTATTCCATCAGCACCAATCCTATACTTGTGTATGTATATATATATATATATATGTGTGTGTGTGTATATACACAGCTGTGGGCAGAATTATTCACCCTGCTGAATATTTGCATATTTTCTAAGGAAATATGAATAGATGCAAGAACTTACTGAATTTAGCATAAATAGTTGATTCCATATTTAGTTTTGAATAATTCATGAAATCTTGACTAGTTTTGATGTATTATATTAATTGTTATAGACTTTTCTCAAAATAGGTGTAGTCCAAAATTATTAGACCTGCCCCCTTGTAGAAATTATTAAATAATATTGCTCTATGACAATTGTAATGTGTTTTTTTTTTTTTTTTAATTTGGCATTTAATACAAACACTCCTTGAAAATGAAATAGTATTGACTTGATTTTATAACATTCTAAAATGTAATGAAGAAGACAATAATTGAGTGCCATGTACCATGATAACTCAAATGTTCTGCAACCATGGTGAAGATAGCTTAACTTGATAAGAAGCTCAGAATGAAGATAGTTGATGTTTAAAAATAAGGTGATGGATATACAACATTTTCAAATTGTTTAAATGTTCCTAGAATAACACTTCATAGCATTATCAAGAAGTACAACAAGACTCATTGCATTGAAGATAAATTAAGAGCAGCAACGTTATTCTGTTCTTCCCATCACCTAGCAGAAATTTTTTTTGTCTATATTTCTGAGATGAGTTATTATGTACATTATTTACATTATTCATACTATTGATCTCATCTTTGTCGCCATATTTATACAATGTTTCGGCTGTTGTACACTCCAGCCTTCTTCAGGTGGTTGGAATGTTGAACTGAACTTATCTGGGTATTGAACTCACACTATTTAGGTCCTGTCACCGGATCTAACTAACATCTTTATCCACTGGGCCATGTGTCCTCGAGGACAGTCTAACCCAGTGAGCGAAATAAAGGGTTCAATTCAACATTCCAACCACTTTAAGAAGGCCGAGTGTACAACGGATGAAACTTTGTAATAAATATGGCGACAAAGTTGAGGAGAATTTCTTTTCTCTTTAATTTTCATCTTCTATGTGCCATTTGCCTTCAGGAAATGGATGATCATGGCTCTCCACAACTTCCTTTCTTACAAGTTCATATTTTGCTGTTGCATACCAAGTCTAACTTATTAATTTTTAGAAAAATCCAACCCTACTTATTCTTATTCTTCTAAACTTCATAATAATTTAGAATTATAAAAATGCGCATTTAAAATTGTGTAACATTAGATTCTGAAAAAAAATCCACCCCCACTTATTCAACACCTTCCCTCTTATTCCAGACACAAGCGTTACTTAATGATTTCTTTTCTTATTATATTTTATTCATTTCCTTGCCTATTTTACGTCTTACATCTTTTACTTTCACTTTTATGTTTGACTATCTTTGATTCATTTCTTCCTGCTTCTGTCCATCTATCCTCAGCACAAGTGATTTTCAACCTTTCATTTTGATTATTGTGTCTACATTCAGCTTGACTGCTTCTCAATTACTTACAACCAACAATATTCATCAGACATTGTGTTTGTGGATAACAACAACAACAACATACCACTTGTTTATACAATCATCTTTCTATTGCCCAGACACACACATATATATATATATATATATATATATATATATATATATATACCTTTCTTCTACTAAATCTTCTATCAATCACAAGCAGCACTTGTCTTATTTTGGCTCATTTGTTCATCAATTCATGAACAAATCAGGCCTGACTTTCAAATCAGAGACCATCATAAAAGATTGAATGAAATGAAATAGAATAAATTGTTCATTACTTTTTCTGCCAAAGATGAAGAGACTGGTTACTGTTAGGACTTGTCATTAATTTTCATATTAGTGAGAATAAAAACAAAACAAAAGTAAAATGCAAAAACACAATTCCTCATATTAAGAATATTTAAAAAAAACATTTCAGCAGTTAACATGATTAGCTGAATATAATACAGATTTTTTTTAACTTTGCATTTTAAAAATTTATAAATAGATGGCTAAGCAGTTTCAGGTTTTATCCTAAGCATTGAGTAAAGTTCAGTGATATATTCATTTGTGGAAAAATAACAACTACGTGATTTCTTATATTAGCATTCTCATCTTGGTTTACATTTCAGCTTCTGTATTCTCAGGCCTTCTTTAAGTATGTATTATCATTGTATTCAGTAACCTTTAAGAATTTTGATACTTTGCCCTTATTAAAACTAAAAAGGTAGATTGTTCCCATTCTGTTTAATACTTACCAGCCTTATTGACCTTTTTGTCTGCTAAACCAGAGTATGTGACTTTTCAGTACTACCAGACATAGGGGTTGAACCATGTTTGAAGCATTAATTTATTAGATCATGTATCACTTGATGGTCTGAATAGTAAGGTATTTAATAATGATAATTCATCATCTCAAAAACCCAACATAAATGGTTGATTTTTCTCTTGCTTCTTGTATTCAATTGAATAGGAAACACTTGAATCCTTCAATATTAAATCATGCATTAAAAATTATTAAATATAAATACATTTCCTTCATTTTCTTCTTACCAATGTCTGGTAGGACTAAAAACAATTAGTCAAAGGTATCTCAAAATATACCACAATAATTGTATGTTACACATTTCTTTACAAAATATTGAAATCATTTTTGAAACAGTTTAATAATATCCATGAGGTTAAATATTTACAATTTAAGTGCAAATTCTTGTATGTTAGAGCTGAATAACCTTGGAGATTACCTATCTCGGTCTTTTTTTTATTTTGGAATCAGGTAGATTAATATTTATAAAGCTTTCCAAAGACCCAAATACAGCTGAAGCATTTTTTTCATTATCAAAAGAGTGTTAACATTTTACAAATATATTATTCTTTAATCTTTTTTTCACTGTATGTTAAAAAATATTTTAAAAAACGGTTTAAAGCAGAAAAAAATTGAAATTCAAGTATTTCTAACTAAATTGAAATGGTCTTCATCTTAAAATGATTGGCTTTTATAAACATTTGATTGTAAATTATGTTGTATGTTTTTAGTTAGGCATATGGCTACAGAGTCAACAAATCTTTCATTTTTCATCTTATTTTGTTAACACAGCTACTACGTTGATCATTCTTAAAATTATTTTTTTCTTTTCTGCCCTATTTTTCTTCAATTATTTTTCTAAAAACCGTCTAATTTTCCATAATTCAGTTCTAGCTATATTAGAGTCAGATTTGGCAAATGGAAATTAATGGTTATTTAAAAAGTGGGTTAGACTGAATGACTTTACCGTACCTATTAAGAGCATAGTAGAGTTGATACTTTTAC
Organism: Acanthosepion pharaonis; assembly: GCA_903632075.3. Lineage (NCBI taxonomy): Eukaryota > Metazoa > Mollusca > Cephalopoda > Sepiida > Sepiidae > Acanthosepion > Acanthosepion pharaonis. The sequence goes on along the minus strand of CAHIKZ030000896.1, from coordinate 326,853 downwards.
TATTTGGGAAAGTTATAAGCCACTGCAAGCTGGTCACCTTCATTAAAATTATTTACACCCCACAACCACCACTGTGAAAGTGATGTAAACTAGTTTTGGTGTGCAAATTCTTAATCACCTCTCCCTTCTGATTTAAAGGCAGACATCCACACTCAGAGCTTTCTGACAACAGATATGTACAATAGTTTAGATTTCAATTATTTTTTAACATGACATCAGTCTTCATTTTAGGGAATCCTTACTTGAAGTTATACTTTGGTTATAGGGCCACTTATAATTGATTTATAATTTGATTATAGGGCCATTGATATAAGCAGAATCTCCTTCAATATTTATTTTCAAATTTTTCTTTATCACTAACAAGACAATATATTTGACAGACAAAAAGGCTGTTCCCATGGACATTAGAAAAGAAAAAGACAATTTATTTGAAGCATTATTTAAAACAGTTTTGTTTGTCTCATTTTCTGGTAGCAGCCAACATATTTTGACAATGTGATGTCCAATCAAAGGAAATCGGAGAAGACACAGGCTTGATAAAGCACTGAGAGTTTGAATTTTTACTTATAAAGAAACAAAAAAGAAACGATTGCCAAACTGAATAGTTTGTCATTCAGTTTCTATTAATCAACTTTAGATGATTTTATTTTTCTTGTAGTGTCTAGACTCAAAGCACTTCTGCATTATCTTCAGTGATTTCCATCTTGATTTCTTACACTTTGTTTTGAAATTTAGATTGCAAAACGCTTTTCAATCTTGTCTCCGTTGTATCTCTACTTTTTAATTTCATCTTCTTTTTTTTTTTTTTTTTTGCAATTGACTGAATTTCTCTTCCTAATGTTTTCATTCTAAATTCCTGCTGACAATTTCTAAGAGGAATTACATAACATTACACAGAGGACTGTCACACATCATTTCTTTTTTGTAAATATCAGCATATAGTTCAATGTCCAGACTGAAAAACAAGTAAAGAATTGTGTCTGAAAAGTTAGAAAACTAACACAGACACATGCACGTACACATGGAAAAAGCAAATATCTCCAAGAATCAAATAACTTTTTAGACAGTTATAAAAAAGTAATTAAAAATCCCTTTGCTTCACCTTCTTTAAAGCGCACAATATTTAACTGAAATTATCATTTGATGCATACAGGTAGCAAAGTGATCAGCAACTAAGAGAATTTGGCAAGCCAAGTTCAAATTCAGGCAGAATTTGTTAGTTTACTTTTATCCAGATACTCTTGGGAATAATCTGAATCTAACTCATCTCCTTACCAAATATGGATTATATAGTGAGACTGGCTGAGCTCTTTTGCTTTGAGGTGGCAACCAGTATAAGAGAAGAAAAACACTGAATTTAAAACCAGCCAGGAGATATAGGCTCCATCTTGCTATTTTGCCTTAGACACACCACTTTTGCTATGGTTGCAGTACACATGTAATATGTTATGGGACTCATAATGTGATATGATGATAATTTAATCTCTTTTCTTTTGATATTTCAAAAATGAATTTTTTTAAATGATTTTAAAACCATGCTGAAAGCTTGATCAATGAATGTCGAATAATTGTAAGGAAATGATTAATATTTCCATTACTGCTATGGACTTCCTTATTATGATAAATGACTCAGATTGAACTTTATAAATGCTAGAGTCATAAAGAAAAAGTACTGGTCTTGCAAGCTGTTGATAAATAACTTAATCTGGAACCAGAAGTTGTATTAAAAAACATAGTTGTAATTGATTCTGTATTATTTTCATAGTGGATAAGTATCTGCGAGTCAAAAGAAAAAAAAAACCTTCAGCAATGCAGGAAGTTGGAATGATTGTTGTTGTTTTTCTTTTGTTTTCTTTTTTTAATTATTTCATTTCAAACAGGCTACTAAGACACAGGGAGTAACAGAGAGTGAAAGAATATAAGAAAAGGAGAAACACTATTAAGAAGTGAGAACAAAATTTAATGACAATCGCTATCTACTGTCCTGATAAGTCTTTTCTCTTTCTGCTTATTACTAATCTTTCTGTTTCTAATTCCTCCACACCCTGTAATCCCTTGCATTTAATTGGCTGTACAGCCTTGCTTGGTGGGGATACTGATTAAAAAAAAATATAAGAGAACACAAAGTAAGGTGATAACAATTAGCATTGCATTTAAATCTTTGAAGATCAAACTTGACCGGAAAACAAGAAACCAGAAGAGAGCTCTATGAGTGAGAAGTGCAAGAAGCTGTTATATCTAGCAGCCATTTCAACTGTAAAATGATGAGACCTAGCTGTCAATCTAGTACTGCACTTAAATTCATAAAGTCAACATACCATAAAAGAAAATTCATTAGAATAATTACCATGAAAGTATTTATAGAAATGGCAAAGGGAAACTGCATTATCTTCTAACGGAAGACATGGACTTAAGCATCAATTTAAATATTTTACATGACCAACTTGATATCAAAAGGATTCCCAAAGCCCAATTCATTGGTATTAACATGAATTATTGGCCAAAGAAACAGGTGAATAAAAAGTACAAACAAAAAAAGGATAAAAAAAGAAAAAGAAAGGATCAAATAAAAGTGGTACATAAAAGTCCTCACGAATAAATAATATTTGCAATTTATAAATGTTCATTTTTTTTTATCTAAATTGTACAAATCAGCTTAATCAATCTTCCAATAAGCAAAATGTCACTGTTCAGACCAAAGTTACTTAAATCTTCCTTTCATCACCTGTGTTAATGCATAGAAATATATTTATGCAAATATATATATATATATATATATATACACTTACATATGCATTCTCCTCTTATTTCAGCTGATGATTTTTGCATTTCAAGAGACATGTGTGAAGAACTAATATTTTTTACTTTGTAAAAACTTTTGATAGATATGAAAAGTTTTAATAAAGTTCTAATCTTAGAAATACAATCAATGGGTTTACTGAACCTTTCACACAATGCATCTCTCTCTCTCTCTATATATATATATATATATAGTAATTGACCAGTATTCTGTGAATGTTAAGTGTCTTTTACAACATGACTGCTTTTGTAATACTGAGAAAAATCAACCTTACCAAATGATCAACAAAGACTGGTTCTTTTCTTTGCAAATCCATTGTTTGCTTTTTGACTTTAGATTCCCAATTACTGGATGGCAAAGATTAATTTGTTCATGATTTGTGTAAAACATCATTAGTCTTGCAAAAGCTTTTTTTAAAAGAAATTTCAAAGTTATGTTTTACAATCAGCTGCTTTGCACAAAACTTGTTGTTAATTTTTTTTTTTTAAATTAGATGAAGCTAAAGTTTAATTAAATTTGAATTGAAGTCTGTGAATAAATTCTGTTAACCTTCCTTTCCAGTTCATCAATTGGTATTTGATCAATCATACCTTTCTCATAGTATCAATAGGTATTTGGAAGATTTAGACTTGCAGTGAATTCAAATGTAAGAGACATGTAGAACATTCTTAATGTTTTTTTTCTTTATTTTCATTTTGGCTTGTGCCACTGTTAAGATGACTGATGATGGGACAAGATGGAGAAAAAACTAGACACTTTTCTTTCACAGTAGCATTTATATGTATGTAAAATTTAAAATTTTCTTATATTTTCTCATTATTTGTCCCAATTCCTGCTGTCAAAACTAAAAGTGAAAATGATGTGATTATATGGATCGAATGATATCTAACATTGGCCTCAAGTGCTTTTTGTTCTTACTTTTCTTTTAAATAAATGGTTACTGGAAGTCAAACGAGTTTGTAAATTATAAATCTCTTGGATTAACTTTCCCTTCTCTCCCCAATTAGTATGCACTGTACTTACCCAGTCATGTGACCTCATTGGTCAATCAGTGAAGTTTAGTCTGTTTTGGAGTAGATTCCACTAAGAGTTGATGCTTCCCAAACACAGGGATAAAACACAGCCTCTTGCAACATAATTTGATTAACTTTGAGTAAAGACTGCTTTTGTAACATCCAATAGCTTTCCATTTTTGTATCAGAGAGAAGGCACTTAACCCATTTCTACATTTGGTTAGCATGTTTCCTTTGTGGAAAATAAAATGTTCATTTATATTCTCCCAACATCTCCCAAGTCATTTTTATTTTAAATGCTTGGGTAAATATCTGTAGACATATCAACAGATAATGCTGCCCATATATATTTAGCAAACCTTACAAATCTATAAAATATATATATCAGAAACAAAAACTTTATAAGATTTCCTGGCAGTTTATCATGTTTGTAGTTTTTAAAATATAATTTGGTGTGTATTTGGTGCACAATCTTTGCCCTTAATTCTCTGTTTATGCAGGAAAAATGTTTTGCTAAATTAGGATACTTATAGAATAAAA